>LPNX011135367.1:3946-183423 GCA_001517045.1 Pseudotsuga menziesii | reverse complement strand
AAAAGAACTAGGAAGGTCTTTAGCCCCTATGGGCCAGACACCATTTATCAAAATATTTCTTTTTCCAATTAACGACGAATGTTACATAAGTCCTTCGTGGCGACTCGGCGAGATTAACCAAGAGGCATTTATCAGAATCTGTATCTATACAGTTTGTTGGACAAATCCATTTCTGCTTGATAGTTGGCTGGACAACTTATTGTGTGAACATCTTCGCCTGTTTATCCTATCTGTATGCGTCTTCATATGCAGTTGAACGTACAGTCCAATGCGTGTTGACCCCAACCCCAAAGAGATCCCATTTGATTTGCTTGCACGGCCTGTGCGCGTAGATTAAAGCGAAAACTGGTAATGGTTGAAATTTGAAATAGACGAAAATAAAATCAATGGAAAATTTTCTTGTATTGGACGGCCAACCATTACCATTTTAGTTACATTCTTCCCATAATTTTTGCGCCCCTCTCAAACCCCAGACTCATCTACACCCCCTGGAAATTTGTATCGATTGGAGCTAAGCTTCTCATTTTCGTTTCTATTTTTCAGTTACCCATGGCTACCTCCACCTCCAGCTCGAGCGCTGTAGATCCCATTACCTGCAATTCCTACCGTCACGATGTATTTATTAATCATCGTGGCCTGAATTTAAAGAAGACTTTCGCCAGCCATTTATATCGTTGTCTTATTTCGCATGGACTGACAGTGTTTAACAGGATCAACAATAGATGAACCCTAAAAAACTTCAAGGAACAACAAATGATCATTACAAGTCTTGAATACAAAAGAAACGTTGCCACAAGAAGAAAAATAGAAAAAAAAACAGTAATTCACCACCTCATGTAACCTCGACCTAGGCATTCATCGGCCACCAAAACTGAGGCACAACAGGCTTTGGTATCTCGAATTCTAAGATTATATCAACGTTATGGACGCCAAGCTTGTGGTTCCTTCAATTTATATATGAAATGGAAGAGCAGTTGCAGTAGGGAGAACACACCATCAAAGAAATGCATGCAAAGTCGTGGCAGAGAAAGAAAATGCTAGCAGAGAGAGTTGCATGCAGATAGCCACATGGTCACAGTAATGGAAACTCCAAGAAAGAGCCTCGATATTGTTAGAACTGTTCATCTACTGCCAAGAAAGAGCCTCGATATTGTTAGAACTGTTCATCTACTGCACTGACTGACATATGAAGTCAGGTTGTCAGAATAGTAAGGATAAAAAAGTAGATTTTCACAATAAGACTTTAGTTCTAAAAGTTTGAATAAAATTAAGAATACCATATTATAAAAACTGAACTACCATATGTACAATTATCAAAACCTAGGTGATTATAAAATTCCCTAGGTTGGGTTTAATTCCCAATAAGAAATTTGCATAAAATGTAAAAGCCATATCATAAAAACCTGAAATTGCGATTGCACATTTACCAAAACCACGGGAATTACATAACTTTGTTGAAGGTTGGGTTTAATTCCCAATAAGAACTTTTTATGAAATGTAAAAACCATATCATAAAAATCTGAAATTGGGATTGCACATCTACTAAAACCAAGGCAATTACATGAAAAGCTAAAGTCTGATACATTTATAGCATTGATGACATCATGTCGCCATCGGGTCATGGGGCACATGAACCTAGGGCAACACCACTTTCATCAAATCAATGATAACTTAAAAAATAGACAATTAAAAAAAAGTTTAAATAAAATTTGCATTAAAAATTGCTAAACCTTAGTCTAAACTCTTACATTTTTAAAAATTGTCCAAATTAATATATTTGACTGAATCATATATCTGGCTTTGTCGAGAACATAATAAATACAATAAAAAATAAGACATTATCAGAGCAACATTTATCAAATTTGTCAGAGCGACAGGGTAAGAGACTGAAAATGATCATTTTCTGCTTACGCAAGCTCGCCACCGGGTCTTGGGATACAAAGTTCGAGGCATACGTCACCCTATATAGACGAATAGAAAGCAAGATAAATCAAATTTAAATAATGTTTCTAAAAAAATTTGATACAAACTATACCAAAAACATTTCAAATGCCAAATTTTTTAACCTACCTCCTAAATTAATTCACCTGAGCGATTCATATATATCCCCTGTCGGGGACATAATAATGAAGTATTCTTTTAACAAAAAAAAACTGCAAAGTATTAACGCGGATCAATTTGTAGAAATAAAGCACATAAGATATAAATGCAAAAGAAAGACACCAATGGGTGGTTCACCCCAATTAGGGGCTATGTCCACCAAATATTGTTAATCTTTTTATTATTGTATTCTTCAAAGAAAGCTACAATTCTATGATACATTCAATACTATTTGCTTCCTTTTCAAACATAAGTAATACCATCTGAAATAAATTCATAATCTTTTCACTTTAAAGTGAAAATTATAAATAATTACATATACAACCTTGCCACTGTCCCATTAATGAAAATTAAAGTTAACTTTAAATAACAAATCCATACTTAATAATAAACCTAACCTTTTTACTCATCTGTAATATACAAACAAAAGTTTAAATCTCAACAAAAATGGCTTTCTTAAAATAGATCACCCTTTTAATAAATAAGTTAATGAAATATCATTAACTTTCATAAAAGCATTATTATATAATTTATATAAAACCTTTTCATAAAATGTGTTACAAACAAAAGTTTAAATCTCAACAAAAATGGCTTTCTTAAAATAGACGACCCTTTTCATAAATAAGTTAATGAAATATCATTAACTTTCATAAAAGTATTATTATTATGTTCCCGACAAGGGGATATATATGAATCGGTCAGGCGGTTTATTTGGACTAATTTGTAGCAACTTTAATAAAAACATATAATTTTCGGTATAGTTTGTATCAATTTTTTGGGAGGAATTATTTAAATCTTGATTTATCTTACTTCTTATTGGCTTATATAGGTGACGTAGGCCTAAGACTTTGTGCCCCAAGACCCGGCGGCGAGCTTGCGCATGTAGCAATTTGCATAATAAAGTTATATTCAACATTAATCTAGTTCAAATATGCTCAGCCTCGTGGTTTCATGGTTTTCTCTAAAGTTTTTCCATTCTGACATGCTCTGAAAAAAGAGTATCAAATGCAGCTTAGCCATGCGCTAACAAGTTGCTCCTTTGCTCTGACAACCTCCCTTGCATCTCTCATGACTACACTTGTGTTGCATGCACTTCCAATGCATGCGGCACTCCACCTGTAAGCAATGCTGTCTTTGCCTAGAATGCAAGGTGGTGACAACCTTATGCTCTATACATGATGTCCTTGTCGCTCATTGCTGCATGCTGCTTCATTCCTATTCTTCTTCGCTCATTTATGATTTGATGAAGTGCAATCTTATTCTTCTTCCTGACCATCTGAATCTAGTTTCTGTGAATTTGAATCTAGTTTAAGCTGTGATGAGCGGTGGAATGACTTTGTATTGTAAGAGTGCCCGATTTATACTAAGCCAAATGCTCCAAAAGACTATGAATGGTATTGCCCTCAAGGATTTAAAGGCTCTGTCTGTTAAAAACATGGATAGACAGCTATTGATATTATTATCAGTCCATGCGTTGAGAAGAGAGAAGGCTGACCTGAGTTTTCTCCAAACTTACAATGAATAACCACTATATATATATATATATATATATATAAGTGCTCAGTTGTCTTTGCGTGGCAGCGACAGAGATAACGAATGCTGGGCCCGAAGATACCTCTACGTTGCATAGCGTCCCAATTCTAGTCACCCAGAATAAATTACAATGCCAAAAATCAATGATATTTTTATCCAATATAGATATCATAAATTCACGTTCTGAATTAGGTTATTCTGAAATTTACATACTACTCCTCGCTCTTGTTGTTGCTTCTAGGGCCGGTTTTGGTAAGTTGTGGTTTGTACTCGCAGTGAGGCAAAAATCCAAAGAAAGGCATTTAATAGAGCGAATACATATCAACTAGTCTCATGCTATTTATTTTAGTTACCATGTTATCTCTCCGATCACACAGTGCCAAGCTCAACATCACCATAGGGTGCGGTATTTCATGGGAAATAACGAAGCATTATCACACTAGTAGAAACTAGCAAAACAACCTATTGTGTCTGTGAAGTTGTGGTTATTGTGTCTGTGTAGTTATGTGCCAACCATAGCTAGGTGGTGGTTGTACGCTATTGACTTCAGGTAATTCAGTTTTTTTTCATACCTTAAGCTGATTTCTTCCCTCCTCCTCCAGTCGCATCAGCAACTACCATAGCCTCCTGCTCATCCCTAACAGCAGGGCCTCTCCTCTTCATCGCTCTCACATTGTTTTCTTTTGTTTTACAGGTCAAAAGGTCATTATTCTTAGCATTTTTCTTTTGCATTCGCATGGGCTACAATCAGTCTGTTTGTACATATTCAATTTGTGCATTCAATGTCTATAATTCTTTTCATACGATTTAATGTGATTTATGAATCCAAAAAGTGAACAAATCTTGAAATTGTTTCTCAAAATCAAATTCTTGAAATATATATATATATAATCAAATTAGTTCATATGCTTAGTTTTGAGCTGTGTACTACTTTTGTTTCTTCTTAAAGTGCAGGATAAGATCTGAGAAACTTTCTTTCGTTTACTTGTCTTTCTACATTTTTCTATCTTATCTTTTGATATTGTAGGGTTAGTGTTTTCTGTCAAGAAGATGTTAGAAGTTCGCTAATTTTGGTCACACTAGCGGTTTCTTTATGATATTACAGAGCTTGTGGTTCCTGGAAACAAATGTGATCCATAGTTTTCTAGACTGGTAAAAAAAATTATAATTTTTTTACTGTTTTTTCCATCTCTGGATAAGGTTTTACCTAAAAAGTTCGGTGAAATTAATATTCATTTCACAATCTAAAATAAACAAATTAAATGGACTGAAGTATTGTGTTATATATATATATATATATATATATATATATATATACATATATATATATATTCTTCAACAACAACGAAGACGCGAGCACCATTAAGGATTCTTTGTCGAACAGAACCGTCAATTGCAACACGACCAACACACTGAGTGGTTAGCATGTTCAAGAGAAAACGACGTGCTACAGAGGAGCTGGAGAATGATGGTTGATTTTGGTCAAGGGAAATCAACGATGTGGAGGAAGAGGGAAAGATGAGACTGTCCAGAGAGCAGTGCGGTCATTTGGAACAAAGCTCTGTAAGGACCAGCCCCCCCTGAACCTCTAAGTCCATATATATATTCGTAGTATTTATTTACTACATAGTGTGCTGTTGTTTGTGTTTCCTCGTTATTTAGGGTGTTATTTGGGGTGCCGTAATTTCTTTTTCTTCAGCATATGCCTTATAGCTGAATCTCCGTCGACGACAAGTTGAAGTTTGGTTCCAAATAGATGAGCAAGGTTAGTTTGCGCCCTGTATTGATTCTTTGTATTTTGAGTGTCTTTGGCATTAACATTAACATTGAAAGCACTTTCCCTTTTGAATTAATTGTTGCATAATTCTGTCGATAGGCATTAGTCGTGTTTATAACTGTTAGAATAATAATTATTTTGTTTTTAATAAAGTGGATTTTTAGATTTATGCAAATAATTTTGATTAAAAAACCTAACAAATGCAGATTAATTATTAAATATATTAATTAATGGTTAAAATTGCACATAGAAAATGTTTCAGGTAAGCCAGTCCCCGGTATTGGCTAAGGCTGTTCAATGCTCCTACAGATTGCAGTCAATGTCCGGGACGAGCTGCACTCAACTAAAATGGGGGAGAGTTGTTAATGGAAAAGTAGAGAATCAAAACTTTTATACACATAGATAATGATTGCGCTCAAGGTTATGGCTATAATGTTATTGGCATGTGTTGCATTCAAAGAATAGTGTATCTAGTTAAAATGAGGTTAAGTGCAAAGCCAAAACCAAATTCAAATTGTTTTATAATTGGTTTTTTCTTTTCATCGAATTTGTTTGAAGTATTTATCAAATACGGCTCTAAGTTGGATTAAAAGACTTTGTATAGAAAATGTTTTAATAAGTTAAAATTTTATTTTTTAAAATGTTTGTAATAAATACAATAAATAATTTATATAATTATAAGATTTTATTTTACAATATAAAATATAAAAAATATTTTTCTGAATTAAAAGAATTGTGTTTATAAATATTTAAACTATATATATATATATATATATATTAGATAATTTAATTTGAAATATAATGTTACATGGATATATATTTATATATTCATAAAAATTATAGCCTAGTGGGTTAGGTCAAGTGGTTCAGTATTTACCATTCTTTATGATTCTCTCCTTTATGGATTATATATTTAATAAATATAACACTAAACTATTTGATGTGGTGATATTATTATTAAAGAACAGAACATAGAGAAAAAAAGTAAGCTGGTAAAGAACAAAACATTAAATCAACTGGAACAAATTTCAATCTATTTAGTCATTAGTGTTTATTATAGTATACAAAACAAATCTAAATCATTCGTGTAATCTTGATTAAACAAAAAATTAAACATATATCATATATATATATATAATTGATAAGTGTGACCAATATGCTTCATGAAATAGTTTATAAATCGTTAACCATTTTAAGGTTTATAAGCAAACATCTATCACACAGTTTATAAATCCTTAACCATTTTAAGGTTTATAAGCGGACAGTCGGCAAAGAGTTTAGAATCACCTACTTAAAATAAACAATAGAAAAACATGTGAAGCTTTCCAACCCCTCTCAATCACAGACCCCACTTATTTTCCCAATTTCACCCAAGCTAAACCACCACAATAAAACAATGAACTCATCACTCATAATTAAAACCCAATGTTGTATATCATTATAATTACCCACAAAAAACCTTCGATGCCTTTTTGAAAAATCGGTTGTATATCATTATAATTACCCAGAAAAACCTTAGATGCATTTATGAAAATATGTTGACTTAGTTTTATTGTTACTATTGAGAATATCACATAACCCTGTGGCGTACTCAACGAACAAATTTATTAGAAAGATGGAAAAGCATGACGAAGCATAAAGATGTAATGGAAGAAATTCACAAAGACACCGCTGCTGATCGAACTCACGTGAGTTTGTGATTTGTTCACAGATTTTGCAGTGAGATTCTATCGCTCTCTTTTAACATTTGTTTGTTGTATTTTGTGATTTTTCTTATTTGGCAGAACTTTTTTAGTTGTGGGACTTGGTGATGATCTCGTTCTCGGACAAGTCATTCCTCGATTCTCTTGGGCAATTCCATGGGATAAGCGGACGTTCTTGACCATATTGAGTCGATCGTGGGACAATGCTATGGCAGGGCATTACCCATTATCATATGATCGTGCTTACATCCTGGATGTTATTCTCTCCTCCTGGGAATTAATTGTAATAATCCCGTGTTTTTCCATACCAACCCCCCAGCACGCTTTATAATACACATACCGGTCTGTGGGTGTGGAATCCAATATTACAACGAGATTTGATGCAGCCTTTGTGTGCTCAAAGCAACATTCATTGGAAGAAACTCCCTTGGTTGCCAAGGTTGGTGAATCATATTTATGATCGAGCTATGTTGGGAGTTGAGTTGTCCGTTAAATATAAAAGGCCCACATGGTGGAAATCCATTATATGACGGAAATCCACACAGGATCTATCGAGAGGACACCATGTTATGGAATTCATGAAGAGCGTTAAACATTATGATAACAATATATTTTTTCAGAGTTATTCGGGTGAGTTTCAAAAAAAAACCTGATGGAAATTTGCTAACATGCTCGATGAAAATTTTCTAACATACCCGATGGAAATTCGTTATCATCTCAGTAAAAAATCTGCAAAAAGACTGTTAGACCATGCCATCAAACTCACGAAAAGTGCTAAACATATGGCAGCGAAGACGAACACTTTCTTGGGAGTCAGATGCATGGAAACTTTCGCGAAGTGGAGAAAACGATAGCGACTGGAAATGGCAATATGCTAACGTCAATACACCGCCTCCCAAAAACCTAGTCTTCGATGAGTCATATAGGTTTCCATTGTATATTGAGATGAACTCAGTGGATTCCAATCTTGGTTGCCAAAGTTCTGTACGCAAGATGTCCCTTCATCCGTCACAAATTAGGGTTCCATGATCTCGACATTTATATTTTCATGGACCCGGATGTGCATAGCGATGACAACCGTCTCATAATCTATGGCGACTTGTATAAATAGAAATGGTGGACTGTCAATATTAAAGAAGCCAGTTCTAAGTTTAGTAAGGGAAAAATAGAGATATCTGCAACTCCCTCCTTCTCTGTTCATATAGGTGTTTTTTATAAAAAAAATAAAAAAAATATTATTAAAAATGATATGTCTATTTAAATTAATTTTAAATTATTTAGTACTGTATATATATAAAACTACACAAATTATATATATTAAATCTTTATTTTCTTAATATTTCTACTTTGAAAACGGGTTTACAAGTGGAAAGATTGTATCCATCTTAGTTATTGATAGATCCCCTTTAAAGTGAAATTCAAATCCATACAGATAATAATAGTAAATAGAGAATCATACAAAATAGAAAAATAAAAATTATGTAAATAAGATTAGAGATGAAACCTATGCAAGTCATCAAATACCTAGTTGCCATTTTCTTATTTTAGAATGATATATACTTTTTACACGAAAAAAAAAGGTTTTACTCTCAACCTTTTTACTTTGGATAGATTTAAATTTATCTTAAATATTAAAGATTTATAATAATTTAGTGATTATATGACAAAATCTATTGTTGATAATAATATAATGGTTGGCCATGGATTAAATAATAATATAATTGGACAATGGATTAAAGACACTTTAAGGATGCACATATGTGAGACATGTAATCTATGCATATTACAGATGTGATTATATACATATAACTCATGCACAACTAACAATCATACAAGTCTTTGTTGTAGATAGATTGTTAACATTTATCACTTATTCTCAAGTCCTTAAACTTAGAGATTACATGGCATTTAGGTGAATTCAAAGTCTTTTAATAGCTATTAATGTGTTACATTGTACAATTTCGTTGATTTTTTTCTAAGAGATATTTCTCAAATTTCTCAAACACAAAATTTATAGAAAGGAAAAGTTAGAAGAAAAACATCCATACAAAAGAATAGGTATTGTCATGAAAGGTGATGCATCAATGATGTTGATAAATAAGTGCTAGTGACCTTACACAAAACCCTTTTCTTTGCTAATAACATTTGTCATTCATCTTATAGCAACACCTATTAGCAACGTCGAGGACATTGCCACCTCGTGGCTCTTGTATAATTTATATGAAACCTTTTCATAAAATGTGTTAACCATTGCTAATAATAAACCTCTTTACAATTTATATTGCCAATAGGAGGTTGTACATTTTGGAGTTACTTTTTCAAAGATAAAGGATCCACTTTCTTTCTTTTATCTAAGTTAGCCAATTGTAAAAAGTTTTTTATTGCTTAAATATATACGTTAATAATAATAATAATATATTTTTAAGGTTGCTACCAAGAGAAGTACCAATTTGGTGTATGAGACTCCCTTGTTTATGGGACTAGGGATCCCTTGGTGTATGAGACCCCCCTTGTTTGTGGGACAAGGGACCCCCCTCTGCGTAGTTATTTAACTGATAAAGTCTACAAAAATATACATACACTACCCACCTTTAAATTTGAACCTGTGACCTCTTAAGAAGAAACACATACTCTTAATAATTAAGCCCACTCAAAATATACATATATACACAAGGAGGAGACCGTCCACTCAAAATGTCACTCCTTTATTATAGAAATAACTTTAATATATAAATTAAACATTAAGTTCGGTTCTCTCCATTGAATAGTTCGGTTCTCTCCGTTGAACTTAATATTTAGAATATTAAGTAGAGCTTTCGGCTTTTTAACTAACGAGTTTGACCCTCGTCAAATCAAATGATACAATACACTATGAACAACCGAGTTATGGATCTTTGTTGAATCTAAATTTCTTGGGTTTGACTTACATTGTTGTTTATATTTGGTAAAAACTAAAATGAATTAAAACCTCACTCTTAAGTATTGAAGCTTATTACTTCCTTTATTTCTACTCGAGTAATAAACAAGTGCTTTACCAAAATATTTTTCTTTAGCTAGTAACCACATCACCCAAGGAGTGAAATTTGTTTTCATGAAGGCTCCTATGACCCTTCACATACCCTTTAAGAAAGGGAATTAAAACGGATCTCTTTTAATAGTGTAACTTTCCATTTATTTTGAGGTATTAGAGTTAGATATGTTTTTTTAAAAATTATATTAGATAAAAGAGGTTGTGCACAGCCATGCATACAAAAGAAAGGGCTTGCTTATCAAATTGTTTTGCATAGAGAATACCGAGCTATCAAAACTAGTTACATTGTTCAAAAAATGTATTTTATGCCATATAAAATAGCTGGTACCCATCGTTGGGTAAAGACGGACAAACTAGCTACTAAGCAACGCACATAAAAACATAAAAAAACTATAACAGGTTGAAGCTACTGCTTCTTCCTTTCACTTGGTCCATGGGTTGGTTGCACAACATATGTTTCCTCCATTGGATGATCATTTTCCAGGGATTATTGGCAGTGGCTACACCGGTTCATGCTGGTCAACTTCTCCACTTCTTCTTTTATGATATCAACTGTCCCCATGAGATCTCGTAAGTCCATGTCGTTGTCATCAATCCTAGATTCATGGCAACCCATTTGGTTAGCCAGACACTTTATGTATGTCACTGCTACCCTTTCTTCGTCCACGCCCTGCCCAGAAGGTCATACATCCAACACATGTGTTGTTTAATATCCTACAAAGAAGAGTGAACATCATTTAGATTCATGTCCCTGTCGTTGGTTGACATGGAGATGGAGAAAGAATCTGAGAGAGTCGAGTGAGAGAATTGTTCCAACAAAGGGTCAATCCAACCACTAACAATTTCCTCACTGCGTAGGGTACTACAAGAGAAGATTGAGTCTGCAACTCTTCTACAAAGAACCAAAACCCGGGCAACCTGTTAGACTCCTTTTCAAAATCGCAATGGTTGACTGAGTGCAAGAGAACCATCTTCATCCTAAAGCCTCCTTCCAATGCTCGTGTGAACGATCTCTTCATCGGGGCATACAGAAGAGCGTATGTTCTAGCATTTAAGCCCATCACATGGGCCATGAATCCACTTGTCCATTGCGTTGGATAGTTGTTCGCATGAGGCCTGAAAAGTGGTCAGGAATGATAAGGTCGGGAGGACCAAGAAGAGTCACCCCTCCTAGTGCAAGAAATTAGGGCATTAAGGGACATAGAATTTTTTTTTTCATGACACTTGATTATTGTCGATCCCATTTCAATCTTGACTCCTTGATTAACATACTTGTCAACTTCGAAATTGTTACCTTTGAGGATATGAAAGAAGGAAGCTTGTAATTTTGAGGAGAGGTAGCTGACACGATCATAAATTCTTCTGAATTTAACTACACCATGATTGTATCCAGTTCTCATTTTTTGAATGACTTGTTTTGAATCTCCAATAGCTATGAGGTTTGAGATGTTGTTTTGTCTAGCTAATTCTAGCCCTAGGAGAAGCGCGATCCATTCCACTTCGTTGTTGGTTCTACGCCCTATTCCCCGAGCATAAGACGTTACTATGTTTCCTCCGGGATTGTAGATAATCCCACCCACACCTGCCTCCTCTAGGTTTCCTTTCGAGGCGCCATCAATGAAAATGATATATCTATTTTGCATCAATCTCTATTGAAGGAATTCTTCATTACTTTTTCTAATCTTCCAAGGGTGAAGTTCAAGGAGAACTTTGGTTTGAAGGGAGCTCTGGCTTAGAATATCTTGGCACCAGTTCCTTTCTTCGGGGATAATATCCTCTGAACGAGGGAAGGATATCTGTTTGGAGACCAATTTTTCATCAATCTTGTTTAGAGCTTTGTTGGCTGCACGCTTGGGGTCTTCCTTCTTTCCTTTGAAAATAAGTTTGTTTTTGGTGAGCCAAATCTGGAAACATACATTTTTTGGGATTGTGTTCCAGATTCTTAGGAGACTCTTCTTTCTCCCTATATTTCCTGGATATAATATCTTCCATTTGGTTATCAGATCTATAATGTTGTCTTGGGAAGATAAATTCCTTCCAATGGAGCCAAGGGTATGAGTCCAAACTTGAGAAGAGAAAGGGAATTCAAGAAAGAGATGAAGGATAGACTCTTCGTTAGAAAGACAAAGCGAGCATATGGAAGGCCCTTGAAGCCCCCTTTTTCTTAAATTGTCGACGATCAAGAGCTTATTTTTAACTAAGAGGGAATAGAAAATGTTAATTTTAGGGATGTAGTCGGAGTTCCATACCTTTTTCCATAAGCTTTTATGTTGTCTGTCTATATTGCTTTTCAACATCTGATACCCTTATTTGACTTTGTAGAAACCCATCTTTCCTCAACCTCTGCAAATCACGTGTCCTGTTGATGAGAGGGGTGATTCTATGTAGATAGGAAGAGAAGAGGTCGTAATCATCTTGAAGGTGAGGGGGAGGATATAATGCTTTCCATCTGACCCAATCTCCTTCATTATTCCATTCTCCAAAGTCTTTTAACTTATTTAAATTGTGATTTTGCATCCAGTTACGAAGGTTGGGAAGATTAATGCTTGCAGCCAAGGGGGCGTCCCAAAATAGAATTTGACTATATATCTATTTTGTGGCCATTCACTAAGATCCAAAACAATTTGTATTTAACTAGACCAACAATTTTTTTGCAGAGATTCCATATGGAGGTACCTTTACCTACTGTTGCTGCTGCAACTATTTCCCCAATTTTTCTTTTTGCATTTTTTAGGACCCCCCTTTAAAGTTTTCGCTTTTTCTACTTAGACATTTGAAGTATGAAGCCCAACATTCATGGCTTGTTTTAATCATGGGGAAATTTTAGGAAATTTTTTTTTACACTAAGGCAAAAAAAATTCTTTTGATCCGCCGTAGCGGATGAATCTTCATGTTTACTCACTATGGCGGATGGTTTTTCAAGATTAGAGCCGCTACAACGGTTGGTTTTTATTGCGATTTGGAGGCATCGTAGCAAATTTTTTGCGAGAATATAGCCGCAACAGCGGATGAATTTTGTTCTTCAAGCCGCTACAACAGAGGATTTTCTTAAGCGCCATCGGCTCATTTTTTTTCCGCTGCATCGGAAGCTTTCTGAGGTTCGTGCCGCAACGGCGGGTGGGATGTTGTGTTGAAAGTCGAAACTTTTTCCGATTTTTATACCCTGCTGTGTCGGATGACTTGTTATCTCTTTGCCGCAATGACAAATGTTTTTCTCCTTTCCCGCCCGATCCTTACCTTTGATTTTGTGACCTGTTGCATTGGATGAATTTTCTTTTCTTTGCCACAATGGCAGGAAGTGCTCTTTCTCGACTGCCCGATCCTCAGCTGAGCCCGCTTCATCGAGAGAATTGTCACCTTTGAGCCACAACGGAGGCTGTCGTTCAATGTTTCTTTCGATGTCGTTTCGGTTGCCAAAGCCGCGAGAAGGCAGGCGTCTTGCCAGGATTTGAGCCGAAAGTAGTGGTTGTGTTGGGGTAGTTGAGCCGTTGTTGTAGGGGTTATTTTCAACTTGAGTTAGCTTTGATCATCCAATGCGCTATGTTTGGGCGCTAGCGGCATTTTGACCTCGTGCATGCGGTTTAAAACCTTACCTTTCACTTTAAATGGTTTTACCCATGGTTATCTATATATTCACTGGTGAAAAGGGGTTTTTACCATTGTTTGATTGACCACAAGCATTTTAGACTGTTAGTTGCAATTTTTTATGCCATTTGGAGCATTCGTTGTGATTTGGTGAGACGGCCATCTGGATCTCACATGGCGTGTTAGACCAACCATCTGTGACTGTTGTCAAGCCTTTCGCTTGCCAGGTAGATTTTCGTTCACCTTCTTTTTTATTGGTAGTTTGATGTGAGCTGCAACCTATTGGTTTTTTATACGCTGTGCAAGGGTTGGTAGGTGGGTTGTTTTGGGTTTAAAAAATATTCCCCCTTGCATTTTAGGTTTAAGCAATTTTCCTTTAAAGGTTTTGACCTAGCCATGGCCGCCTAGTCCTACTCCCATGCAGCTTCACTGTTTTTATTTGGAGGCATTTCGCACGCGGGCTTGGTAGCTAATGATGAATATCCAGAGGCCCGAGCTTTTTGTCGGCATGGATCTGACCTGGTTCTCACCTTCGTGCGGTAGTAGAAGATGTGGGTTTGTTGTTTCAAGCAAACCTTTTAGGTTCTAGCTTTTATACTGTATCTCCTCGCCGAGGGATGTTGATCCTGGTATTTTGAACCTAGGGCATCGCCGCTGTGCTACCTGTGGGTTTTTAGAGTTTTTTTTGGGACCGAGGGAAAGAAGTGGGTTAAGGTTTCAGGTTGTTCAAAGCACATAGAATCTGCCCTAGGTGAGCCTGACTATGCTACAAGGGTTTGTTTACCATAATTTTTTTACCTGCCAAGTTGCGGTTGTTTTCTTGTTTTCGATGGGCGAGGAGAACATGGTAAAATAACATATGGATAAGCTTGTTTCTTGCATGGTTTGCACAATGTATTAATGTTTTGATGCCAAAATCATTATTTTTCGAATGCATGAGTTTGTTTAATGATGTAAATACTAAGACCGTTTCTGTGTTATTGCAGTCACAGCTTGTACCAGACAACATGATGAAGAAGGGAAAACAGAAGGACAAGATCGTAGACTATGATTCAGAAGTAGAAATTTCACCCGTACCAAGGGTGTAAATAATATATGAAGATACAAAGTCAGTCACTAGAGATGAACCTGAATTCAAGTGGGGTCAAATCTACCACATGCTTGTAGAGAAGAAGGTTCCATAGGCAGGGTTGGAGGACCTAGCCTTGTTGGAGGACTGAGATCTGGAATCACAAAGGTATCCAATAGACCAGAGATTTTTCCTTTCACAGAGGTCATCGGATGGATTCTACCCAAAGTGGATGCAATAGGGATGATAATGAACAACGTGGAGGACAAATGATTTGCATCCTTCACACCGAGATTTATAGCAAACGCATATAGCCTGCCATTGTCAGAAATTAGCATGACAACCGACTGGGTAAAGGGATTAAATTTGATTACATAGCTACAACAAAGATGATGGTAGCTGGGGGAAAGACTTTCAGGCATAAACAATCTGGGGAATACGAAACTGCTCATTTACGTACTTATACCGAATGGTAGTACTGATGATGAATAGGATTTTCGGCAGAGCCGACGGTAGATCTTATAAGTTTGGATGGATCCCATTGATTTACCATGTAGCCATGAAAGGGATAGTTTTCAACTGGGTTGACATAGTATCCAATAGCCTATCCACCTCCATTACTACAGCCCAAGAAGGTTTGCACCAAACGAAATCTGAATTCTATATATGGGATCTTTCTTGGTTGATTGCATACTTTGCTTTCATGCATTTGAAAAGCTCAACTGCACCTAGAAGGGAGGGAAATCCCCTATTTATGCAGCTTATCAGATACTGTGGGCACACAAATACCACAGTCACTACAAGCTAATCTGTGAAGAGTTCTTGATGCCTCTGTACCAACTAGTTTTCCTAGAAGAGTGTAGGTGCCTATCTGAGGGTGCTTTGGAATCTATCGAAGAATTTGGGGATTAATTCTTCTCTCAAGAAGGAACCTAAGGATGTATGGGGGGACTAAAGCTTCCTCATTGCTACCAAGATACACTAAAGATTACATAGTTCACAAGGAAGTTGTGAGACAGCTTTTCTTGGATGGCTTTGGAAGTCACTTGTTCGATCTGAAAAAAGTTGTGTTTCCACCACTACCTTTCTATGTGGTGAATTATAAATTTTCTAAAGTCAAGAGCGCCCCTGAGTTCGTTAAGGAACTGTAAATATTTCATTTCAGTGAAAAGAGATTTTACCGAAATGATTCCTAAGGCAAGGTTGCAGCCCATCAGGCACTCCTCAAGGTAAATTTCGAATATGCTGATTATGTGGACAAGGATGAAGAAATGTATAGGAAATGTTTGCAACATGACCGCTTTGGACAATCAGCTTAAAAGGAAAACCACAATAACTAGAGCGAAAGGCAGTAGTAGCAACAATCTAGAACTAAAGGGATATGAAGAAGAAGCTGCAATAAAAGCAAAAGAAGAGACTGCACGAAGACTGACAGAAGATGCAAGTAAAATTTTAGCTGAAGAAGCCCAGAGAGAAAAGGAGGAAGAAGAAGCTGCCAGAAAAGAGAAGGAAGATGAACAAAGAAAGAAAGATGAAGCTATCAAAGAGAAGATTGCAAAATTGGAAAGAGCAATAGCTCAAGAAACCCAAAATCCAGGACAAGAAGCACAAAACCAGGGAGAGGTGACAAAAGAACAAAGGAAGAATGATCAGGAAGAGCTAGATAATGAAAATAAGGGAAAAGATACTGCTTAGGACAGAACTGCGAATCTTCCTTCCACTTCAGGTAGTATACTTATGGGAGGACATCTCCCTATGATTGGATTGGGGTTGGTTGCATTTACCCCATCTAAACAACATGAAGTTGCATGCCTGGAAAATGTATATTTTGATCCCAAAAGGAAGTCCATTGTGTGGAGAACAGAGAAGACTTTGAAAATGGGAGTCCAACCAGAGATCACTACAGTGACCGAGAAGACGGTCGTAAAGGATGTAGAGGAAGACCTGAAACAAATGGCCTCCATGGGTTTTGCAACTGCACATGCAAATTCCCATAATATTGGTAAGCTTACGGAAACCCTTGATCGGTATAAGGGTAAAATGGCAGAGATGAAGGAGGTTTTAAGGAAGGAGGAAAGAGTGGGTTGGGAGTCAAAGAGAAAATATGAAGCCACTCTTTCAGACTATGAGAAGATTTAGCGGGACTACCAAATTCTGGGAGAGGAACGGGATATGTTGAAGATATCAAACATTACCCTTGATAGGGAGAAGTAGAAATTAGAGAGAAAAATGGAAGAAATGGAAGCATAGAAATCCACAGTTGATCAACAGGCAGAGCAGTATAAAGCTGAAATTACAGAAGTAGAAGCTCAAAATAGTTCCTTGGAAGTATTATTGAAGGCATCCAATGAACGCAAGATGGACATAACACCTCTAAGAGAGAATGTTCTCCTACTTAGAGGAAAAATATATTAGGTAGAGGTAAAGATCGCAGAAGAAGTCTTCAAAATCAAGCACGTAGAATCGAGACCGCAGGAGATTTTAGTCGTAGCTATTGAATTCAAAGACAAGACCCATGACATTGCAAATACCATACAAGTATAGATGACCTGGTTGGAGGAAAATAAGGAACCCCTTGAAAATGCACCCATGAAGAGTCCAGAAAGGTTGCAACTCAAGTATGATCTCATGAATTTCAGTAACGGAGCTACTAAGAGACTGATAGATGCAGTCAAGAAGACATCAGACAAATCCAAGGAATTCTATAAGAAGGTGAGTGTAACTCACAACAAATGCCAAACATCTTCAGCAAAAAGGCTTCACGAGTTTCCAGCACATGAAGAACATTTGAAGCAACTGCATGATCGACTGCAAGAAGATGAACTCAACATACAACTGATTAAAGGCTTAAATGAAAAGGTGATTAAGAGCATGGTGGCTCAAGCTGTGGTGAGTAATTTCCTTTTGGAAGATATGCTCCAAGTAACCCCACCAAGGGTGGCTGATATAAAGACTCAACTGTCTAAACATGAGGTCACCTTCAGATTCTTAGATCCAACATATTTTGGAATCATTGCTTCAGATGCTATGGTGTGGAAACAATTCATCAATGAGTTGACTGGGCCCACTTGAATGGTTTTGTCCCATCTACACTTGGAAATATAATTGTAATATTTTGCATTTATCTTATGTTATTAGTGAACATGCTAAAATACAAACAATTTTGCAACCGAAAGTTGAGGAAGCCCAAAGGGCAGGGAGACCAAAAGTCATTTTCGCAATGTATAAATATAGGTAGGGTCGAATAGGAGAAGGACTTTTCTAGGTCCCACATGAGAATGCTTTTTTGTAAGAAGAACTATTTCTTGTTATAATAAAGAGGATTGAAGTTTTCCTGGAGAAGGGGCTGCCTGAGTTTCAAATGCATGCTGTGCAGATTACTGAATATAAGAACTATTTCTAATTTGGCTTGCTATGCAAATCTGTGAGATCGTTCTAACTTCTGAAATATTTGTATGTTGTGAATGATTTCATTTCCATGTTATGAATCTTATGCAGTAAATGAGTAGTGAATGCTTTAACAACACTGAGCTATCTCTATGTTATCTTTTCTGATGTATTTATGTATTTTGAATTTATCAGCTACCTATAAAATTCTTTGTGCAAAAAATACAACACATTACTCATATAAATAGTAATCTTGTTCCCCGGGGATAGGTTAGATAGAGTATATTAGATTAGTTGTGATTTAGGAGCAAAGGGAATAAGACGGAAGGTAAGAACCTACACATCACACTGTGAGACCTTTGTTCCCTGGTCATTTGCATTTAATCTAGGCACTTGCATATCATTAATATAACAAAAAAACCACACATAAACGGTGGACCGTATCGCAACCGGTAAAATAGATTTAAACCTTCATTTAATTCTATGGTAGCCGAGTTGCTAACCGGACGAATTCCCCACACCAAATGATAAACGATCTAATTGGGAACAGTTATTGGGGAGAATCCCTACTGTTGGTACCTCAGATTTTCCAGGCATCAACATTTTTTGGCACTAGAAGGAGGGCTTCCAGTGCATGGATGGCAAAGGAAACACGTTTGACCGAAGCTATTCCACCAGTGACAACCCTGAAACTAGTTTTTTTGAAGAAAGATTAAACCCTGAAACTACCGAGCGCCTTTACCAGGTTCCTTTTGAAGTAGTTGATCATTTCAGAAGACACACAAGGTCATACGAAAGAAATATCGGGGGATTGCATACAATCCCTGAATTACAAAGAAGAGGAGCTTCTAAAATAATACCCACTTGCACAGAAGAATCAGTCTTAGTAGTAAACTTGGAAGAATTAGTGAACTTATCCTTATAGGAAATTGACCAACCTCTTAATCAATTGGGACCTGAATCTCCATACTGTTCATCTCTTCGGTCTCCATTTCAATCTCCTTTCCAATCCCCACCTCAATCTCCTCCACGAATCATGGTCATAAATGTAGCTCCGAACTCGAATGCAAATCGACCTAATCCACCACCAGCTTAGAGAGCTAGAACACTACTTAACCTGGCTCCTCCAGCGCATGCTTTGCCTCAAAATCTTGAAAAGTCATTACCTAAATTTGATCTGGGAGAAGGCATTCCTGTAGACGATCACCTATAGAGTTTTTTATTGGCCTTAGAAGGTTTGTTGATAGATCATGAAGATGTAGTATGTAGACTATTTCCGCACAATATGAAGGGTAAAGCAACATTATGGTATTTTGTCTTATAGGAAAATTCGATCATCGATTGGAATACTTTTGAAAGATTGTTTAAGAACAAGTTTGGTAGCCAAAGAACTACTGTTGCTTTGATGAAAGAACTACTTTCTCTAAGGAAGGAAAAGAAAGAGAAAGTGCAAGACTTTAGTCAGAGATTTGCTGTGCATTTAAATAAATTCAGCGCTGCCATAAATCCTACTGAAGAGGCTTTAATTGAATATTACACTTCATCCCTTGGCCCTGACATAGCAATGTTTGTTAAAAGATCAGTAAATCCTTCCTTGGTGGAAACTAATGAATAAGTTGTAAAAATAGAAGGTGAACTCGAAAGTATAAATAAATATTATGCAGAGCCAGAGGTAAGAAATTTCGGTGGCAAGAAACCTTTGTTGTTGACAAGGCCCAAGGATGAACATTCCCATGAATTAGAAAATGTGGTCAAAATGGTACAGAAGTTATCCAACAAAATCATTGGCATGGAGAAAGAAAAGGAAGCCAAGAAACAATTCAAGCCTTATTACAAGAGAAGAGATGAAAGTAGTCCATCCCAACCACCCATGCATAGTCTGTCTACTATGAATTTAACTGATGTTGGAATGGAAACTTTTTGTACATTTCATCAACAACCTCACTCTGAAAGGAACTGCCCACAATGGATTAACTCCATGACTTTGGTTATGAATCAGTTGCTAGATTCTAAATTAACACAAACTGTGGTTGAAGAGGAAAAGGATCATGGACCGGAGGAGGCACCAAAGGAAACCACCATGGTTTTGTGGGATTGTGCACCCATGTTGGGGTTAGAGAATGAAGAACCTATTGAGGACATACACCTATCAGCTGTAAATGTTACAATAAGAAGTAATGGCCCACTGATTGAGGATAATACATTACTGCCCAAGATTAAGAAAATTCAGGAGAATATGAAGAAAATCAGAAATAACACTCAAAATCCACCTATACCTGATTTGGTTGTAACAAGGCAGAATGCCCCCTCAGTCAGTAAGCCAGTAAAGGCTGCAGAAAATAAGGTAGAAAGTGCCAAGAAAAGTTCAATAGAGTGTGAGATGGGGTACGATATAATAGAGGATATCAAGAAGACTAAGGCAAATATTTCTTTGTTCGAAATGTGTAATTTACCACAACAGAGAAAGAGGCTCTTGGAAGCCTTTGATGCATCCATAAATAAACCCCAAGATGATATTCAGTCTGAGGAAGAAATCAGTGAGGCAAGTATAGGGGGGAAATCTAGATCCAGAACACTACCATTTTTAATTTTCTTTCGAGATTTTTAATCATAATGTCACAACTGTCTGGTAGACTTTGGAGCAACTGCAAATGTTATGCATCTTTCAGTCTGTAAAAGGATAAATGGGCAACCCATGCCTTCTGCAGGAAAAATCATACAATTGGATAGAACAATAGTGAAGGTAGTGGGAGAAATGAATGATGTATTGATACGATTAGCTACAAACGAAAGAGTGTGCCAATTTATAGACATTATGGTAGTGGATATACTCGAAGGCTTATGGTCTAATTCTGAGTAGGGAACCACATATGAAGTATAATGTGACGCAACTAGAAGGGAAGAATGAACCAGTAAATTTTTCACATTCGGTTTTGGGAAACTATTTTATTGAACTTGAACCAGGAAATTACCAATCAGAAGAAGGCAACAATGGATCAGATACACAGCCTGATCTCCTTCAGTTTTCATGGGCTGATAAATTTGACTGTAACATAGTTAACTTAGTCTCAGATGTAGAAAGTAGCACTAGTACAGTAGAACTAGCAGATAGGTTTTGGGTTTTATATTTTGATGGTTCAAAAGCTCAGGAAGGATCAGGAGCCGATTGTATCCTATTGATCCAGAAAACAATAAACTTTTTCTTTCTTGTATATTAGAATTTGAATGTACCAATAACACAGCTGAGTATGAAGCATTAGTCCAGGGATTGAAAAGGCAATTGAGTTCAATGTAAAAAATTTAAAGGTTTATGGTGATTATGAAATTATCGTTAAACAGGTGCGAAATAAAATTCATTGTTTATCACCACATTTAAAAGGCTATCGAAACGAAGTTTGAGACCTCCTAGAAAATTTTGATGCATTTAATATTAATTCAATTCGTAGGTTGAAAAATGCAGCAGCTGACTTGTTAGCTACTTTAGCTGCAAGGCTTGTTCCTACTAATAATACGTGTACAATTGAATTGATTTTCAGGCCTGCTTTACCAGACAACATCACTAATCTGAGAGTGTTCGATGACGATCCACAAATCTTAGATTTTCTAACTAATGATGAGAATTTCAAGGAGTCTGTAATTGATGACGAGGAACATCAAGCAAATATCCAAAATGGGAACTTGATACCTAAATGGGTTAGAAATTTGAAAGGAATGTTTGATCTGAATAACAAGTTCAGAAGGCCAACCAATGTCAAAACACACATTTCATCTATGCAATTTGAGCTGGTGAATCTGGGGTCAGAAGCGGAACCCTAATATGTAAACTTGGGAAAGTGCTGCTCACCAGGGGAAAGAAGCAAATTCATTATCTTGTTTAACAATATAAGGATGTCTTTGCTTGGACATATGAAGATATTTAGACTTACGACACCCACATTATACAACATGTAGTCCCAATTAAAGTAGGAGTCAAACCGTTTCAGCAGCCCTTGAGGAAGATGCATCCTAAATTAGAACCCCTGATCCAAAATGAAGTAAAGAAGCTCCTTGATGCTGAGATTATATTTAGAGTTAGACACTTGGAAAGGGTTGAAAATTTAGTACCAGTGATAAATAAGTCTAGTGAAATTAGACTTTGTGTAGATTTCGAGAATCTAAATCGTGCCTCGGACAAATATAACTACCCAGTCCCGCCCATGGAGAAGATACTGCAGATGGTCTCAGGCTCTGAGCCGTTCTCTCTGCTAGATGGATTTTTAGGCTACAACCAAGTGTTGGTAGCATAACAAGATCGACTGAAGACCACTTTCAGAACTAAATGGGGGACTTTTGCATACAAAAGGATGCCTTTTGGTCTTATTAACGCTGGAGCAACATTCCAAAGGGCGATGGACATAGCTTTCCGCTGTTTGATTGGCCACAACGTGGTAGTTTATTTGGATGATGTTACATTTTTCTCCAAGAAAAGAGAAGAACATATCTTTCATCTAAGGCAAATTTTTTATCGACGTCAAAAATATTGAATTTCTCTAAATCCGAAGAAACGTGTTTTCGTTGTATTAGAAGGAAAGATTTTGGGTCACATGATTTCTAAGAGGGATATCTCCATAGACCCAGAGAGGATTAAAGCTATAGCATAGATCCCTTTACCCCATAATAAGAAAGGTATGTAATCTTTCATGGCGACAATAAACTTTGTACAAAGGTTTGTGCCCGATTTTGCTCAAATAGTCAAACCTTTGCAACAAATGGTCAAGTAAAGTGTTCAATTTAAATGGACCAACTTAGAGAAAAAAACATTCAACAAGATTAAAACAGCAATAGCCCATGCACCTTCCCTCAAAATCCTAATTTTAAGAAAGACTTCATTCTATACACTTTTGCTTCAGACAACTTGCTAGCAGCAGTGCTTACGCAGAAAGAAGAAGGGGGAGATGAGTACCCCATATCGTTCATGAGCACTGGATTACAAGGTGCTGAGTTGGATTACCCTGCAGTTGATAAACAATCATATGTAGTTTTTAAGGCGGTAAAACAATTCATGCCATACATACTTAAGGACATAACAAATAAGTTGTTCCACACCCAGCAGCCCGAACTCTTTTCGTGCAGAAAGATTTAGGAGAGAGAAGAGGAAACTGGGTGACAACCTTGCAAGAATATGACTTAGAATTTAAACCAACAACTATCATTAAAGGGCGAGGGATTTGCAAACTAATGGTTGAAATCCAAGATAATTAAGATGATGATTGGGAGAATGTGGCCGAGTTGCACATGATTTATATGTGTCCTATATTCACAGCCCCAGAGTCCTGGTACAGAGATCTGGTGCACTATCTTCAATATGGATACTTGCCTGAACATTGGAATTCCAAGAAAAGGAGAGAATTACGCTTAAAACCAACATCATATTAGATAATTGACGGAGTTATTTCGAGAAAAAACTATGACGGAGTTTTTCTTAGATGTTTGGAACGAGAAGATGCAGCCAAAGTCATTAAAAAATTGTGCGATGACCCTGCTGGAGGTCATTTTTCAGAAGACACTACAACACACAAGATTCAAAGGGCTGGATACTATTGGTCGACTTTGTTTAAATACGCTCACGCTTACATAAGGAAGTGTGATACATGCCAAAGAAGCGGTGGGAGACAAGCAAAGGCAGCGGGGCCATTACAACCGATTATTATTTCTGAACCATTCGAGCAATGGGGAATTGATATTATTGGAGAAATTAATCCAAAATCTTCATTGCAACACAAGTATATCCTCATGACCACAGATTATTTTACCAGATGGGTGGAAGCAATCCCGTTACGAAAAGTAAATGAAGATGCAATTATGTATTTCTTACAAGACCATATTATGACCAGGTTTGGGGTTCCAATTTCCTTGGTTTTTGATAATGCATCTTATTTTTCGTCAATTAAGCTTACTGCATTTTCTAATGAGAAAGGAATTAAATTACATTATTCTGCTAACTATTATCCATAAGGTAATGGGCTAGCTGAACCTACTAATAAAAATCTCATTAGGATTTTAAAGAAGACTGTCATAGAGAATCAAAGAAGCTGGCATATAACTCTTCCTAATGCACTTTGGGCTGATCGAGTTACATCCAAGAACTCTTTAGGTATGTCACCCTATACTTTAGTTTATGGAAAGGAAGCCATCTTTTAACACAATATTTTATTACCTTCTTCTCAATTAACCCAAGCATCTAGAGGGTCTAATAGTGAGGTTTTACAAGCCCGAATCAATACTCCGCTGAAATTAGAAGAGTTTAGATCTAAGTCTAAGGAAAGGTTTAAGCACCAAAAAGAGATTGTGAAAAGATGGTTTGACAAGCACAAGTCCAGGAATAAAGAGTTTGAAGTAGGATATTTGGTTATGAAGTGGGATCACCCGCATGACGAAAAGGGAAAGCACACTAAGTTTCAACATCTATGGATAGGCCCATTTCAGATTGCAGAAAAGCTAGGACCCTCGACATACAAGTTACAGGATTTGCAGGGGTGGGAAGAGAATCTATCGGTCAATGGTTTGGTTCTCAAACCTTATTTTACTTGATGTTTTTTGAAGTCTTCTGTACATAAATAAACCTTTTGTTTTTGCTTCAATTTTTCGTAGTTAGGTTTACATTATTTATGTTGATTTGCTTTCTTTGCAGCTGATTTATTTCAGTTTTTTATATTTGCTTTATTTCAATTTTCAAATAACCTAGTGCAACTTTTGGCGTTTGGGGGACATTGAAATTTGGGCAAACTACAAACATTTCTTGACCGAAAAGATGCTTATTGGATTTACCTATATCAAAAAATGTATCATGATAAGATTCTCTAATTAGATAGACTATTTGAAGGGAGGTTATATTATGAACACATTGAAGTCCTATTTAAACCCAGTTAAATAACTAAAGGTAAGAGGAGTCTAGAATACTATTTTGGGGCTCCATCCACTTCACATTAAAATCTGTCCTAGGAAGCTAACATCAATGGACCCACAGAAAGGAAACACGATGGACAGGTGTATGCTATTTAAAATGATCCCATTCTACAAATAAAATCCAAAAGGCTTAAAAGAGTTGAAATTTCCTAGAAAGAAAGCAAACTCAAAATACATACTGAATAAAATTAGTAAGATGATAAGATTGCTCAGAGGTTCTTCTCCGTCCGTGAGCTAAAAAACAAATTATCTCTCACACAAAAGGACACCATGGGTGGAAGACCCTAAACCAATTTTCAAATGAAAGGAGCAATCTAGGAAGACTCAAAAGGACAAAAGTCTAAAAGCATCAAGAGAATACAAAAGGCATGGGAATGAGGAACAAACGAATACGTCTGTCCATACTCTGTTACGATCATGTGGTGTCTTAGCTATAAGCAACCGAATGCAGAGGTAAATGAACCCCATATTTTGGCCTTAGAAGAGTTATTGGGACTTTGAAAACCTATTGACCCTACCCTAGCAGACTATAATCAATGTTAAAGTTCTAAATCTTAGATCCCTATAAAGGTTTGGACATATTAAAGAAATCTTAAAATTTTGGGATGAGTTGGTTTAACATAATACCTTAAAGCAGTTTTTGGTTTTGAAAGATAGTTTTTCCAGAGATTTGTGTTCACCATCCAGTCACCAATTATTGTTGCTGCAACTATTTCGGCAATTTTTTTTTTGCATTTTCTAGGACCCCCATTTAAAGTTTTAGTTTTTTCTACTTAGAAATTTGAATTATGAAGCCCAACATTCATGGCTTGTTTTCATCATGGGGAAATTTCAGGAAATTGGTTTTTACACTAAGGCAGAAAAAAATCTTTTGATCCGCCGCAACGAATGAATCTTCATGTTTATCTCGATATGGTAGATGGTTTCTCAATATTGGAGCCACTAAAATGGTTGGTTTTTATTGCGCTTCGGAGCCACCATAGCGAAGTTTTTGCGAGAATATAGCCGCAACAACGGATGAATTTTGTTCTTCAAGACGCTACAACAAAGGATTTTCTTAAGCGCCATTGGGTCATTTTTTGTCCGCTGCATCGAAAGCATTCTGAGGTTTATGTCGTGACAGTGGGTGGGATTTTGTATTAAAAGTTGAAACTTTTTCCTATTTTTATACCCCGCTGATTCGAACGACTTGTTATCTCTCTGCCGTAATGACGGACGTTTTTCTCCTTTCCTGCCCGATCCTTACCTTTGATTTTGTGACCCGTTGCATCGAATGAATTTTATTTTCTTTGTCGCAACGACAGGAAGTGCTCTTTCTCGACTGCTCGATCCTCAGCTGATCCTACTTCATCGAGAGAATTGTCACCTTTGAGCTACTATGGAGGCTATCGTTCAATGTTTCTTTCGATGCCGTTTCGGCTGCCGAAGATGCGAGAAGGCGGGTGTCTTGCCAGGATCTGAGCCGATAGTAGCGGTTGTGTTGGGGTAGTTGAGTCGCTGTTGTTGGGGTTGTTTTCAACTTGACTTAGCTTTGATCGTTCGATGCGCTATGTTTGGGCACTAACGACGTTTTGAACTCACGCGTGTGATTTAAAACCTTACCTAGCGCTTTAAATGGTTTTACCCATGGTTATCTATATATTCGTCGGTGAAAAGGGGTTTTTACCATTGTTTGATTGACCGTAAGCATTTTAGATTGTTAGTTGCGATTTTTTATGCCATTTGGAGCATCCGTTGTGATTTGGTGAGACCACCATTTGGAGCTCATGTGGCGCGTTAGACCAAGCATCTGCGACTGTTGTTAAGCCTTTCGCCTGCTAGGTAGATTTCTGTTCACCTTCTTTTTGATTGGTGGTTTGATGTGAGCTGCAACCTGTCAGTTTTTGATATGTCATGCAGGGGTTAGTAGGTGGGTTTTTTTGGGTATAAAAAAGCTTCCCCCTTGCATTTTAGGTTTAAGCGGTTTTAACCTTGCCGCGGCCGCCTAGTTCTGCTCCCATGGATCTTCACTATTTTTATTCAGAGGCGTTTCTCCTGTGGGCTTCGTAGCTAATGATGAATATCTAGAGGCCCAAGATTTTCACTAGCATGGATCCGACCTGGTTCTCTCCTTCATGCGGTAGTAGAAGATGCGGGTTTATCATTTCAGGCAAACCTTTTAGGTTCTCAATTTTATACTGTATCTTCTCGTTGAGGGATGTTGATCCTGGTGTTTTGAACCTAGGGCATCGTCACCATGCTACCTTTGGGTTTTTATAGTTTTTTTGGGACTGAGGGAAAGAAATGGGTTAAGGTTTTAGGTTGTTCAGAGCACATAGAATCTGCCCTAGTTGAGCCCGCTTGTTTTAAAAGGGTTTGTTAACTAGAATTTTTTGACCTGCCGAGCTGCGACTGTTTTCTTGTTTCCGATGGGCGAGGAGAACGTGGTAAAATAAAATATGAATAATCTTGTTTCTTGCATGGTTTGCACAATGTATTAATGTTTTGATGCCAAAATCATTATTTTTCGAATGCATGAGTTTGTTTAATGATGTAAATACTAAGACCATTTCTGTGTTATTACAGTCACAGCTTGTACCAAACAACATGACGAAGAAGGGAAAAATGAAGGCCAAGATTGTAGACTATGATTCAGAAGCATAAATTTCACCCGTACCAAGGGTGGAAATAATATATGAAGATACAAAGTCAGTCACTGGAGCTGAACCCGAATTCAAATGGGGTCAAATATACCACATGCTTGTAGAGAAGAAGGTTCCAGAGGTAGGGTTGGAGGACCTAGCCTTATATGATAAGATAATGAGATATGGAATAACCAAGGTATCCACTGGACCAAAGATTTTCCTTGCACAGAGGTCATCGAATTGATTCTACCCAAAGTGGATGCAACAGGGATGATAATTAAAAACGTGGAGGACAAAGGATTTGCATCCTTCACACCGGGATTTATAGCAAAAGCATACAGCCTGCCACTGTCAAAAATTAGCATGAAAACTGACTGGGTAAAGGGATTAAAATTTTATTAATAGCTACAACAAAGATGATGGTAGATGAGGTAAATACTTTCAGGCATAAAAAATCTGGGGAATACGAAACTGCTCATTTACACACCCCATATAGAATGGTAGTACTGATGTTGAATAGGATTTTCGGCAGAGCTGATGGTAGATATTATAAGTTTGGATGGATCCCACTGATTTACGATGTAATCATGAAAGGGAAAGTTTTCAATTGGGCTGACATAGTACCCAATAGCCTATCTACCTCCATTACTGCAGCCCAAGAATATTTGCACCAAAGGAAATCTGAATTCTATATGGGATCTTTCTTGGTTGATTGCATACTTTGCTTTCACCCGTTTGAAAAGCTCAACTTCACTTGGAAGGGAGGGAAAGCCCCTATTTATGTAGCTTATCATATACTGTGGGAACAAAAATACCACAGTCACTACAAGATAATACGTGAAGAGTTCTTGATGCCTCTGTACCAACTAGTTTTCCTAGAAGAGTGTAAGTGCCTATCTAATGGTGCTTTGGAATCTATCGAATAATTTGGGGATTACTTCTTCTCTCAAGAATGAAAATACCTAAGGATGTATTGGGGGACTAAATCACCCTCATTGCTGCCAAGATGCATTATAGATTACATAGTTCATAAGGAAGCTGTGAGACAACTTTTCCTGGATGGATTTGGAAGTCACTTGTTCGATTTGAAAAAAGACGTGTTTCCACCACTACCTTTTTATGTGGGGATGTGGGGAGTTATAAGTTTTCTAAAGTAAATAGCGCCCCTGAGTTTGTTAAGGAACTGGAAATCTTTCATTTCAGTGAAAAGAGCTTTCACCGGAATGATTCCCAAGGCAAGGTTGAAGCCCATGGGGCACTCCTCAAGGTAAATTTTGAATATGCCAATTATGTGGACAAGGATGAAGATATGTATAGGAATGTTTGAAACATGACCTCTTTGAACAAGTGGCTTAAAAGGAAAACCACAATAACTAGAGTGAAATGCAGTAGTAGTAGCAATCCAGAACCAAAGGGACAGGAGGAAGAAGCTACAAGAAAAGCAAAAGAAGAGACTACATGAAGACTGGCAGAAGGTGCAAGAAAACTTTTAGCTGAAGAAGGCCAACAAGAAAAGGAGGAAGAAGAAGCTGTGAGAAAAGAGAAGGAAGAGGAACAAAGAAAGAAAGAGCAAGCTATAAAAGAGAATATTGCAGAGTTGGAAAGAGCAATAGCTCAAGAAACCCAAAATTCAGGACAAGAAGCACAAAACCAGGGAGAGGTGACAAAATAACAAAGGAAGAAAGATAAGGAAGAGCTAGATAATGAAAATCAGGGACAAGATCCTACTCAAGACAACATCGATAATCTTTCTTCCACTTCAGGAAGTATAATTAGGGGAGGACATCTCCTTATGGTTGAATTGGGGTTGGTTCCATTTACCTCGTCCAAACAACATGAAGTTGCATGCTTGAAAAATGTATATTTTGATCCCTAAAGGAAGTCCATTGTGTGGAGAATAGAGAAGACTTTGAAAATGGGATTCAAACCCGAGATCACTACAGTGACCGAGAAGACGATAAAAAAGGATGTAGCTGAAGACCTGAAACAAATGGCCTCCATGGGTATTGCAACTGCACATGCAAATGCCCATAATATTGGTTTGATTATGGAAACCCTTGATCGGTATAAGGGTAAAATGGCAGAGATGAAGGAGGTCTTAAGGAAGGAGGAAAGAGTGGGTTGGGAGTCAAAGAGAAAATATGAAGCCACTCTTTCAGACTATGAGAAGCTTCAGTAGGACTACCAAATTATAGGAGAGGAATGAGATACGTTGAAGATATCAAACATGACCCTTGATAGGGAGAAGCAGAATTTAGAGAGCAAAATGGAAGAAATGGAAGCACAAAAATCCACAGTTAATCAACAGGTAGACCAATATAAAGCCCAAATTACAGAACTAGAAGGTCAAAATAGTTCCTTGGAAGTATTATTGAAGGCAGCCAATGAACGCAAGATGGACATAACACCTCTGAGAGAGCATGCTCTCCTACTTAGAGGAAAAATATATCAAGTATAGGTTAAGCTTGCAGAAGAAGTCTTCAAAATAAAGCAAGTAGAATCTAGACTACAGGATATTTCAGTCGTAGCTAATGAATTCAAAGACAATACCCATGACATTATAGAGACCATACAAGGACAGATGGCCTGGTTGGAGGAAAATAAGGAACACCCTGAAAATGCACCTGTGAAGAGTCCAGAAAGGTTGCAGCTCTAGTATGATCTCATGAATTTCAGCAACAAAGCTGCTAAGATATTGATAGATGGAGTTGAGAAGACATCAGAAAAATGGGGGGATTTTTATAAGAAGGTGCTCGTAACTCACAACAAATGCCAAACATATTCAATGAAAAGGCTTCAGGATTTTCCAGCACATGAAGAACATTTGAAGCAACTACAGGAAGATGAACTTAGGATATAGTTGATTAAAGGATTAAATGAAAAGATGATTAAGAGTATGGTGGCTCAAGCTGCGGTGAGTAATTTCCTTTTGGAAGACTCAGCTCTGAGTAACCCCACCAAGGGTGGCTGATATAAAGACTCAACTATCTAAACATGAGGCCACGTTCAGATTCTTAGAGTCAATAGATTTTGGAATCATTGCTTTAGATGCTATGGCATGGAAACAATTCATCAATGAGTTGACTGGGCCCACTTGAATGGTTTTGTCCCATCTACACTTGGAAATATAATTGTAATATTTTGCATTTATCTTATGTTATTAGTGAACATGCTAAAAGACAAACAATTTTGTAACTGAAAGTTGAGGAAGCCCAAAGGGCAGGGAGACCAAAGTCATTTTTGCAATGTATAAATATAGGTAGGGTCGAATAGGAGAAGGAATTTTCTAGCTCCCACATGAGAATGATTTTTTGTAATAAGAACTATTTCTTGTTATAATAAAGAGGATTGAAGTTTTGCTGCAGAAGGGGTTTCCTGAGTTTCAAATGCATGCTCTGTAGATTGCTGAATATAAGAACTATTTTTGTTTTGGTTTGCTATGCAAATCTTTGAGATCGTTCTAACTTCTGAACTATTTCTATGTTGTGAATGGTTTCATTTCCATGTTATGAATCTTATGCAGTAAATGAGTAGTGAATGCTTTAACAACATTGAGCTATCTCTATGCTATCTTTTCTGCTGTATTTATGTATTCTGGATTTATCAGCTACCTGTAAAATTATTTGTGCATAAAGTATAGTACATTACTCATATAAATAGTAATCTTGCTCTCGGGGGATAGGTTAGATAGAGTAGATTAGATTAATTGCTCTTTGCTTTCGGTGATTTAGGAACAAAGAGGATAAGACGAAGGTAAGAACCTATGCATCACATCATTAGACCTTTGTTCCCTGGTTGTTTGCATTTAATCTAGGCACTTGCATATCATTTATAAAACATAAAAAAAAACACATAAATGGTGGACTGGACCATAATTGGTAAAATAGATTTAAACTTTCATTTAATTCCACGGTAGCCGAGTTGCTAACCAGACAGATTCCCCACACCAAACGATAAATGATCTAATTGGGAACAGTTATTGGGGAGAATCCCTATTGTCGGTACTTGGGATTTTCCAGGAATCAACACCTACACATTGGGAGTTTAATCATTTGGATCTTGGTTTCTTTATATACTTTTTCCTTATAACCTCCTTCCACCATTCCTTTTCACCAGAAATCATCCTCCAAACCAGTTTGGATCCCAGGGCAATGTTCATTAATCCAGGATCCTTGATTCCCAATCCTCCTTTGTGTTTTTCCTCCATAACAATGTCCCAGTTTACTAGATTATACTTTTTCCCTTGAGTCTTACCACCTTGACAAAAAAACTTTCTGGTCTCAATGCTTATGCTGTTCACAACTGATCTTGGAGCTAGGAAGATAGCACAAGTGAATATATGAGAAGAAGATAAAATGGATTTGATGAGGACAAGTTTGTCAGCCAGGTTTAGCCAAGATGATTTCCAAGCATGAATTTTTTTTTTCAACTTTTGAATCAAAGGACTCCAATCCAAAGTCTTGCAGGTGTTCTTGACTATAGGGACTCCAAGATAGACAAAAGAGGTCCAATGAATATTGACCTTGATACCTAGGATGCATTCTATTTCTCTGAGAATAAGGGTTCTTTTGTTCCAACCTTACAACCAAGAGTTAGAGGCGTTAATTTGACTTCCTCGGACTTTGAGAAAGATATCAAGCGTAGTATTGATCCTTGTGGCAATTTGAGTTGAGGCAATACTAAGGAGAATGATATTGTCGACAAAATGAGCATGGTTGATAGGTTGAAGTCCTCTAACAAATGTGATGCTAAGAATATTTCCTTCATCTTTCAATGTATTAAGTCTTGTGCTAAGAGAATCTGCCACTAGGAAATATAGAAAAGGGGACACGGGGCACCCTTGGCGAATTCCTCTTTGAGCTTGAAAAAATGAGGTTGGTCCTCCATTTACCAGAGGAGCTATCCAAGGACTACTTATGCAAGCTTTGATCCATCTTATGAAATTGGGAGGAAAGCCATAATTTTCCATAACTGAAAAATATAAGAATGCCTTATTCTCTCAGAACCGTTGGCAAGATAAAGTATAATAGCCATACCTTCTTGCACCGGAAGAAAATTGTCATAGATCTGTCTTCTAGCTATAAATCCTCCTTGATTTTATGAGATTAGTTGCCGGATAACCTTTTTTATTCTGTTGGAAATGATTTTGGAGAGGATTTTATAGGAGGAGTTGCATAGAAATATTGGTCTATACCTTTTGATATATATTGGATTCATTTCTTTGGGTATTAGAGCTAGGAAGGTGGAGTTTGTAGCACCTCCTATCTTATCTTTGGACCGAGTCCATATCAACATTATTATAATATATTTTTTAATGATATGCCAACTACTCCGATAAAAGATGATAGGAAACCCATCAATCCCAAGATCTTTGTCTGGATGTAGAGACCAGACAACAGAATGAACCTCGACAAAGGATATAGGTTGAACAAGAAATTCATGGGCTTCCCTTAATAATTTAGGGATTTCATCAATTAGGACAATCATTTCCTCCTGCATGATTTCCTCCTCATTAGTATAAAGATCTTCAAAGTGCTCTTTTATCTCCTTTTTTATTTCCTCAGATTCTAAATTTAGCTTTACACCGTTCTCTTTTGTTAACTCTTTTATTGTATTCTTCCTGTCTCTCTCTTTGAAATGGTAATGGAAATTTTTTGAGTTATGGTCTCCTTCTTTTAACCAAAGAAATCTGGATTTAATACGTAGATATGTCTCTTCCCTTCGCTGAATAGCTAAGATTTTTCTGTCCACCTCTTTTTCATTCAACAACATTTCTTTGATTATTTCAACCTGATCCATTTGCTCCTAAATATCTTCAAGAGTTTTGAAAATGAAATATTTTTCTTTTCCAACGATGAAGTTGCAAGATGGTAGCCAATTCTTTAGCCCTTTTTTGACATTTTAAAACTTTTTCTCCCAAATGGAGCTTGGGGATCCCTAAACAAAAATGTTCCATGTTTGAAGGACAGTGTCAAAGAAGCTTGCGTCTGAAATCCAAGTTGAAGAGAATCTAAAAGGGAGGGGGGTTAGGTTTCCAATTGGTTCAAGGGAAAAGAAGAGATGTCTATGATTAGAAGGTGCAGAAGCAAGGAGATGAGAAAAAACAAAACAAGTTTGTCTAAGAAGGAGGAACTTACCAGTATTCTATCCAATCTTGACACAATGTGGCCTGAACCCAAACGTTTGTTGCTCCAACTTACCTCTTTTTGGCTTGATGTCAACAAGACTCTAGACACTCAATAAATCCTCTAGTCTTTCTCCAAAGGTATCTTTGACTTTGGAGCCTCCTTTTTTTTCCTCCGGAGAGATGGTAACATTGGAATCCCCAACAATTATGCATGGAATATGCATCTTTCCTTTTCTATGTTGTTCCAACTAAGTCCAAAACTCTTCTTTAATACTATGATTTGTGGGTCCATACACATTTCCAATCTAAATAAACTCCCGAGTTTCAAGACTTTCTAGCTCAATGAACAACCAATGTCAATTTTTAGTTATTAAGGGGAACTTGTTTAAATTTGAGTCCCACCAAGTTATTATACTTCATGAGGCTCCTTGATCAATAACTGCTTTTCCTTCACTTGTCTTCCAATTTTTCTTCATTGCTGCCATAATATCTTCTTCTTTCATTTTTGTCTCTTGGATTATGAGGATGGATATTGCTTCAGAGTATTTTAATCTTTTTATTGCTTCAATCTTTTGATTTCCTTCCAAACCTCTACAATTCCAAGTGAAAAGTTTCATTATTTCCTGGTTGCTTGTGGTACTAATCTATCTTTTTTCCAATCCGCCTGTTCCCTAGATTGTTTTTCTAATAAGAAGTTCTTCACCAGGTGGTCTAAACTAGATTGCTTCCTTGCTGCCTTTTCTCGAGATGCTTCTATTTCTCTGTGGAATTTTTTGGGTTTCCTTCCTTTTTTAATTAAAGGTTTTAATTCTTCTTCTTTACTTTGTGAGGTGTCTTCCATCTATGATTTGGATATGGATCTTATTACTGAGCCCCCATAATTATGAGAAGTTTCCAACCTGAATTCAATATAAGCTTGTTGTGGTAGTGTGGGTTGTTAGGATTATTAATCCTCCCTTGTCCAAATTTGGTCATATGTCTAATTTGGGAGTCATGTCTAAATCGGGAGTCCATCCAGTCTATTTATAGTCATTAACACCATTAGGTCCACTTGACCTAATTGGGGCACATGTTTTAGTTGCTAAAGTGTGGGGAACACTAATTGAGGCTCACTGCCACTAATTGCACTTGATTGCATAAGTTTAGGAGCTTCCTAGACCAATCCCTACAATTTAGGAAGCCACTGGGAGTGCCGAAACCAACCAAGGTTAGTTCACTTCAGTTAATGACTAGTCAAGCTAAGTTAGGAATCAATTACATTCAGTTATAGTCCTCCACATTTAGTTAGTGCTAGGTTTACTTGACTGCACACATGTGGGGCGCATTTCTCACCTACCACAGTTAGTTAACCTTAGTCAACACTGACTGTAACACTTGAGTTGTGTTTTAGAGCTCCGATGAACTTCGGTTATGGTTTAGACAAGGTCAGTTAACCACTGAGTCCTCCGATAATGATTTAGACAAGGTCTTGGTTACCTACAGTCAAGTAGAGTCTAATCAATTCGAACTTCCTCATGTGGATTCGAATTGCTTGTGGCTATTAAAGCCATTTTACTTCACTGTAATTATCATCGGATTACTTTTTTGATTAATGAAAGCATTCACAACTGCAAGCCTTTTGCACTGTTTGATTCTTCAATTGCTGAGTAAATTGTGAGATATTCTTTGTAAGTTGTGTATTTGTCTACAGATCTATATGCTCAAATTTACATGGTATCAGAGCCTCGGTGGACAAGACTCCTCTCCTCCTCAGATCTCCAGCTAGATCATTTTTTTGGCAAATTGCTCTTTCCAGTACTGCACCAGAAGCGGAGAATTTACCACTTAATATCCCAAGTTAAGAAATTGTTGATCAAGCTTGCTTGATCAACTATGCCGGGTGTGAAGGAAATTCCAAAAGTGCAGACTGTCGACCTTACTTTGTATGTTTGATTGTGTGACAGGTTATCAACTTTTCTTACAACATTCACTACAAGCAACCTCTTCCTCTCACTGCATTCGCTACAACAGCCCAGTCTTTCTTATTACATTCAAAATGTCTCATCTAGTGGAGCCTCTCACTCCCTTCAACTATCACCAGTGGAAGGATGACATGAGAGTATTGCTCCGCACCAAGCATCTCTTCAGACTCATAGAAGAAACAGAGGAAGAGCCAGAATCAGATAAAGACAAAGCTAAGTACATGAACAGGCTTGATGAAGCCATTGGACTCATGCTCTCCTCAGTTTCTAGGGATCTTCGATTTCACATCCAAGACTTGGACACTCCCAAGGAGGTTTGGGACAAGCTTGATTCCTTATTTGATAAGCATGATGAGATGAGGATCCATCAGCTAGAAAATGATCTGATTACTCTCAATCCATCAAATTTCGAATCTCTAAATGAATTCTTCTCAAATTTCAAGAACCTGATATATCAGTTGAAGCAATGAAAAGTGAAGAACGATGAAGATCATCTCATCCTTGCTATTCTCACAAATCTCAATTTAGACTACTCAGTCTTTGTATCCACCTTCCAAACAGTAAGGCTCACTACTCCAAATTGGAAGATTCCCACTCTTGATGCTTTCATCCAATCTCTTATTTCTGAGAATGATAAATTGATCCAAATGGGGATCATTCGATCTCCCAAAGATCTATCTCTAGTTGCAAGAGGAGATAAGGTAGTGAATGACAAAGGGAAGCAAAGAGATGAGTTTGAGCAGTCAAAAGAACCTTCAGGTTCGAAGAGAAGCAAGAAGAATGGCAAATGCAAGGTCCTATGCCCTTACTGTGGAAGGGGCTTCCATTTAGAAAGCTCCTGTATGAGAAGACAACTTGATGAAATGACTCTTTTTTTGAAAAAGCACAACATTTTTGTACCTGCTAGCGCAAGGAAGGAAGAATCTGAAGAAGAAGAATAAGAATACAAAAGGAAAGGACATGAACTGAAGGCTTGCTGCACATCAACACCTGCCTTCCTCATTGATTCTGGAGCTTCCAACCATATGGCTGCATCCAGAGAATCATTCTCTTCTTTTCAATCCTTTGATGGTCCTAGTATTCAGATGGGCAATAACAGTAAAGTCCAAACCAAAGGGAAGGGCTCTATCCAACTTGAACATGGAAGGTTCAAAGATGTGTTGTTTGTTCCCTCCCTGGCTTCAAACCTGTTATCTGTCTATCAGATGACCCATATTGGATCTCCAATGCGAGTGATCTTTGGTCTTGACTCAGTGGAGTTCACAGATATCTCTACTGGGAGCATCATAGCAAAGGGTATTGTGAATCATGCTTCAAAAGCATATGAGTTCTCACATTTCATGCCTCCTTCAGAACCAGTGCACTCTCAGCAGCCACCTACAAGGGAAGGTAAAACCATTGCATCTAATTCTTTTACAGCTTCTACTAGTATTGCAGATCCATCTATATCAGTTTATGACATTGAGATTCAGGGTGACTCAGATCTAGATTCAGTCCCTACTTCCAAACTGGAAGCTAGGAAGATGACTGGAAACTCACCTGACACTCAGAAAGGAAAGACTCTTGCGCTATGTCATACTATTTTACCTCCTTCAGGGAGATGCAATAGACTTCCTGTAAGATGAAATATGGCAAGGGATCAGTCTTACTACATTCAGAAGAATGGATATGATCATACACCTCTTCATTCAACAAGAGACAAAGGTTACATTCCTCCTTCCTCCCATCATCATTTTTGGAGAAGAAGGAGAAGTCTACATGCCATGCCCCAGAATACCTATGCATAGCACACCATGCATGCTGTTTCACTACCTCACAGAGATGAAGATTGCAGCAACATATTTTCAAGTTTTTCAAACTTGAGACCTGATTCTACCTGCTTAGCTAGAGGGAGGGCTTTTTTCCCATGTGGTTTTTGCCCCGACTCCTTGTATTAAGCAGTTACTTTATTTACTTGATGTAATGGGTGACCTATGGTCTTAGTTACCAGGGCCCACAGTTTGTCCAAGTTAGCATTCAGGGGGGGTGTTAGGATTATTAATCCTCCCTTGTCCAAATTTGGTCATATGTCTAATTTGGGAGTCATGTCTAAATCGGGAGTCCATCCAGTCTATTTATAGTCATTAACACCATTGGGTCCACTTGACCTAATTAGGGCACACGTTTCAGTTACTAAAGTGTGGGGAACACTAATTGAGGCTCACTGCCACTTATTACACTTGATTGCATAAGTTTAGGAGCCTCCTAGACCAATCCCTACTATTTAGGAAGCCACTGGGAGTGCCGAAACCAACCAAGGTCAGTTCACTTCAGTTAATGACTAGTCAAGCTAAGTTAGGAGTCAGTTACATTCAGTTCTAGTCCTCCACATTCAGTTAGCGCTAGGTTCACTTGATTGCACACATGTGGGGCGCATTTCTCACCTACCACAGTCAGTTAACCTTAGTCAACACTGAATGTAACACTTGAGTTGTGTTTTAGAGCTCCGATGAACTCCGGTTATGGTTTAGACAAGGCCAGTTAACCATTGAGTCCTACGATAATGATTTAGACAAGGTCTTGGTTACCTACAGTCAAGTAGAGTCTAATCAATTCGAACTTCCTCATGTGGATTCGAATTGCTTGTGGCTATTAAATCCATTTTACTTCATTGTAATTATCATCGGATTATTTTTTTGATTAATGAAAGCATTCACAGCTGCAAGCCTTTTGCACTGTTTCATTCTTCAATTGCTGAGTAAATTGTGAGATCTTCTTTGTGAGTTGTGTATTTGTCTACGGATCTATATGCTCAAATTTACATAGGTTCATAACTCACTTCTTGTGATGTTTCAATTAATACTGGCTCATCCCCAATGCTTTTCCTGAGATTGTCTTGCTTTTCCGTCATAGTGGGATCGAGTTGTTCATTTTATTCTGAAGAAAGGGCTTGAAATTTGTTCTCAAGACTTTTTTTTGGGGGGGGTGTTCACCTGGATAGAATTCTCTTTATTCCCCTTTTTTATACTGACTTCATTCCATTCTTCTTTTTGGACTTCTCCATCTTCTTGTTGAACTTTCTTTTGGCTAGATTTTGCAAAGTGTCTGTATTCATGACATATCTTGCGCTTGAAGGGGGTATATGTTCATAATCAACCATTTGGAGGTGATTCCATCCTTCCATGGATAGATTTATTACTTATGGAATTCCTTTCTCTAGGTCAAATTCTACACAAATCCGTGCGTAGAAGAACATGGGAGGCTTGGGCTTGGAGTTATCAATGTATTTCCCTAACGCGTTCCCAATGGATTTGAGATCTTCATCATTCCAACAGTGAAATGGAAGGTGCGACAAATTAACCCATACTGGAACAACTGTAGGGATTTCCTTTTCTGGGTCAAAGGATAAATCCATTTGTTGAGATACATTCCTCTTAGGCCCATAAAATACAGGTAGTTTCTGAATTTAAGTCCTGGTCTTCTCTTTTTTCAAATAGAAAAATGAAAAAACATCATCCACAAAAGTTTTGCTAAGCTTCTCCCTGGATCAAAGGTCTCTAGTTTTTGTTTAACCAAATTTCAATGGAACAAGGGGATGGCCAAGGCCCAGTGAAGTGACCTACCAAACCTCTTTCGTGGAGAGCAACTGCTTTGAACTTTGACGCTAGAGAGGACAAATTCACTTCTGAAACTTCAACCCTTTTGACAAATATGGAATCGCTTGGAGGGGGTTTGCAAGGAGGTTGAGAAGTAATGATCCTGTGGAATCCATCCTCCAGGAAGGCGTGGGATCGTTCGACGCCAGCTCAAGCGGATCCATGAGGAGGGAGGCCGAAAATGCAACAAACGACAACAGTGTTTAGAGTTGCAGTGGAACCCTAGCGATAATACTTGTTTTTTTGAGAGTTAGATATGTAACCAAAGATCAATTACTCTTTACATGTAAGTCTTGAAAGAATAATTAGATTATTGAAGTGTCAGGTTCAATTAAAATACTATAATTGCAAGTTAGGGAACCTGAGGAACAAGTTTGTATCTATGAAGAAGAAATACTTAAACTAATCAACAATATCACCTAAGATCGGTTCTTTACTAAGGTCGCTTCTTCCAAGACAAAAATATTTTCAAATAAAGACATCCAATACAAGTAATATGCTATCTTTTTAAGTTGAGAGTTCTGATTTCACCTAAAAGAATTCTTAAGAAATATATATAAAGCAACGAATCTCCACAAGAGGCTGAACCAAAGGGTAAATGAAATATTTAGGCAGTGAGTGGCTATGGAGAAGCCACAAGTTTTGGGAAACCTGTAAATATATATATACCAGACAGGCATTGGCTCTCACTATTGACAAACCAAGCCATGCTACATTTTACACGCTATCTATTTATTCATACAAGCGTTGGATCTCACCAATTTACCACAGTTTATAGATTATGTAAAGAATTTATGGGAATAGAGTTATAGTCACTAAAATTAATTCCCTTTCCATAGTGTTAGTTGTAATCATAAAGAGAGAAAAAAATGATTAAGCTATTTCCAAACCTGAGTTCCAACCCGTTGCCAAAGAATGGAAGGATTACAAGATACGTTCTCCTCTTCTTCTAGATGAGTATTGCGATGACCTCTTCTTTTCTTCCTTCATAGTGCATACAGTTCCATTCGTTGTTTTTCTCTTTTGCAATCTTCCCTTCATAAAATGTTTTGCATAGATATCCCTAACTATTTTTCCCCAACTATGTGTGGTTGCTTTCCCTCAGTTCTTCTATTGAAGTCGGACTTCTCCCTTACTACGTGAACATCTAAATTATCCTCCATGCATTTTCTTTTTAGGGTTGGTTAATTTCCATGAAAGGGGACTAACCGAATAAGTAACTGCTTCAATATTAATTTGGTTATCTGTTCTCATAAATATAATTATTTATTAATAGATTGATCATAATTACTCTTTTATTGATTAATGTTTTTGATTAAAAAACATATTTCCCTTGTAGTTTTTTACCGGGGATGCTACAGAATTGTTGCGGCACGGTTATGGTATTAGCTGTGACATGGTTGTGGGTTGGTGTATGGTTGTAACTAAATAGCTTGTAGTTTGGAATTTGAATGCCAACTTTGTGCCTAGTTGTGTTATATGAGGGTTAACCTCATTTTTTTCGTAGCGACCCTAACTATTTTACTTCAAGTGACTGTGCAAATTCGAACACCATATTTGAGGATCAACCATAACAACACTATGTGAAACAGCCTACCAAAACCCTAGCGTAAACCTACCAAAACCCTAACTAAAACCCTAGTGTAAATCCTGGTTGATGGGTTTGTGGGATTGCATGCGAATGTTTGGAATTGCTTGTGGGATTCAATGTGAATATTTGGGATTTTTTTCCAGGTGTTCATGCTTTGTTTGCAAGAATAATGACATAAGTCCTTTAATAATAACCTTCTTCGCCTCATATCGCATGCACTATCCTTAATGAATTGGCTTAGTATGGGACATATCAAATCATTAGGGATTATCTCTTTGATTGGGATGCATATTTCGACGGTTTGACCTTCGTTATGGGTGATAGGTTCTCTTGTCCCAAATTCGGTGTTTCACTGTGCATAACATCTAAATTACCTATATATTTTGGTAGTTGTAATTTGTAATGGTTTCAATAATTATAATCTGTAATGGTTTTGGTAATTGTAATTTGTAATGGTTTTGGCAATTGTAATTTGTAATGGTTTTGGTAATTGTCATTCGTATTGTAAATTGCAATGGTTTTTGTAATGAACTCTATTTTATTACTCGTTTTGGAAAATTTAAAGGGAATAGATTTGTGATGAATTCTGTATGTTGCTAAATGTAATTTGCAATGGTTATTGTAATGAATTAGGTAGGGTATTTGTAATTTGTAATGATTCCTGTAATGAACTATTTTATGTTACCAATTTTCGTAATTGACAAAGAAATGGTTTTACAATGCATCCAGTTCTTCTATGAAATTTGGTAATTGCAATGAAATGTGTAAATTGATTTAATGGTAATTTAAATGTTATTGTATTGAATTATGAAATGTAGTTGTAGTAGTAGTTGTATTTGTGGTTGTAGTTGGTATGGTGGTTGTTTTGGTGCATGTGTTAAGCCTCTTTGGATTCTTTGATATATTACTTAGGACTTCAATTGTAAATTTAAATTGTCATTTGTATATGTAGTTGTAAACTTGATAACAAGTAAATGATTGTATAATTCATTGGAAAAATTGAATACATAATTGAAAACAAGTTCAACTACATATTTGCATCTTAGATAACAAACAAAAATACTTGCTTATAATCTTGAAAACAAATCAGGATCGACCTTTGTGTATCCTGACCAGCTGAGTTCATAACCATAATCAATGTGTAGTGTGGCTTGCACTACCTATTTTATAACAAATTCATGTAAGCTTTCTTTTATATCAATAGTATTGGTAAAATTGGCCCTGATATTCAATTAATATTAGGATGTGGCTATATAGGTGTCAAATCCCTTATGTACTAGTTCTGATTACAACAAAAAATTCCAGATTTAACAAAACATTGCCCAGTTAACAAAATCCACTTGGAAGTGGTTGGGAATAAGAACAAAACATATTTACTTCTTTGCAGGAAGATTATTTTCATTGCCCAATATTGATGGTTTCCCCATATTTGCATTGTCCAAGTATGTTGAAATGCCTACATTTGCATGATCCAAATGTGTTGAGTTGTTTGCACTTGCATGAGCCAAAAGCGCTGAGATGCCTGCATTTGACTTAGGCCAATTGTCCTTGCAACCATTGAGGGATTCAAATTTCAAAGTTATGACTTGACCCTATCATCCCCATATTAAAAAGAGGAGTTGGGAAAGCATACATGGGATTGGGTCTCCCACTATCGTCAAGGAATTGGGGGGTAGAAGTAGATGAGAGATATTGTGGGATATGTATGTTTATAAGGTATTGGAATAAACACGTATTATCCAAAATGTGGTTGACTGAGTTGGACATTGTATACTCCAGACTAAGTTGATTCTCTTGTACCTTTATTAGTGTTTTTTCATTCTTTTCCATTTGTTTATTGTGCTCCTTTTCTTGCTTCTCTTTCTCTCTTTGAAGCCTTCCAAGATTCTGTGACTCGGCCTGAACAATACTTTCATCCTTCTTGTCATTTGCGAGTTTCTTATTTTGGTCTCTTTGTTCTTACATCTCCTTTTTCTTTTGTTCTTCCTCAACCAAAAGTTTTATGTAGTCATCTGAAGTGAGTAATTGTGAACTCTTACTCTAGTGAAGAACATCTGATGTCCTCTCATTGCTTTTTCTAGCACCGTCTCCACTGGTAACCTTATGAATGACTTGAGTGTTGAACCACTCGGTGGGGTATGAGTATCATCTGAAAGTTGTGTCACATCTACATTGTCTGTTGTATCTGGTTCTTCAGTGCCTACATCAACCTGAGTCTAAATCCCCTACACCCACAATATAATGGATAACTTTGTTGTTCAATAATTTTGGTTGTGAAGGCATGTTAATGCTTTCTTCACTGGTGTTAGTAACAATATGTTTGTTCATAATCGTCATATCTTCCACGAACCATTGTAGTTGCTACACCTGGCTTGGTAATGTCAATTTCTCTTCATGTCTTTGCAATGCTTGGAAACCTTCGACCATGTGAGGACAACAATTCCTCCATGGTCTTCATTTTCTGAATTTGTATGCATTTCATGTACAGATTGAACAACTTCAATTCCATCTTCACTAGCTTCATTGTGATAACATGTCCTTGAGAGATGGATAACATGTTGTCTACAACATATTCATCATCTACATGTAACCTCAAAATCTTGGTTGCAAGCCATATCATTCATAAGGGAATCATATTCTAGTGGCCAGATTCATGTATGCCAAAACCCAACCTTGATATTTAAGGGATCGAGAGACCTTCTCAATGCATTACTGACAAGTTTGGCTAATTCGAACCTTTTTATCTCCACCCTAGGGTTATTTTCCATCCACAAAGCTCTCTCATACATGAAAAAGGATTTAAATGGTGCAAACACACTCACATCAAGGGGCTGCAACCTGTGGATGGTATGTGCAGTCAAGGTTAGAAAATCAATGCCCATAATGTTTGCTGCTTCAACTGTGTGTAGGGTTGTGTATGCCATGGCCATCAAATATCAATAAGTGTCTATTTTCATGTGATACACCACCTGGTATAGATGCAACAAAATGGCACAACGAATTCAAAAACAATTCTTTTTTCATCCATGCATGCTCCCACCTCATAGTTATTGATATAATTTTTTAACTGAGTGTTTCCCTTGAACAGATAGAACCTGGGGATTTATGAACTAGCTACATTTATGCATCCCAAAATAGTTATGCATTACCTACTCTTGGTTAGAATTTTGGGCACATTCTTTCTTGCTCTCCTCGCGATTACTTGCATGCCACAAGTTCTTCCATCTTTTAACCAAGTTTCATCGCAATTCCATATATGATCCACGTTGTATGAATGTCTTTAATAGGCATTGGATAGTATGTCACAGAACATTGACATAATTGCAGGTCACAAATTCAATGATATGTCTCTATCTAGTCCTTCTGTGGTTCATAAGACAAGTTCTGGATGTCTTTTATTGAACCCTGCCCACCATGACTTCCCTGGAAATTCATCTCTAAAATGATTAGGCCTTAATTGAAAACTATGTGTAACATTTCACTTTAGTTGTATCAAGTCTATCACATGGCCCATATTAGCCATATCCTTACACCAACTGGAAACTTCTTCCTCCTCCTATTCAGCTAGCACGGAGAGAGGCCCTTTCCCTTGGTATGAGTTAAACCATTTAGACAATAATGCATTGATGTAGGTGACATCCCATACTTATTTGTAGATGTGCTCATAGAATATCCATTGTATGCGACATCATCAATTGACTTCATGAAGTCCTATTTTTTCCAACCTATGATAACATTGATCTTCTTGCTTGAACCAGTTACCTCAACTACAGGTGCTGGTGGAGCAGCACCATCAACCTCTATCATGCATTGGTATTCACCATTTGCATCTTCATTCTTCCATGTAACATTCAGTTGTGTAGTCTCATTTGATGAATCATATTGCAACTTTGCACCTCTAGGGACTCACTTTCGTGTCCTCCTTGTTTGAGTAACATAATTCCCTCTTGCCATGGTGGCCACAACCTGTGCAAAAACAAGACATAACTACGATAAAAAAAAGTGAGTTCATATCCTCATAAGGTCCATGTAATAGAAAATTCTATCATAATGGAGAGTTTGTTTAATGCTAAAGAACCATATAACTTCTAATTATATGACATTATTTCTATAGTTCATTCCCTTCACTCCCTTAATGCTTCTCTAAGTCTGATCGTTAACTGTTTTCTTTTATTGCATAAAATTAAATGTATATAATGTAAGCCTATTGAGGAAGAATTAAAGTACACCTTAAATAATTCTTATGAAATAATGGTTGAATGGTGTTGTCTTGGCAATTTACTTAAACTACAAAAGAAAAGTATGTTGAGTTGTGGTTTTTGTGTGACCAAGAATGCAAAAAATAATGAGATTTAACCTATTTCAACCATAGGAAATATCTTTTGAACGATGGGCATCATAATCTAGTTATGCTTGACAAATAACTCAAAGAAAATGAACAAATATGTATTGAGAAGGAGCTTGGACTACTTTTCTAACATGCATTAATTAGACAGAAAACCAAATGGCTAAGGTAAGAATAGGTTCATTGGTTTATTCAACACCATGGAAGGAAAAAAATTAAAGGGAAACCAATACAAGTTTCTTGAGATTTATTACTTTACCAATGAAAATATTCCTTGTCCTAATTACATAATAAACCCAACATCTCTTTATAAAACAACAACTCCAGTGTTGATGACTATAAAGTCTTAGGTCTGAAACATCCATTCTTTTATACAACCCTGGTACGGGTTTGAAGTATAATATAATTGTCTTATGCCTCCTTGGATCCCTTACAATCTCTATTATTTAGATAATGCTTCCAAAAAGAAAATGAAATAACATAATGAGAAGAAGAAGAATCAATTATGGTAGGAAACATAATGATTCTCCTTATGAACATCTCCCTAAGTTGTTTGTAACATTTGAGGAATTGGATATGTTGTGGGAAGCCAAGTAGGTTAGTAGATTCATATTGCCTATAAACAATGTCATATAATAATTATAAAATATTGATTGTAAAAATACCTGAGCCGAATGTCTTATGTGAAGGACTAATATGCTAAGTGGTTCCACTTGTGAATTGCAAAATAATAAAATGAGTTAGGTTGTTATTGATTTATAGTTTTCAAATGTTAATGATGGATGTTGGATGTAATTGTCATGGATTAAAAATTTGTTTTTCTAGATGTATGGTTGTGATTGGTTTTAGTATGATCCAATGGCTCCCATGGTCGATCCTTGTGCCTTTTATTAGTTTAATGGATCCTTGTGCTTTTTAAGAGTTTAATGATTGATTAGATAAGTTGTAAGGTTTGGTTGGCGTTGAATTTACTGCAGATTGCAGTTTACACTATCTGATCTTCTTGCTGGTAATTTACTTAGTGGTTTATTTGTAGAACAAATAATCTTGAGAAAAATTTATTGCATTTCTAGGGTTAGGACATGAATGGATTCAACGGGTGAGGTTGTACACTTCATTTGGTTCCCTTGTGCAGGTGGGGACAAGTACTGGATCAAGTGACGAGTGTGATGGTTGGCAGTGATGTTATGTTTCTCATTAGGTGGCATATATTTGATAGCATATGAGTGCTTTTTGGGTTGGAATTTTAGGATTGTTTAAGGTGTGAAGTTGTATTTCACACAGAACTCTGTAGTTGGTGACAATGCCACGATGTTTTGTAAAGTTGTCCTTCCATGCATTAATAGCTGGGCATGAAGGCTTAATTTTTGGACAATTGTAGGCCCAGTCAATTTATGGGAAATTTTTGAACTACTTTAAGACATTTTTATATATATATTTAATCAAGTAATTTAGATATTTAAGTGGATATTTTGTTGTCTGGTTTGTGGAGGATTGATGTGACCTCTTCTATGAACACTTCTGGTCCCTCCACCACCACTAGTGTCCCTCCCCTAGATTGAAGTACACTCTTAAATATGTTATTATGAGCAATCTCCATAAAATAAGAATAAAATACAGACCAATACAACAAAACTTCCACTTATTTAATTATTTTAAGGAGATTTTGGTGCCATAGTCTAAACACTTTATGGATTTGTTTTTTTCTAGCCACTCGAAATAAAGGGCAGAGAAATTAACATTTTTTTTGTTTGAAATCTGACAATAATTTTGGATTAATGAAATTGCATATATTAATTAACATTGCAAAATTAGGTTGCATTAGGACTATTCGATGTTGTTGAATCAATTTCTACATTAAAAACAAGGCTTTCAACAATCGGAAATTGTAATTTTCGCAATGATTTTATGATTAAATTCTAGTTATAACAAACTAGAAGAATTCAAAATCATGTTTATCCTTCCTTAATTTTAGTTCCATATTAATAGAAAAGACTCCTCAATTTTTAACTTTGAAGCATAATTTTTAATGATAATTCTAATTTACCCATTACATCATAACCCAATAAACTTTACCTATCTCATTCATATAAATATAGTTTTTAATATAATGAATATTTTGTTAAATAACAACTCAATAAATTGTTTATATACTCATATAAATATGATTTTAGTACATAGAGAGAATCTAGATTTGTGTCGAGACGTGTGAATGACAATTGTATTACCTTCTAAGATTCAAGGAATTTGAACAGATGCTCGATTCCTTGAATTCGACCAAAACTAAGAAAACTTGTTAAAAATTGGAAGATATTTCTTAGCTGGAACTTTTACTCTAGATCTAAGGAGAAAATACATAATCCTCTTAGAGTGTGGCTTAGTGCATAAGTTCACAAGCTTTTGGCTTAGTCTAATAGCTACATAACCATGGGTAGCAAAAAAATGGGTTCCCAAGCTCCATGGATGCATATTTTTGTTTCCTTCTGATCAAGATATGATCTTTTGTTATGGTCCCTACTTCAAGGGATCTAGAAGATTGTGTTTATCCCATTGGTCTCTTAATTTTAAGATCACTATAGCAACTATGCGGGTTAAAGTACCACATGTTTCACTAATGCTTTGTGATGAAAGAACTCTTAGAGACATAGGGAACAAGTTAGGGTGATTAGTTGACTGAGTAGAACCAAAAGGTAATTTGTATTCTTGTGCTAAAATGCGCGTGGAAGTGGATCCCGAGAAAGGAATTTCAAAGACATTGTGAATAATCAATAGGATTTGAAGCCTTTTATAGACGTTGAGGAAGAAAAAGGGAAAGAAAATGACTCCTCAAATCTTAAGACCACTTTAAAAATGAGTGATGAACCCCAAGCGCCTTTAAGGTCAATCACCAAGGCCCTCAAATATGTGAGCTCTCCTCTTGTGCTAGGCACTATTTACATCAACCTCTCAAAAAAAAAAGAATGGCCTCTTCTTACAAGGGGGTGAAAATATAATCAAGAACTAAGAATTGAAAGTAGAAAAAAATACATCTCGGGGATCTGAAATATCACTTGCTACCTCATATTGTAGCTTTTTGAAGTAAACATTTTTGAAATCTTCCTTTGAAATGTTTTTCCATGTCATATTTTTGTTATGCCAATTTGTAAGACAATATACATGTTAGACCTTTTATATGACATGATATGAAAAGTTCATAACAAAAGAATCTTAAAAACTAGATTATCTGTTCTTGACAAAAGGTTAGAGTCATTTTTAAAAGTTTTGTATTTTCATCCTATAGATTTTCTTAATAATTATAATTTCATATATATATATATATATATATATATATATAATTGAACTACAAGTTAAAATTAATTTTTTGTTTAAATATGTTTTTTAGAAAATGACTAAAAACCTATTTAATACATATTCTAAATTTTATTAATATACTATAGATGGAGTACCATCAAGACGCACGTTATTTAGCCTGCCGTAGATCATTTAATGTGGTGGCACCAAGCTTCATACCCGTTGGATCTCAAGCAGTTGATCTAACTTCTTGAGATCCAATGGACACGAATCTTGTTGCCACTACATTAAATGGCTTGCAACAGGCTGAATATTGCTCATCATGGCATCACGATCGACCCAATGAACTTATGGGGACGAGATGGAAACTGTACCAGGAACGACATATGATTTGATGAAGCATTCATTTTACCTCTCTCCCAAGGGTAGAGCAATTACACATCACTTGGATCATTAAACTCCTAGTAATGGAGGAGGGAGAGGCTGAGGAAATGGTTGTGATGCCAGTTGTTCATGACGGGAGAACATTCGATGTACGCCAACCTCCCAAATGTCTAGAACATGACAGAGTTTCAACTGTACCCCATACAATTATGCAACCCTTGAGTTGGTGCAGAGAAGGTGATGAACGCAAGAATATGGTGAGAGAGAGCCATCAAGACCAAAGACACAGGAGATGCTCTCATCACCAAAAAAATGAGGGGCAGGTGAAGCTAACATAGCCTAGCACCTAGGATAAATGATGGATAAACTGTTGGATATAAGGAATGATATCCAAGTTTTGGAAGGTGATACCCAAGCCAGTCTGCGTGAACTTGAAAATAGAGCCCAGGTGGTGATAGAATGGTGATAGAGTAGTGATAGGAGTATTGGGACAATACCCTTTCCTGAATACCCGACTACCTAGACAACACATGCGCAGTAATCTTCTCGAGTGTTGTTCTTAGTGTATTGCGGTGATAAGATGGTTAAAGGGATATGCTTATATGGTCTTAGGATCCCTAAAAGTGTCTCCTAATATACACAAGGTATGTGGGAGCTCCACTCCATAGTAGTGCTGTCTAATGCACAACCGTTGGAAAGGGGCCTTCCTGTATACCGCTGAGTACGTGAAGTACCTTTTGATATACCTCAAGGGTACATGAAAGATCATTTGATATACCAACAATATGTGGAATAACTACACGATCCTCATAATGTAGTGTAGTAAAGTAACGGCAAATCCTATGTTTAAAGACGTTGAAACACGTCTCTAACCTAACACACAAGTTACTAAAGATTTTAACCCAAACTAGAGCCTAATTTTATCTTTTACGGTTAAGTGAATGCATGGAAAGTTGGACCTGACTCAAAACCATGCAAGTATGAGTATGCAAGTCTTTTCTTTCAATGAAAACTAAATATGGAAAGGAAAGAGATCTTTTCTTTTCCCAAAACAAAAATTAAAAGATAAACACAATCTTTCAATCACCCACACATTTCAACGCTCAAATTCTAAAGAACTCAAACTAAAACCAAAACATGCACACGAAAATGAAATGAAAATTTTCTAATTTCGATGAATAATATCTACATAAAGGAGCAAGAGGTTTCAAGCAAAGAAACGAATGTAACATCCAATGCAAGAAACATGAGCTTTTATTTGAATGCAGAGAGCATATAGATAAAAGAGAATACAAAATATACGATTCTTGCACCCCCCCCCCAAACCATGAGGTGATTTTTTTCTTCCAAAAATACACTTCATTTTCCTAAAAAAGGAAGCCAAAAACACTCAGAAATCAAAATTTTATAAGCAAGATTTCAAAAATCAACCAGGGATTGAAACCCTAGCTAGCACTGTTGGTTGACAGATGATTACAGAGCGTTACTCTCAGAGCACCGCACATTGTGCTCAGTGATAGAGTGATGTCACCTCTCCCTGTCCACTGAATATGTGTAGTGGTACCATTTTTTGCCTTAAGGTAAAGTGCGGTGGCCGCTCTTTTTACACTGCCCAGATGCAGTGGTGAATGAAGACCTTGAAATCACAAAAAGAGGTAAAAAATAAAGATGCTAAAGCTTGAATAATGGATCTAATCAACATACAAAAGTGATATTTTGAAGTATTAGAGGTAGAAAAAGGCAGATTTAACAATTCCAAGCTAGATCTAACTAATTCACAAGCAGATCTGAATCATAAACTGAAATTGAAAATGAAGGAAAGTTCAAAAACAAAACCAAGAATTTTGATCTATGCTCCCCAGTATGGTCACCAATTTTGTTAATTTTGTTACCAAAAATACTTAGCTAGTGCGGACACAAAGTTGTTTCCCTAGCCTGAAACACTCAGAACTAGAAAAAAGCAGTCACAACATAAAAGATCTTTCCCTAAGATTACATAAACTACTTGAATGAAATACTCCGTTACCTTTCACAAGCTGTAAAAGGATAGTATTTGGAGTCTATGATCTCCACATATGTCCTGCAAGATACACAATAAAACACATGCTATATCAGAGTAACAAGCTAGTCTATGATCCTATGTTAATGACCAAGGAATTCAACAATAAACACAATGATTCAAATACAGTTATGTTCATGGGAAAGAAACCTTTATTTTCATTAATAAAATGGAGAGAGAGATCATACAACCTAAGCCTTGGTGTTGAGAAACCCTTCTCATGTGAACCTTGCCTCAAAGCCTCAAGCTTGCCTACCAATTTCTCACTAGTCTTTGCTGAATTTGGTGAGAGTTTAGATGCAATAACATAATATTCCTCCCCTTACCCATGGGGGGTGAGATAGTATTTAAAGCCATGCATGGAGGATAGAATAGGTTGAGGATCTCATGGGTGAGGTGGAGGGGGGATCCTATAATGATGGATCTCGAGCCCAAGTGGTCCTAAACCTTGGGGATGAGGCTCTACAAAGTCAAGCTTCGAGAAGCCTCTCGAAGTTTCTCTTTTTGCCTTTATAACTTGAGCACTCATCTTTGTCCAAGGGGATATAGCGTTACTAGGTGAGCACCACACATTGCACAAAGGGAGATAGCAGTGGCACCTCTTACTGCTTAAGGAAAAAGAGCGCTATTGATATATGTACCGCACCTTGATCACAGGGAAAGTGCAGTGGCAGTAAAAAGCGTAAAATCATTTATCCTTGTCCATTTTTAACTTCAAAACTTGAGGCTTTCAGGCAAACATTGATACTTTGATCTCATTACATGATGTTGACGAGAAATGTTTGTAACAAAGGGCATCAAATTCTAGTGGCCAACTTCCTGTACACTTAAACCCAACCTTGATGTTTAAGGGAGTGAGATCCTTTCTCAATGCATTACTTGCAAGTTCAGCTAATTCAAACCTTTTTACCTCTACCCTAGGGTTCTTTGCCATCCATGAAGCTCTCTCATACCTGAAAGATCCTTTAGATGGTGCAAACACACTCACATCAAGGGGCTGCAACCTGTAGGCGGTATGTGTAGGAAAGGTTAGCAAATCAATGCCCATAATGTTTGTCGCTTCAAATGTTTGTAGGGCTATGTGTATGCCATGGCCATCAAATATCAACAAGTGTATATTTTCATGTGATACACCACGTGGTATAGATGCAAAAAAATGGAACAACCAATTCAAAAACAATTCTTTTTTCATCCATGCATGCTCCTAGCTCACAGTTGATAAAATTTTTCAATTAACTCTTTCCCTTTAATGTATAGAACCTCGGGATCGATGAACTAGTTTCATTTATGCAGCAAAAAATGGTTATCCATTCCCTAGTCTTGAGCTGAATTTTGGGCACATTCTTGCTCGCGATTACCTACATGCCATAATTTCTTCCAGCTTGTAACTAAGTTTCATTGCAATTCCATATATGATCTACAATGTATGGATGTGTCTAATAGGAACTGAAAAGTATTTCATAGAACCTTGACATAATTGCAGGATACAAATTCAATGTTATGTCTCTATATAGGCCTTCCACGGTTCATAAGACAAGTTCTGGATGTCTTTTCTTAAACCCCGCCCACCATGACTTCCCTAGAAATTCATCTCTAAAATGATTAGGACTTAATTGACATATATGTGTAACATTTCACTTCAGCTGTATCAACTCCATCCCATGGCCCATATTAGCCATATCCTTACACAAACTGACACCTTCTTCCCCTCTTGTTCAACTAGCATGATGAGAGGCCCTTTCCTCTTGGTATAAGTTAAACCATTTAGCTAATAATGCATTGAGGTAGGTGCAATCCCATACTTCTTTGTAGCCGCTCTCACATAATACCCATTGTATTCGACATTGTCAATTGCCTTCATCATGTCCTATTTTGTCCAACCTCTTATAGAATTGATCTTCTTACTTAAACCAGTTACCTGCACTGCGGGTGCAGGTGGAGCAACACCATTAAGCTTTGTCATGAATTGGTATTCACCATTTGCATCTTCATTCTGCTCTATAAAATTCAGTTGTGTATGCTCATTTGATGAATCATGTTGGAGCTATGCACCTTTAGGGACCTTGTTTGAGTAACATAATTCCCTCTTTCCATGGCGGACACAACTTGTGCAAGAACAAGACATAACTATGATAAAACAAGTGAGTAAATATCCTCATAAGGAATAGGTAATAGAAAATACTAGCATAATGGACATTTTTCTTAATGCTAAAGAACCAGATAGATGCTAAGTATATGACATTATTTCTATAGTTCATTCCCTTCACTTCCTTAGTGCTTCTCTAAGTCCACTCGTTAATTGTTTTCTTTTATTGCATACAATTAAATGAATATAATGTGAGCCTATTAAGGAAGAATTAAAGTACACCTTAAGTAATGCTTGAATGGTGTTGTCTTGGCAATTTACTTAAACTACAAAAGAAAAGTATGTTGAGTTGTGGTTTTGGTGTGACCAAGAATCCAAACACCAATGAGATTTAACTTGTTTCAACTATAGGAAATATCTTTTGAACCATGGTCATCATAATGTAGTTATGATTGACATATAAATCAAAGAAAATGAACAAATATGAATTGAGAAGGAGCTTGGACTACTTTTCCAACATGCATTCATTAAAAAGAAAACCAAATGGCTAAGGTAAGAATAGGTTCATTGGTTTATTCAACACCATCAAAGGCAAAAAATGAAAGAGAAACCAATACAAAATTCTTGAGATTTATTACTTTACCAATGAAAATATTCCTTGTGCTAATTACACAATAAACCCAACATTTCTTTATAAAACAACAACTCCAGTTTTGAGAACTATAAAATCTTAGGTCTAAAACATCCTTTCTTTTATACAACCTTGATACGGGTTTGAAGTATAATATAATTGTCTTAGGCCTCATTGCATCCCTTACAATTTCTATTATTTAGATAATACTTCCAAGAAGAAAATGAAATAGCATAATGACAAGAAGAAGAATCACTTGTTGTAGCAAACATAATGATCTCCTTATGAACATATCCATAAGTTGTTTGTAACAATTGAGGAATTGGATATGTTGTGGGAATCCAAGTAGGTTAGTTGTTTCAGATGGCCTATAAACAATGGCATATAATAATCATAAAATTTTGACTGTAAAAATACCTGAACTGAATATCTTATGTGAGGGACTGAACTGCTAAGTGGATCCCCTTGTGAATTGCAAAATGGTGAAATGAGTTAGATTGCTATTGATTTATAGTTTTCAAATGTTAATGATGGATGTTGGATGTAATTGGCATAGATTGAAAATTTGTTTTTCTAGATGTGTGGTTGTGATTGGTTTTAGTATGATCCAATGGCTCCCATGGTTGATCTTTGTGCCTTCGATTAGTTTAATGGATCCTTGTGCTTTTTATGAGTTTAATGGTTGATTAGATTAGTTGTAAGGTTTGGTTGGCATTGAATTTATTGCAAATTGTAGTTTACACTATTTGATCTTCTTGCTGGTAATTTAATTAGTGGTTGATTTGTTGAACAAAGAGTCTTGATGTCAATTTATTGTATTTCTAGGGTTAGGACATGGATGGATTCAACAGGTGAGGTTGAGCAATTCATTTCATTTTCTTGTGCAGGTGGGGATGGGTACTAGATTAAGCGACGAGTGTGATGGTTGGCAATGATGTTCTACTTCTCATTAGGTGGCATATATTTGATAGCACATGAGTGCTTTTTGGGTTAGACTTTTAGGATTGTTTAAGGTGTGAAGTTGTCTTTCACATAGAACTCTGCAGTTGGTGACAATGACATGATGTTTTGTAAAGTTGGCCTTCCAGGAATTAACAGCTGGGCATGAAGGCTCACTTTTTGGACAATTGTAGGCCCAGTGAATTTATAGGCAATTTTTGAACTAGTTTAAGACATTTTATTTATAGTTAATCAAGCAATTTATATATTTAAGTGGCTATTTTATTGTTTGGTTTGTGGAGTGTTGATGTGACCTCTTCTATGACCACTTTTGGTCCCTCCACCACCACTATTGTCCCTCCCCTGGATTGAAGTTTACTCTTGAATATGTTATTATGAGGAATATCCATAAAATGAGAATCAAATATGGACCAATACAAGAAAACTTTCAATTATTTAATGGTTTTAAGGAGATTTTGGTGGCATAGTCTAAAAACTTTATGGATTTGTTTTTTTTCTAGCCACTCAAAATAAAGGGAAAAGGAATTGACATTTTTTTTGTTTAAAATATGACAATAATTTTGGATTGATTGCATATATTGATTAACATTGAAAAATTAGGTTGCAATAGGACTATTTGAGGTTGTTGAATCCATTCCTACATTAAAAACAAGGTTTTCAACAAGAAAAAATTGCAATTTTCGAAAAAGATTTTAAGATTAAATTCTAGTTATAACAAACTAGAAGAATTCAAAACCATGTTTATGCTTTCTTAATTTTAGTTCTATATTAATAAAAAGGACTCCTCAAATTTTAATTTTGAAGCATCATTTTAATGATCATTCTAATTTACCCATTACATCTTAACCCAATAAACTTTACCTATCTTATTCATATAAATAGTTTTTAATATAATGAATATTCTTTGTTAAATAACAACTCAATAAATTGTATGTGTATCAATATGATTTTAGTACATAGAGGGCATCTAGATTTGCGTCGATACACGAGAATGGAAATTGTATTACCTTCTAATATTTGAGGCATTTGAATAGATGCCCAATTCCTTGAATTTGACCAACACTAAGAAAATTTGTTAAAACGTTGGACGATATTTCTTAGTTGCAACTTTTACTCCAGATATAAAGAGAAAATCCATAATCCTCTTAGAGTGTGCCTTAGTGCATAAGTTCACAAGCTTTTGGCTTAGTCTAAGAGCTACATAATCATGGGTAGCAAAAAAATGGGTTCCCAAGCTCCATGAACACATATGTTTGTTTGCTTCTATAAGAGGTTTATTTATATTTCTTTTCCATAACAAGGAAGATCAATATAGGATCTTTTGTTTTGGTCCCTACTTCAAGGGATCTAGGAGATTGTGTTTATCCCATTGGTCCCTTAATTTTAACATAGAAGATGAGATCACTATAGCAACTATGTAGGTTAAAGTACCACATGTTTTACTAATGCTTTGTGATGAAAGAACTCTTAGAGACATAGGGAACAAGTTGGGGTGGTTAGTTGATTGAGTAGAACCAAAAGGTAATTTGTATTCTTGTGCTAAAATGCAGGATCTCGAGAAAATAATTTCAAAGGAATTGTGAATAATCAATAAGATTTGAAACCTAAAAAATAACTCAAATCTTGAGGCCACTTTAGAAATGAGTGATGAGCCCCAAGCTCCTTTAGGGTCAACAACCAAGGCCCTCAAATATGTGAGCTCTCTTCTAGTGTTAAGCCCTATTTAAATTAACCTCTTAAAAAAAAGACATCGTATCCTCTTATAAGGGGGTGGAAATCTAATCAAGAACTAAGAATTTAAAGTAGAAAAAAATATATCGCAAGGATCTGAAATATCACTAGCTACCTCATATTCTAGCTTTTTATTGTTAACATTTTTGAAATCTTTCTTTAAAATGTTTTGCCATGTCACATTTTTGTTATTCCAATTTGTAAGACAATATACATGTCAGGTCTTCTATGACATGATATGAAAAGTTCATAACAAAAGAATCTTAAAAACAAAATACAGGTTAAAGCCAATTTTAAAAGTTGTATTTTATTTAATTTAACTAAGCTATAGTCTTTTTAGTAAATATAATTGATAATTGGTTATATATATATAATTGAAATACATATTAAAATAAAATTTATATTTAAATATATTTCATAAAAAATTGACTAAAAACATATTTAATATAACTTTTCTGTTTTGTTTTTAACATACCCCAGATGGGTTGGCATCACAACAAACCCAACGACCTTATGGTGACGAGATGGAAACTGTACCAGGGAAGATGTACGATGCAGTGAATCATTCCTTGTACGCGTAGGATAAACGATAACTAAAACGCCCCGCTTTGCCGGCGAGTTTTGTATAAAAACCGGTTAAGATTGTTGGAAACTGCTATTTTTTCAATTTCTTAATTTCTGCGATTAGTTATAGTTGATATATATAAAATGGGTTATTTCAAAACAACCCAGATTGCCTAAAATGTAATTTAAAACTTCAAAATTGTGTCCGGCAAGTTCGAGGGCGTTTTGGTTAACACTTATAATGCTCCTTCATTGTACCCCTCTCCCAAGGGTAGAGCAATTTTGGGAACGCATCACCTAGATCATTAAACCCAGGGAGAGAATAAGGTGATGGTTGTGATGCCTGTTGTTCACGACGCACGGGAAGGAGTAAGCAAGACTATTTGTATAATTTTTCAGACGAAAATTTTGATCTAAGAATTGTTGAAATTGTAGTTTTAGTTTGTTGAACTTGCATAACAAGGGTGTCTTTAGATTATTGAAAACCATGAATTCATTTTTGCAACGAAAATTGCAATTTTAGCAATCAAAATCTCAAATTCAGCAAAAAATTCCTTCCCTCAATTCTGGAAAATTTAACCAACAAAAATACAAATGATATAGAGTTTAACTCATTCCCAACATGCATGCAACCCCTGAGTTGGTGTTGAGAAGGTGGTGAAGGGCAGAAGATGGTGAGAGAGGGCCATCAGGACCCAAGACAGAGGGGATGCATGGGTGAAGCTGACATAGCCTAGCACCTAGGCTCCATGATGGATAAACGGTTGGATATAAGGAATGATATTCGAGATTTGGAAGGTGATACAGAAGCAGTCTACGTGAGCTGGAACAACAGAGCCCAAGTGGTGATGGAATGGTATGCTACATTGCAAAATTATTTAACCTCCCTTCTCCGCTCCCCATCGTGGTTGTTGAGCCAAAGGTGGTGAAATCGACTCCGGTAGCAGTGTTTGGGCCAGAGGAGGTGAACTCGGCTCCGATGGTGCGCTACATCGCAAAATTATTTAACGTCCCTTCCGTTCCCCGTGGTGGTTGTTGATCCAATTCAAGACAGGTGAATCTTGGGGCTTATGCCCATGGCGAGAGCTAAGCATTGAGCTACAGATTTTTTAAGAGTCTGTCAGAAGGTTTGTAGCTGGTATGCCTATCTCTAGATGCTTTTGATTAAGTATTTTAGTAGTTAATCATATTGGCTGCAGACCGTCTAACAGAATTTTTAGGAGTCTGCAGCTAAGTGTTTAGCTCCGGCCTCTCCCCAGATTGAAAAAATGCAAGATATCAAAGTCAGATTGAAAAAATGCAAGATATCAAAGTCGAAGTGTTGTACACAATGGCTATGGTGGATGACAAGCTACCCATTCCATCCTCAGGAAGCACAAAAAAATGCGAAGCTCCAGAAAGCAGCGGCAAGCATGAAGAGAAGGAGCAACATACGAAGCAGACGCGAAGCCCAGATTATCCATGAGGGAGATCCATAGTTGCCCAAATGGAGTTTGATTATCTAAAGCTAGATTTAAAAATCCCTATACATCTGTGCACATACTTGGTCCTTGAAAATTCTTCGACCACAGGTGTTTCCACTCATAAAGGTATCAAAAATCTGTGCAAGTAAAAATGTATCAAGGGTAGATCTAATAGGGTAAGCATGGTGCTCAGGCAGGATGTCGGTTTGGAGTGTATCAAAGTTTTATGAGCTCGGGTTCTGGTTGGCAAATGGTTTTTTAATGGGAGGCACGTGCTCAGATATTTGCGAAAGTTTCATATCCTTGTTAAGAGGGTAGGTTTGCTTCGAATTTAAATCCGAGGGAGATGTGCAAGTGTTTCAAGCGTGGCCTTAGATTTGGGGATGTTTAGCCTTCTTAAATAAGTGTCATCATGATTCAATCCACACTCAGATCCATTTGTTACACTACATATTTGGGTGTTATTGCCTAGATTTCCCTTAGAACTTCGATCAAGTTTGGTTTTTGAATATATTGCAAACTTATTAGGTATATCTGTTTACTTTGATGAGTGGAGTCTTAAATAAGACGATAAGAGGATGGCTAGGGTGCTAGTTGAGATGGATATTAGAAAAGGTTTGTTATCTGATTTAGAGGTGGTTTGGAAGGTATGTTGTTTGGGTTAGGTTCTTGATTATTGGAGGATTCCCTTTAGGTGTTCAATATGTCGAAAAGTTGGCCATTTGAGACGTTCTTTCATGTTGGCTTTTCTTGTCTTGAGGAGGCAAAAAAAGAAAGTTCCTTTTTTATTCCATCCTAGTTTAAGAGAGAGTCGGCTCATCCATTGGTTGCTCTTAAATCGTAGATTAGGGAGTGCACCTTCTATAAGGTTCAACATCCTTTTGCTTCTTCAGAACTCCCACGTAAAGGGTTCCAAGTATATCTTGAGGAACTTCTTGGAAATGGGACAATGGTATGTAAGTTTTCACCTCCATCTCCTCCTAAGGATCCTAGTTTAGACTCTATTGTAAATGTTTCCCCTTCTCCCCATATCCAGGAGGTCCTTTCAAGCATGGCCAAACAAGGGGAGTATTTGCTTGGTTCCTTCTCTAGGGGCATGGTGGTGATTATACTATCCTAGAAGTAAATCTTGCCACTGGCTTCGAGTCTACCCTTATTCAAGAGCTTCATGAACCGTCTACTCCTTGTTATCATATTTGATCCTTGACGTCCAAAGGAATGACCAACCTAGGTTCCATTGAAGGAGGCCTTGCCTTGATAGTAGACCCTCAAGGCCATCCATGTAAAAAAACCCATATTTCAAAATCCAAGCTTAAATCTTTGAAAGAGATTTTAAAAGGCAAGCAATAAACTATTGCCAAGGCGCTTAGAATGAAGAAGCCCTCTGTTGATGTTCCCTATGGTCACTTTATCGATGTATGTGCATGGGGTTGAGGGTGCCCCAAACTGTTTATCCCTTCAAACAACCATGTTGTTAGCTATTCACAAACCAGATATATTCCTTCAAGAAACTATGGTTCTAAGGGCTAGGGTGATCAATATTTGTATCCCCTCTTTCCAGGATGGAGCATTTGTGCTTCAAATGTTGCAAGTTTGTTGAGAGGTTTGTTTTCAACTTCAAATTCTTCTTTGAAAGTAGTGAGTTCTTACATTTATGATGCAAGTATAATTTTGGAAGGGGAAGCTAAAGGTATGGGGAAACATTGGACGAGTAGGAAAATTTATTGGACCTTAAGCTCATTGTTGGGGGTGACTCTAAACACGAATATATCAAGTAGAAAGGTTTGTGGTGATTCTACTAGAATTGATCCCTTGAAACAATTATTTTCACACTTGTTTGTAAAGGCTAAGTTGGTCAATGTGGATCCAATTCAGTTGGCTATGACCTAGAGGAACATAAGAAGTTGTTTAGTGGGGGTCTCAAAGAGGTTAGACATATTCTTAGTGGCCAAAGGATTGTTGGATGTCTGCGATTGGTATAGATCATGGATCGAAGTGTGTGGTTATTTTGACCATTTCCCTATTCTACTACAATTAGAATCCGAAGATAAGAAACCCTAGGGACTTTTAACTTTAATCATGCTTAGTTAAGCGAGGATTTTTTCCATCAACCAATGATTGAAATTGGCATCAAGTTCATAGGAATCAACTAAGAATTATATGGTGGATAATTTGAAACATATTATATAGCTTCCGGTAGAGAAGGATAAGAAGCAACAAGCTTGTCGATAGGTCGAGTTGATGGAAATTGAGGAGAAAATGGGTTGGTTATTTTCTTATAATTTAAGGGTTGTATTCTCAAAGGAACATTGGATAGAGTTCAATCCCTTAGAGGAGAAAAAGATTCATCTCTTGTCCATAAAAGAAACGATACAATGACTAAAATGTCAGGCCATCTGGTTGGAGTGGAGAATTGTAATACCAAGTGTTCCCATAAGTTTGTAGCTCATAGAAAATATGTCAATACTATCTAGGATCTTGATGGGTCAGATGATTCCAAGCTTCGATCTTTCAAGGATATTTCAGTAGCATGGGAGGTTCACTTTGAAGCTTTGTTAAAGGATCCAACGAAAAATCACATCGTTGAGCAAATTTGGTTAATAAGAGTATTTCCCCATTTCTTTAACTTGAAATCCAATGATAAGCTGGGATATCCTATTTATATGGAGGATTCAGACAATTCCTCTTAGGAATTGAGAGGTAGAAAGTCTAGGGCCTAATGGATGGAGAACTAAATTTTTTCTTTCCTTGTTTGATCTTTTTGGATGAGAAATTCTTAGGGTGGTGGAGGAATCTTGATTTTTTGGTAGAATATTGGGGGCTCTCAATGCAACGTTTATTGTATTAATTCTAAAACAATCGAATCTCTCGGCATTTAATGATTTTAGGCCAATTTTTTGTGTAATCTACTTTATAAGGCGATTGCAAAATTTATTACAAACAAGATTAACGGGGTCGTGTCTTCTATTATTTTAATAGAGAAGTTTGGGATTATTTTTATTCTTCAAATCTTAGATGTAGTTGGTTATTCTCAAAAAGGATTTCACACCATTAAATTGAAAAGGCTCTCGACAATAGTCATGAAGCTTGATTTGGAAAAATTCTATTATAAGGTTAACTGGACTTTTCTTTAGTTGGTCCTGTTTAAGATTGATATGTTCTTGGAGGTTGTTAATTGGAAAATGAGTTATGTTTCTTTGGAAAAATTTGTTGTGCTTATCAATGGTTCCCCTTCTAGGTTGTTTAAAGCTTCATGGGGTTTGAGGAAAGGTTTCCCACTCTCTCCCTTTCTTTTCCTTTTGATTGTTGGAAGTCTAAGGAAACTTTAATTGAGGCTAGGACAAAAGGTTATATAAAAGATGTTTTTCTATAAGAAAATGTTAAATTGACACATCTTCTCTTAGTCGATAATGTTTTCTTGTTTGAAAAAGGCTGGTAAGGGCTGGAGAACATATAATCAACTTCTAAAGGATTTTTGTCTAGCTATTAGAATGGAGATAAACCTCTATAAATATCTCTTATGTATAATGAACTTCCAAGAGAGGTTGAAGCTCAAATTTGTGTTTTATTCTCTTTCAAGTTTGAGCATATCAATAGTGGTATCAAATATTTAGGTTATTTCCCAAAACTCGATGATTACAGAGTTGTGGACTAGAAGTGGATTTTCAATAAAATTGAAGCTCAAATGAGTAGTTGGTGTCTATTGGTGGTTATCTATTGGTTTAAGGTTGGTATTGTTGAAGTCTATTCTTGAGAGCATTCATCTCTATTGGCTCTCTTTGGCTCATGTTCCAAAGAGTATCCTTAACAAAATTTGTAGATGTTGATTTAGATTCTTGTGGACTGGTACTAAGAAAAAGGAGGTTTTTTTGATGGCCAGTTGGGAATATTTAGTGAATCCAAAAAATATCGGGTGCTATGGTCTTAAGAATATTTTTATGTTTGGTTACGCATTGGCCGAAAAAATCCTTTGGAGTTTGTTGTTTAATGATGGTTTATGGGGCACACTAATGAAACTGAAAGACTTTGATTCCGTCTTAGTGGAACAATGGATTATAACTAATTCAAATACTAATTTTAAAGGGGCCTATAACATTTGGAAGTGATTTGTGCAGGTTTTCTCAGTTATCGGTCAATGGGTTTCCTATAAAATTGGTAGGGATAACAAGGTTCGTTTAGGAAAAGATCCATGGATTGGAGCAACATGTAGAGTCTTGTTTTTCTAGGAATTATGGGCCCATATAAATTCTCAAGGGTCATTTTTGCTCAGATATGTAGGAAAGTAGAATGCTCTAAATGGTGATTTGCAAGGTTGGCTTTCAGTAGAGACTCTCATATTACATGGCGATTTAGCCATGGAGTGGGAGAATTTTGTTTGTCTATTAGTTCATAATGCGCTAATTTCAAGTGAAATAAGATGCGCTAGTATGGATGTGGAATACGATGAACGATTCTCTCACTAAAATTTCAGCCTATGATGCTCCATCTTGATACAAGGGAAAATGTAACAAAATAGTGGTGGTATTCATTTTGGAAATGGAAAAGTTTTCTGAAGAGTAATCACTTTGTGTGGCAAGATATGGAAAATAGGATTTTGACTTGGGATGATGGACAAAAATGAGGATGGAAAGGCCTGAACTAATGCTTCCTCTATAGGATGGATGCATATATGGTTTATTACCTCTTTATGTCTTGTCCCTATGCAACTCAAGTATGGTGAGAAGTCAATCGATTGTTGAAGAGTCCAAGCCAATGGAATTTGGTATCCTTAGAAGGATGTATGTGGGCTTGGGTGAAGGATCCTAGTATTACGAGTTTCAAAGAGATACCTAGTTATGTGTTGTGGATTATTTGGATGTAGCAAAACTAGGCTCTCATCGATGAAAATGGTTAGAATCCTTCTACTCTAGCAAATAAAATTATGGTTGGTTATAATGAAAAAGAAGAAAATTACGTCATGTATTTATTTCCATCCTCGGTGAGATCCTAAGATAAACTAAGCAATAGCTTGGAGTGATTTCGATGGGGCTTGTTAGGGGTTCCTTGAGAAGTACGGGAAGTGTGGTGATGAAATGACCTTATTTATTTGCACCTGACCATTATTTCTTCTTAAAAGTGGGCTTTGGAAATGGAACTAATTCCAAATCCAAAAATGATAATTTTTTGGGCTCTTCTATTCTTCGCCAAAAAAAAAGGTATCCATTGGTTTCAAGTGATGGGTGACTTATGAGTTGGTATAAACTAGTACATTGGAAAGCTCAACTAGAAAATCTATTTTTGTCTTCTTGGCAGCGTCGTATCATAGAAATACATGAATGTTTTGATTCTATTTCTATATCCCATATATAGAGAATCACAACTAGCAGGCCAATCATCTTTAGAAGGGTGCTCTCTCTATTGCCGAAGGTATAATGGTTGGTAGGGAGATGTGAGGGGAGGAAGGGCACCCTGAGTTTCAACTCAAACTCTATTGATGCATGGTGGCTTGACTTTGCTATTGCTTAATCTGAACCAGTTTCTGTCTATTGGCCTTAATTTTTTACAATTCCTTTTTGATGTAAATCAAGTGATTATATCATGTTCACTTTTGAACCGGTTCAGGATTTTGGTGAAAATAAATATTTTTAGTGTTGATCATAGCAATGCATATTTAATTTCTTGGAAATAACAAACATAGAGTTTTTCCTTCGAAAGAATACACACACACACACACACACACACACACACACACATACACACACATGCATGTATACACACACACACACACACACACATATAAACTTCCTATTGAATCAAAATCTAACTCGTATATAGTCAGTATAGAAAAATGAGATCATCGAATTATATTAATGTCTATTACATATTATGTGGATTTCTTTTTAGTTTTTAGAAATTTATTAAATTTTTTATGCTTTCTTTTGATAAATGGAAAAAAATGGCTTAGATGGAGAAGGAAGAAGCTGGGAGGCTTAAGGTTTTGCAGGGTTTAGGGCTTGTGAAAGAGGAGATTGACTACACCCTATATCTTAATGAAGGGTATGCATTTTTTGCTAATGTAGGATTGAATGAACGTAGGGGGAAAGAAATCCCTAAGGTTGGATTTAAAGAGATGCTTGAGCCCCCCCTTGCTACTTAGAAGCTCCCTATCCAAATCTTGGAGTTCTTTGGTTCTATAGAGAAAATAGTGAGACAAGAAAACTTTGGCACAGGGACAAAGGTTGTCATAAAGGTTCCCTTTGGAACTAGTTGTAGTGGGATATCAATACAAGAGAGAAGGGATATTTCATCCAACTGTCAATTAATATCTCATTATGAAAAATGTTGGGGGAGTTTTTGAGAGGGGTAGTGGCGTGAAGGCTCTATTTCGTGATGTACACCTTTCTCAACTCTTGCTTGTGAAGTTACATAGCACTCAAGTCATGACTGAAGTAGGTTTTGATGGTGAAAAGTTTGTTAGCACCAGGAATGTGCTCTTTGATTTTATGTAAGTATAGGAAACAAAGTGAAAGGGATTTCCCATGAAGGATAAGCTTGTAAAAAAGGGGAGAAACAAGTTGGAAGGTTAGTTATGAAGTGTATTAAGCTATCAAAAGCAAGGTAGAAGCTCATTCTTGGAGTGAATGTCACCATATAGTAGGTGGCGGGTATCATTTGTAGAACCCTAACATGCTACTTTTTTGTAGCTAGGAATTTTGCACCTCCTGCAGACAGGAGTTGTTCCTCTAGTCTGAATGGTTCAGATCTAGAACAAATGGTACACAACAAGATTGTAAGACATTCCCTAGTATGGGTGGAGATCTGGAATCAAGTCTCTTTGATGTACTAGTATAGATGTTTCTTGTAAAGATGATCCTTCATGGATATACCTGCATAATCACAAGAAAAACAACAAACAAGATCAAATAGAACAAGAATATAATCCACTATTCTATATTGATGACTAAGGAATGCAATAATAAAACATATGATAATGACACAATATATTTTATGGGAAGGGAACCAATTTTGCATTAGATAACAGAGAAGAAGTTTACAACCTATGCCTTAGTGTCGATGTACTCCTTCATAAATTCAAGATCTCGTCCCCAATAGCTCCAAATTTCTCCCTCAAGCTCACTTAACTGATTTAGGCCATAATATCAAAGCAACAACATAACTTTACTCTCTCCTCAACCATGGAGAATGAGCCTGATTTTATAGGCTTGGAATGGATATATATGGTTGATAAATTGGTGGGTGAGGTGGCTAGGAGATCCTGCAAGGATGGATCTCGGGCCCAACTGGCCCTAATGATCAGGGATAAGGGTGCCACGAAGCCTTCTCTCGAGAAGCTTTTAGAGAACCTCTATTTTTCGACTTTTTACCAAGGGCACCGCTTCTTCCTCACTAAGATAGAGCGGTGGCAGGGTAGAACCACAACTTGATTAAAGCGTAAAGGCAGTGCCACCGCTTACTATCAACACATTATAGGCGGTGCTGAAGAAGGTACCGCTTTCTTACTAAAGGGTAGAAGCGGTGATGGGTTTTCACATATAAATTTGATGTCTGGACCAATATTCTTACTTCACAATTTGAGATTAAGGGCAACGCTGAAGTTTGGGATCTCATCACATGTTGATGAAAAGATTTAGGTGTAACACTTTTATTATTGGTTTATCTCAAAGACAAATATCCCTCTCTTTGTCTGGAGAGTTTATGGACCCAACTACTAGGATACTCCCTCAAATTTCTTTCCTTAAATAAAGGCTAGCTTACATATAATTTTTGCTCTAAATAGGGCGCTAGTGTAATTTACAGGTGAAATGGTATTGGGAATCTACTCTAATCCAAGCACTAAGAAGGTTTTGAGGTATTTGTTTTGGGTAGGCATGACGAGATTGACATTTGAACTCTGGTTGGTTGAGACAATTAAGGCCATAGGAAATTGATTTAAAATGGATGACTATATAGTTTTCCATATGTTTTTGTAGATTATGAGTGGAAAACATTGGAGCTACTGGCTTGTAGGGACAATTTTATAGGCATGTGTTTCTTTGGTGATCCAATATCTTGAAACTTTTGTATCCCATTTGGGGCATTAAACGACCATTTTTGGGGTCAAAACTTTATTAAAAAAAATGGGCCCTTTGATACTACTCTACATAACAATATATTTTCAACAATGCAAAGATGACCTCAATTGGACTTCATATGAAGAAGTTATGCCTCCCACAAGTTGTGTTGATGTATTTGTAACTTCGAAATGTATTCACTTGTATATTTTATGTACTGCACCCCAATGTTAATTCCGGGAAGTATCTGTAATGTAATTGAGTCATGTCATGCCCCGATGTTCCTATTGGGAGATTCAATAATGTAAACAAGTCATGTAAAGTCATAGAGGGTAACCCTTCCTATTGATTAAGGGTTAAAGTCCCTGCAGTTGTGGGCCCTAAGGTTATTAGACTCTCCTAGAGAAGTCGACCCTAGTGAGTTATTGTCAAGTTGGGAATTAATATAAATAGAGAGTGAGTCTCTCTATTTATCACACATTCACTCACACTCAGTTGCAGCGCATAGCTAAGAGAGAAGAAGTAGCTGGGACAAGAGAGAGAGAGAGAGTACTGCTGTCAGGAGATCATCTTACTATTTTGGGGTTTTGCTTTTGGTGCTGATTCTATCTATGAGGAAGTTGTGGGGTTTTATCCTTTATGGTTTCCCCGAGGAAAATATTTGTGTCTATTGTATCTTGTGTTTGATTGTTGTGCTTGTTATTCTCTCAGTTAAAGATCCTAAGATAATGCAAGCTTGAATGATAAAAATCTAACATGGTATCAGAGCTAACCTGAGAAGAAGACACTATGCAGCTGCAGAAACTAGGGCTTCCTACTTTTTGGATCTCTCTCCATAGATTTTTAGCAAAAGAAGGTTGGGCTGAATCTCCTCTCCAGGCGCATCTTTCTGTCAAAGCATAATTTGATTCTGAGCATTTTCAGTTTTTGACCTGACACTACTGCTAGAAATTAGGGCTTTCCATAGAAGTGGAGTTTTTGAGTGAGCCCAGGCTTGGATTGACCTCCTTCTCAAAATTGAAGTTTAGAGATCAAGATCAAAGTTTTTGGTTGGGTAGAACTCTGGGAAATTCAAACCCTAATCGGCTCTCGAACCAACTCTACAGAAATTCAGCTCAAGATCCAGTTCCGACATCTTGACCTGGTAAGATCTAAATATTTTGCATTTCCATTTGAGGTTCTCTGTTAAGATGTCTCATCATACCAAGCTTGATGAAAAGCTTGAGGGAGCTGATAACTTTCGAGCCTGGAAGTATAGGATCTCCCCGGTCCTGGAAGAAAATGAGTTGGACTCTTACCTCAATGAAGAGGTTCCAGTTCCAGAGGGAGATGAGGCTAAGGCCTTACATAAGAAGAAATTGGTCATGGCTAAAAGGATTATTGCTGATTCAATCAAGGATCACCTCATACCATAGGTGTCCTCTCTGAAGACACCTAAAGCTATGTTTGATGCCCTGACCAAACTGTTTGAAGGGAAGAACATAAATTGAAAGATGACTCTGAGAAACCAATTGAAGAATGTAAAGATCCAGAATGTAGAAACCATCTAGTCTTACTTTTCAAGAGTATCTCAGATCAAGGAACAACTTGAAGCAGTAGGTGAAGAAGTAGAGAATGCAGAAATTGTGATGACCACCTTGAATGGTCTCCCTAGATCATGGGACTCCTTTATTCAAGGGATCTGTGCCAGAAAGAAGCTAGTCAATTTCAGTAGACTGTGGGAAGAATGATCACAAGAAGAAGCTCAGATAGTAGCTTGAGAAGAAAAGATGGGAAGTGAAGATCAAGTTCTTATAGTACACTCCAAGAAAAGAAGAAGAAACTCTCATCACCCCAAAGGTAAGCACTTCCACCATAAAGATAATACTAGAAGATATTTATCTAAATTCAGATGCTATACATGTGATGAAAGAGGACACTTTGCCAAAGATTGTCCTAGAAACAAAAAAAACTCTCATAAGAAGAAGGGAAACAAGAGAAGACATCATCTTCATGCTATAGAAGATGATGAACCTTCCACAAAGAGAATCAAGCAAGAAAGTGATGATTCTTCAAGTGATGAAGAATATGTCTTGATTTCCGCTCTCATGGGAAACATCACACATGGAAGCAATGATTAGATTATAGATAGGGGGGCTTCCAAACATATGACGTGATTCAAAGAATCCTTTGTGAAACTACCAGAACAAGAATCACCCCATAACTTGAAACTTGGAGATGACTACCGGTATCCAATAAAAGGTAGTGGGGAATCCTCCTATAAGCTAGACTCTGGAAAGTCTATGACGATGAAGGATGTCTTGTTTGTACCAGGACTTAAGAAGAACCTCCTCCCCATATCTACATTGGATGCAAAAGGCATGAGGGTTGCATTTATAGATGTCCAAGTTCTCATGTGGCCAAAGGGAAAGACTATTGATGATGCAGTAGTGATTGGGGAACAAGAGGGAGGTCTATACAAATTGAAGGGCCAACCAAAACAAGCTTTGGTTCATGAATCAGTAGAACCAAATGAAATTTGGCATAGAATGCTTGCACATGTGCATTACATAGCACTACCACTTGCAAGCAAAGCTGTTGAAGGTCTTCCAGAAATTCAGAAAAAACATGATGGTGTCTGCAAAGGATGTGTGAAAGGAAAGAACACAAGGAAGACATTTCCAAGTAGTGAGAGCAAGGCAAAAGGAATCTTGGAAATCATCCACTCCAATGTATGCGGTCCGATGTCATCCAGTTCATTAAGAGAGTATGTATACTATGTTTCTTTTATTGATGATTTTTCTAGGAAGACATGGATATACTTCTTGAAGAACAAAGATGAAGTATTCAACAAGTTCAAGGAATTCAAAGCCTTGATCGAGAACCATACAAAAAATAAGATCAAAACCTTTCGATCAGATGATGGTGGAGAATTCACATCAAATGAATTCAAAGCATTATGCAAAGATTCAAGGATTAAATGGGAGTTAACTCCTCCATATAATCCACAACAGAATGGGGTTGCAGAAAGGAAGAATAGAACGATCATGGAAGCTACAAGGGCCATGCTTCATGATCAAGATCTTCCCATGCATCTATGGGCAGAAGTTGCTAGAACAACAGTGTATGTACAGAACCGTACTCCACATAGAGTACTCAAGAACAAGACACCTGAAGAAGTCTTTTCCGGCATGAAACCAGAAGTCAGCCATCTCAGAATATTCGGCTGTCCAGTGTACATACACATTCTAAAAGAAAAGAGGACAAAGTTAGATCCTTCAGGACGAAAGGGTATATTTGTGGGATACTCTAAAAGCTTGAAGGTTTACAAAATATACTTCCCAGGGTTCAAGAAGACCGACATATGTAGGGACATAACATTTGACGAAGACTCAGCTTACAACAAATCCAGAAAGAGACCTGCTGAAGAACCTGAAGGAACAGAAGTACCCAGAATTCATGACACAACCATGAACGAAGAAATTCAAGAAGAAGATCGAGAAATAGAAGAACCTCAAGAACCTGTAGATACACCTCATGAGAAGAATCCTCACAAGAGGAAATCTGCTTGGGTACGAGAAGCTATCCAAGGTGCAAAAAGATATGGGGCTCCAGAAGAAAATCACTGAGAAAGGAAAAGAGCCAAGCCTTGCTCCGGTTATTTAGCCTTGTTATGTGACTTCATCGATAAAGAACCTTCCAACTATGAAGAAGCGACATAAAGGAAAGAATGGAAGGAAGTTATGATCGAAGAGTATCAATCGATCATGAAGAATGATGTCTGGGATGTTGTCCCTAGACCAAAGGGGAAGTCTATTGTAACTTCTAAATGGATCTACAAGATCAAGCATGCTGCAGACAACAGCATAGAAAAATATAAAGAAATATTTGTGGCTCGTGGCTTCTCCCAGAAAGAAGGAATAGATTGTGAAGAAACTTTTGCACCTGTAGCCAGATACACTTCCATCAGATCTGTACTTGCTCTAGCTACAGTGATGAAATGGAAGATACACTAGATGGATGTCAAGATTGCTTTCTTGAATGGTGTAGTGGAAGAGGAAGTGTATGTGGAGCAGCCACTCAGTTTTGAGACACATGATAGGGAGACTCATGTGTGTAAATTGAAGAAAGCCCTGTACGGTTTGAAACATGAACCCAGGACATGGTATGACATAATTGATAGCTTTCTATCCAGTTTGGGCTTTACCAAAAGTAAAGCAGATTCCAACCTTTACTACAAGGTTGAAGATGGGAACCTAGTGATACTCCTGTTGTATGTAGATGATCTGTTTGTAACAGGTATGGATGGATTGATTGCTGATACAAATAGGAAGCTTGCTGCTGAGTTCGAAATGAAGGACTTGGGTATGATGCACTATTTTCTAGGCATGGAAGTGTGGAAAAATGCGGATGGAATCTCCCTCAGACAAGGGAAGTATGCAGTAGAGATCCTAAAGAGGTTCAGGATGATGGACTGCAAGGGCCATGACCACACCCATGGCATCAAATCTGAAGCTTCTAAGTGATGCTTCATCAGAGACGGTTGATGCTATGATGTATCGTCATATTATTGGGTCCTTGATGTACCCGATGAATACGAGATCAAATATTTGCTTTGCTGTAAACACCTTGAGCCAGTTCCTGACGGATCCGAGACATGTTCACTACATTGCTGCAAAGCATATTTTGAGGTACCTAAAGGGTACAGTTGATTATGGGCTCAAGTATAATGTTGATCAGAATATTAACCTAGAAGGTTATGTTGATTCAAATTGGGCAAGCAGTGCCATCGATAGAAAGAGCACTTCTGGGTGCTGCTTCAGTATGGGATCAGGTATGATCTCTTGGTTTAGCAGGAAACAGTCTTACGTGGTACTGAGTATATTTGAAGCAAAGTATGTCGCAGCTTGTTCAGCTAGTTGTGAGGTAGTATGGCTGAGGAAGATACTATCTGATTTATTTGATCTCTAGTTGGATGCTACTTGTATATATTGCGACAACCAGAGTTGTGTGAAGTTGTTTGAGAACCCAGTGTTCCATGACAAGTCAAAGTATATCGAGATCAAATATCACTATATCAACGATATGGTGCAGAGAGGAGCAGTGAAGCTCCAGTATGTTGCGACGGACGAACATATAGCTAATGTGTTGACTAAGCCATTGGCCTGAGTGAATTTTGAGTACTTCAGGGAGAAGCTTGGTGTTTTCCAGATCGAGTTTCCCACTAAGGGGAATTGATGAGTCTGTGAGCCATTCTGACATGGTGAGAGGATTGGTTCCTTCCATGGTCAAATTGATGAGTCTGTGAGCCATTCTGACATGGTGAGAGGATTGGTTCCGTCCATGGTCAGATGTAAGTGTTGAGCCATTCTGAGGTGACTGTGGGATGTGTTCCCTCATGATCAGATATAAGCAATGAAGGCCATTCTCTGGTAGAGTGGAGGCACCTGGTCAGTTACCAGGAGTACTCAGCCTAGAGCTAAGGGCCATTCTGATGTGACTATGGGATGTGTCCCACATGATCAGATGTAAGTGCAGATCCATTCTGATGTAACTGTGGGATGTGTTCCCACATGATCAAATGTAAGTGCAGAGCCATTTTGATGTGACTGTGGGATGTGTTCCCACATGATCAGATGTAACTGCAGATCCATTCTGATGTGACTATGGGATGTGTTCCCACATGATTAGATGTAAGTGCAGAGCCATTCTGAGGACATTATGGGATGTGTTCCCACATGATCAGATATAAGTGTTGAGCCCTTCTAGCATGGATGCGGGATGTGATCCCCACATGTCTGGATATAAGTGTTGAGCCCTTCTAGCATGGATGCGGGATGTGTTCCCCACATGGATAGATATAAGTGCTGAGCCCTTCTAGCATGGATGTGAGATGTGTTCCTCACATGGCTGGATGTAAGAGCTGAGCCCTTCTGACATGGTTTTTGGATGTGTTCCTCCCATGGCCAGATATAAGTGTTGAGCCCTTCTGACATGGTTCTTGGATGTGTTCCTCCCATGGTTAGATATAAGTGTTGAGCCTTTCCGATATGGTTCTTGGATGTGTTCCTCCCATGTTCGGATGTGGTTGCTGATCCTTTCAGGTATGGTTCTTGGATGTGTTGCTCCCATGATCGGATGTGAGTGCTGGCCCTTTTTGACATGGTTCTTAGATGTGTTCCTCCCATGGTCATATGTGAGTGTTGGGCGTGCCTTTCTGACATGGTTGTTGGATGTGTTCCTCTCATGGTCAGATGTAAGTTCTGGGTGAGCCATTCTGACTTAGGGTCAGATATAAGCGCTGAAGAAGACCTACATGGAGGCTAGGCCTACAACCAACATGAAAAAGCATTGGCTCTGTAGAACTTCTTATGACGAGAATAATTGAGAGATAGCACCAGTGATGATGACCCAGTGCTGATCCATATCGAGTGATGATCCATATCTAGTGATAATGATCCAGCAGTGATGATCCAGATCCAGTAATGAAGATGACTTGAAGATGGATATGACAAGAAATCAATGATGATCCAGTGNGCTGATAAATTGTGTCGAGAGAATACCTTCCTAGTTAAGAGGGAGTGTTGATGTATTTGTAACTTCAGAATGTATTCACTTGTATATTTTATGTATTGTACTTCGATGTTTATTCCCGGAAGTATATGTAATATAATTGAGTCATGTCATGCCCCGATGTTCCTATCGGGAGATTCAATAATGTAAACAAGTCATGTAAAGTCATAGAGGGTAACCCTTCCTATTGAGCAAGGGTTAAAGTCCCCACAGTTGTGGGGCCCTAGGGTTATTAGACTCTCCGAGAGAAGTTTACCCTAGTGAGTTATTGTCAAGTCGGGAATTAGTATAAATAGAGAGTGAGTTTCTCTATTTATCACACATTCACTCACACTCAGTTGTAGCACATAGCTGAGAGAGAAGAAGTAGCTGGGACAAGAGAGAGAGAGACTACTGCTGTCAGGAGATCATCTTACTATTTTGGTGTTTTTCTTTTGGTGCTGATTCTATCTCTGAGGAAGTTGCGGGGTTTTATCCTTTATGGTTTCCCCGAGGAAAATCTTTGTGTCTATTGTCTCTTGTGTTTGATTGCTTTGCTTGCTATTCTCTCAGTTAAAGATTCTAAGATAATGCTAGCTTGAATGATAAAAATCTAACAAGTTGACCTATGATTTTGATCACCATGGTCCTCAATGGATGCTACATAAGTTCTCATTACTCACACACATGAATCTTGTTAGGTGTGGACTTTTAAGATGATTCTATAGGGTCAAAACCCTAACCCTAATTTAGAGTTAAAGCATGCAAAAACCCTAACCCTTGAGCTATGTACTACATGCTAATATAGGATATGTATGGAAACAAGAATTGATTGCATTAATGGCCTCTTATCACTTGTTGATTGCAATCAAATTTTAATTCATAACATTAAAAGGAAATCAAGCTAAATTCAACTGAACATGGTTGGCATTGTATTCTTCTCTGTTAGTTTCAGACTCTATGCATTCTTGCTCTTGATTTAATGCATGATCGATCACAAGTACACCGGTAGAAAGATGGAGTGCAGGAAAAGGGCATGGCAGATGCTTTTACTTTTCTATTGTCTCTCATACTCCCCTACTTCCATTAGATTTCTTTTACACAAAAACTTCCAAGTGCATCGTCAATATCCAATGAACCACATATATAACTATTATATGTTGATAAAGAGTACAATCAAATTTTGTTATGAAAAATAGAATGGCCCGTGAGTCGAAGATAATGCATAGAAAAGATTTTGTACAGTCAAATCCTCTAAAATAGAATGGTAAACACATATCTAAATACAATTGCAAATCACCAGTGCATTAGCTAGCCCGCTAGTGGCATTGATAGCCTCTTCACCTGAGTTAACCATCGTTTCAATTGCATCATGCATATCCAAGTACCTTTCATTGTTTCCTTGCATTTTGTACGAGTATGAGATAATGTATTCTAACTCATATAATGATCAGGTAAGGAAGATCAATGCATTCGATTGAGCCCAACACTTCTATATCTATTGGGGTTGGTATGGACATAATTTGTGTAATGGTACCTTTCATTTATGCATTTTTTCGGTGGTTTATGGGAAATTATGCATTTCTAGATATTTTGTTTATGCATTCAATTATGCATTTCTAGATCTTCTACTTTTGCATTTCAATTACATATTTCTAGATCTTCTGTTTACACTTTGGTCTTTACTCATATTGCAGAGTAATTTCAACATTATATATGTATGTGGGTGACTATCAAATCGCCCAACTCTCTTAAGGGAAAGTTGCATTTTGCCCCCCTCATTGTCTGGTGTTGTTCAAATAAGTTTCTACAAATTGTGTATCATCTGCATTAAGATCTTGCATCCTGCCTTCTTTAGTAGGGTGGTGATGTGTTGAGCACTTGTGAGTATGTTGCATAGCTCAAGCTGTGGGTTGAATTTACATTTGGCTTAGCTATATTTCAACACTTGGATGCATGGTTTGGTAAGTGTCAATGGTTTGGTTGAGTTGTGAAATAATATTATGGAGATTGGACTTGAAAAAAGCTTAAAAATGTGATCGAGGTTCAATTCCTCTTAGGGGTGAGCTAGTTGGGAGGAGACACTCAAAATCCAACTAGTTGTGGGTTGCGGGTTGGTATGTCCCACGCTGGATGTGATCCCTGGGTGATTTTGACGATGTGTATGTCTCTAGTCCTAGTTTATTAGACCAAAGGACACTCCTACCCGTTAAAAAAATTCTAGAAGAAGAAAAAAAACCAAAAACATTATTTAATACCTATATTATTATTTTAAAAATTAATTTAGATTTATTTAAAAATTCTGATAAACATTTTAAAGATTCTTATTGTTGATAAAGAGGGATCTTTAATGATTACAAATTCATTTCAATTGAGTTTGCTTTTGATTGAAATTACCTTTTATTTGAGCAATTAATCCCATGTGAAAAAGGTGTGCAATAATGGCTTTTATTTATTAATCCATTTTCTTTTATTTATTATTTGTACATTTTTAAAAATTGAATTTGAATAGTAAAATATTTTAAAGCTATATGAAAAATATGTGTACTGCAATTGGAAAAAATATTAATATTCTTCTATTGATAAAAATATATTTTTGGAAATTTGAAAAATATGTCTACTGAAATTGGTAAGAATTTTAACAATCTTACATTGGTAAAATCATTTTTAAATTTGTATGAAAACGCGATGTCACATATAATATGATGTCACAACTACTAAAAAACCAGAGGTTTCATTCTTGTGATATTGATTATTGTTCCATACCTGAATATTAGCTTGTGGCTCTCTATGCAGTTATTAAGTCACATGCCACATATATGTATATTTCACACTATAGGATTGGTATTTATTTTAAGTGTATATTAGTTCGTATTTTTACTCTTCCTAGCTTATGAGGTGGTTACTTCAATTGTATTATATATTTGCATTTTCATTTTCTTTGCAAACAAATTTGTAACACTAGCTTATGCATTTTCTTGTGTCTCATTGAATTTCATCTTGTTAAATTATTTTTTTCAATTGATATCATAGAATTATATGTTTCAATTGATATCATAGATATCTACTTTCAAGGCATAATAAAATCATATTAAAAATCATAGTAGTGATTTATGAACAATTCAAAATCTAAATTGATTTCCTATGACTATTGTCAATATGCATAGGAAGATAAATATATTCATCTTCTCAATTAAATTAAAGAACCATACCAAGTCATGAAGTTGTAATGCTCATTCAATATCTTGTCATCTTATATTGTTTTCACTTACTTGATATAGGTGTCATGCTTGTCTTGATTTCTTCTAAATCTGTTTCACGAGTCGGTTAAAATATATTTTTCAATTACATTCATTTTCTTATGAAAATGAAACAATAAAATCAACATTGAATTCATCTCTATTTCTTATGTTACAATTATAGATTTTTAAAGAAAATTTTAAAAACCCTCTATAAATTTATGTATAATTATTAGGCAAATCCTCTTAATAAGTAAGAATATTAAAAGGATAATTGATTATATATATATAGTGAATGCTGCATTAAATTATAATTTTTTTGTAAAATGTTGATGAATCTTTCACTACATTATAAAATATTCATAATTTTTTGGTGAATACAGATGTTTTGATACAATATATCACCATATATAATTTAATAAGGATTTTTTTTATAAAATTATAATATACTCGTTTTCTATGTTTGAAAAGAAAAAACATAATTTACCCTCTAGTAAACAACATTTCAAACATTAACTAAAATGAATTTATCAAATAAAATAAAGGTTTAATTTATCAAATGGAAAGTAAAAATTGGATTGGATAGGTCATTATAATGGACTCTATTAATAGAATAAATAATTGTCTAATAATAAAATAATTGAAAATTAAATAATGTGTTTATCAACAATTTATTGTGATTATCTAAAAAAAATTGGCATTTTATTACCACGAAATTCCTCAAGTCCTTAAATAAGATTTACCACATGCAATACCATAGGAAATACCATAGGAAATACCATGGGACACCCAAAACCTTGGGCTTGTAGACCATCAACTGTAAAATCATTATTTACCATGATTATCTTAAGAAAAAAAATTGATTATCGCATGTGATACCATGAGAAAATACCATAAGACACCAAAAAACATGGGCTCCTAAACCACCAATGGTAAACCCATTTTTTTGTCAGTAAGAAGTGATCCTTTCTATTACTTAAATAAACAAAACAAATTACATGGTCGATTCTGACTCCCAAGACATGGAGTCAGAGAGTGGTCCTGGAACCAAAAAAGAAAGATATGCAGAAGAGACTAGACCGAGTGTCTAAACACAGTGATGGCTTCCCATCCTTTATACAATCGTAGCCTCAGACACCTATAGTGTTTAAAGGAGAAAAAAGTACTGAAGTAAACCATGAACATAGGAAATCCATGAGCCAAGCAAAAGAGTGCAGAGCATGTAACATTGATATGAGCCTATAGGCCTTCCTGGTGGATTCAACTTCATCCTTATTGGCGTTGTTGGTTCCAGCCTCATTTGTGTCCTTGTTGGCATGCTGAAAGGGTGGCTCTGAGACTTGCATGAGATCTCTCACGTGAACCAGGCTCTTCTCAACATCTTCCTTGAAGGTACTAACAGTAATCTTCACAAGATCGCCAAGTTTCTCCCTTTCTCTCATGACTATGGAGAGAGTGAATTTCAGATGCCAATAGTTCGAGATAGAAACCTATGGTCCAAGCCTAAGCCGAAATTCCCAAAATATTTCGGCTTCCATGACTGCAATGGAGTTGCATATATGCTCCAGGGTTTCTTTGCGAAAGAAAGCCTCCCAATTAATGTTGTTCTCATCGCTCCCCTGAGAAGCCATGACCAGTAGAATAAGGAAGAGACGGGCCAGGACGCAACACTCCCGAGCTGAACGATGTTGGACCATGAGAATCTCTTTTTCGGCCTCCACTGTGTAAATTTTCCAGGGCACTAGACTTTTGCGATAGCGCTAGTAATGGAAAACCTCCCTCCTAATGGATTTGTTATCCTTCCGCATCCACCACATCCATCTAATAAAGCTCCCTCCCGGCAGGTGAAGAGTCCCTTGAAGGCCCAACCAGGTATAGAGCGACATGATTGAGGGTCTCGATGGGTTTGTTGGTACCAAAACCATGTGAAGTTCATCATTACAGAGCCATCCAAAATCTGGAATTGCATAATGAATCCTGTGTGCATGCATAAGCTATCCATCATTGCCTTTGCGAGGACCACCATAACAAGTTTTAAACATGCAGTGATGTAGGGGAGGGGATGCCACCTGTCTTGACACACACTCTGCCTCCCAAATTCTCTCTGTTGTCCTCACAATGCACACCTGCATCCAAGAACCAATGGTAAACCCATTATTAACAGAATAAAGATTATATTTAATAAATTTTTAACCTAAGTCAAGATTAACTTAACATGTATAACCCTTAGGTTAAATCTTGGGTGAACCACTGCTAAAAAAATATTGATTCCAATTAATTGAGGCGAAAATGAAGGATCCTTCATGAATTATGGAGCACAAAAATATATTACCACAAATTTCCTTTATATTTTTAGATGGGTGAACGAGTTCATATGTGAAAAAACAATAATTTTATGGTGAATTATTATAAACATTTTAAAATATTTCTATATAAAATTTCGTCCCTTCAAAATTTAAAACCCTATTATTTCGCACATGGGCGAAATTTTGCCCCTAAAAGTTTCCTTGTAGATCTTGTATTGTTAGTCTTGAAGTATTGATTTTGAATTGCATTCAATCAATCTCACATTTTGTAGATCAAGTTATTTCCGAGCATATATGTTCAATACATGATACAAGAGAAAATTGATTGAAAATAGTCCTCATTATATCAATTTATGAGTCATCTTCTATTTTCAAAGAGAAAATCAATTCAGACCAAAAGAGCAGATCCACACAGTTTAAATCTAGAAATTGGTTGTCACCCTCTTTACATAATCAAAGGTGTCATTGAAGGATCAAGAAACATTTTTTAGGCCATGTTACACTAGTGACCAAGAGAACTATGAGGGATAATTGTGCATTGAAATCAAGCAAATTGTTTTCATCACCATCACAAGGTAAAGTTCACCATCACCATATCTTCTTTGTTAATGCACAATCTAAGTGAATTTGAAGGCAAGCACACCATGGGAATAATCTCCAGTGATTTGAAATACACAATAAATAGACTCCAATGATCTATCAATGGATTTTCTTTAGAGCGATCCTTGTTCAAAAATCTATTCAATCTTTAATCATTATATCTATTCTCAAGCATCTTCATAAAAGCTTGGACCTGAGCAACTCTAAGTGTGATGATAAGTTCTTTTAACTATGCTAAAATGATTACTAATCTCTTCCTCGAATATTGTCATGCATTGCAAGCAATTTGGCACATGCTTATGATATGTTATAGACACTAGTTTTTTTCAAGGAAATGAAGTGAGATATGATGTCAATAGTGTAAGATTGTCCCAACTTTGGATTTATACTATTCAATGGGGATGTCCTAGTTCATACTCCATTAATTTTACTAGATGTTAGTGTTTTTTGTTACTCTAAAAGTATTTACTAGATGGTGTATGTTCAACCCCGAGACGGTTCAAGATGGATTATAGCATGAAAGATGGTCCCTGATGGACATACATAGTTGATATAGATTTCTTAGTGGGTGCTTGACCTCATGATAGTGTTGGCTTGGTGTTCTTCCCTCAGGCTTTAGAGATATCTTTCTTGGATGGTGGATGCACTTCATTGTGGCCCCATGGAAGGATCACCTAGTTGGAGAACACCCTAAATGGGATCAAGAACATATTCCATCATGGAGGATGGATTCAAGTCTCAGATTGCATTTGGAATCTTGGATTCATGATCAAGGATTGGAGATGGGTCAGGGATACCTTGGGTTCTAACAATGTTCTTGCAGGGTGTAGTTGACCCAATGGAATACATTGCTTAGGAAGATCAAAATAGATTGTGGAGGCTACACCACCTTGGAGCCTTGATTGTGTAACACATGTACTTTAGAGTAAACTTCTCTCTTTTGGTAGCCTATAATGCTCATGTAGGTTGCTTCTAAGAGTTTGTGCGCACATAGTATTATTGGCCTCCCTTAGCTCTCATGTAAATAAAGGAAGGAGATAGTCTTTCCACATATCATCATTTTGTAGTTTTTTCTTTATACTTAACTTCTTGAAGGAAGTTGCTAGGGTTTCCTCATGAACCCTAAACAGGGTTATGAAGTTTAGAGGATATTTATTCATTTGGAGTTACCTCTTGTGGCTATGGTTTTCTCTTATGGAGGAGATGTTGGATATGATGATTGACATATAATCACTTGTGTATTCATTCTTATTCACTCTTATGTAGAGACGTAACTAAGAAAGGAGTGTGCACTAGCATTTCTCTCTCTCTTGCTTAGACTTCACTTGTACTTGTATTATTTCTCTCTTTTGAGGCACTAAGGTTTCTTGGTCTTCTTGAGTTTCTTTAAGAATATTGGAATTATAGAGTTATTGTTTTACCCTTAGAGATTGGAGAGTATGGTTTCGTGATAACACCCTACGGTGGATTGATGAAGAAGAAGAGGGGAGGAGGATGAAAATCCTTGGATGTTGTATTGGATAGATTTGTACACTTGGATATTCTTGGCTGAGCTAGGGTTTGATGATTTATCCTAGCTAGGGATTTTTGGATAGTTGGAGTTTTTGTACTAGTTTGAGAGAAGGCTATTAGTATGTACTTGTACTTCATCTTGAGCTTATATATGAAGTTTCCAGCTATCTATATATTGTGTAGTTTCTAGATTTCAATTTTAGCTATATATGTTCTTTATGCATTCTTATTTACAACTATTTATGTCTTCCTGATTTGACATAAGTAAGGGGGGGAATTGTTAAGTGTTTTAACATCTTAGGAAGAATATAAGGGGTTGATTTTACTATTGTTACAATGAATAAATTACTAATGTAAAAGTACATTTTTAGATATGGTTATTGGCTAATAAGTTCCCCTAGAAGGGGCTAAAACTTACCTCATTGTTTGATATCTTTTCCTCTTGAATTGTCGTGAAGTGTGGAGTTGTTTGAAGTGAATTATTGTTATTTTTTTCCTGTTGTTTTATGATTTAATTTACAACATCCTTAAGGGTGAAAATTCTAGGGCTAGGTTTTAGGAAACCTTGTAGAAAAAATATGAAATTTCAATTTTTCATTAATTATCCGATTACATGAAATCTCAACATGATATGAGAGCTTGTTTTTTATAATAGTATTGTATGAGAGGGAGTTTTTATTCAGTTGGAGATTACCTAGGATAGGCACTTTATCTAATCGAGGTCATTTGAAATAAACATTAGGTTACTTGGGAGCCTTAGATTTTTTGATCGGAGCCTTACTTGGTCAGATCTACCACTTCTCTTTGCATATCGCTATTTACTTGCCCTCTCCCAAAAGGTTCAATGCATACTCATTAATGAAAATTGTGCAACGCATACTAATCGATGAAAATTGTGCTTTCTTTTGGTTGTTTTATGATGATTTTAATTAGAGTATGTAAGGTGTTGGGCACGCAACGAATGGAACATTGAGTATCACAATTTTGGCGGTTCATAGCTCATGTTTTGTGAATTAATTTTGGGATATTTTATCATTTGTGATAGTTTACATGGTTTTTTTTAACATAGTGGCTGATTTTTTTTTTTTTTTTTTTAATTTGCTTATGAATGTGTGTGCATGTATTTGTGTGAGAATAATGATGGACACAAGAGTCACCAACCATTGACAATATTCAACTCTCATGTGGATTAGTTTATAGTTCTTAGATTTAAAGTTGGCAGCTCTCAAATTTAATAATGTGTGAAAATTGGTTTGAATTTAAAATATATATAAGTTTTATATTATTTATGTAATTTTATTTATTTATTTAAAATAAATTTAAAAATAATTAAATTAAAAAATAAATTTAATAATTAAAAAATTCAAATTTTTGATTAAAATATTTTATATTTATAATTAAAAATAAATCATGAAAACTTAACTTTACAAATTTATATTTATAATATATAATACCACAAAATGGATATAATAATAATAATAATGAGTGAACAAACCAATTTTATATTATATTACCAAGCATAACTTGAAATATACATTGGTATTTTCACAAGTCGTTATTATTAGAATATACATTGTTATTTTCACAAGTCCCTTCATGAAGTCAGTTTAGCCTATGAAGGCAACCCCATCGATGTTTTTCTCTAATGTAAATACATTGAGTATCCTTAGACACCTCTAATAGTGATAAGCAAGTGTACATGATGTCGACTAAGTTGACTAATGAAACAAACTTTGACAATAGTAGTCAAACTTGCATGTTATCGATTGCATTGAATAATCAAATAGGGCTCTAATAATTGTAACCAAGCATACAATTTTTTAATCAAGCTGACTAACCTAACACGTCTCTAAGGATTGTAACCAAATGTACATGTTGGTGATCGAGTTGACCAATGCGACATGGTCCTAACATTCATAATTGAAAATAAATGCTATTGATGGAGTTGACAAACCTAACATGCCTCTCCAACACACAAGCCTAGTTATTCTTATAATCAATCCCTAAACCAATCATTAACTTGAGCGCTTTTTGGTATGACGGTGGAAGAGCATCGTCTTTAAGAAAATATTCTCCTTTAATAATATGGACATAAATTAACACACATATAGATGTTCATTGAAATAAAGAAACCTTTAAACAATAATGAACATAAACTTAGCCTTCTTCAATACTTCTAGTGAAATGGAAATGACGATGACAATGATAATGGAATTGATGCTGACGACCTAGATGATGATGATGATGGTGACATTGACGATCATGACCTATACAATAATGACAATGATGACTATGATGACTATGATGATGTCGATAATGATGATGATGACGATGGCGTTGATGATGTTGTTGATGATGATGATGATAGTGATGATGATGATTATAATGATGATAGTGATGATGATGATGATAATGATGATGACAATGGAAATAAAAATGATGACAACAATAAAAATGACAATGACATGAATGGAAATGACGACGATGACTATGATGATGATGGAAGTGACGATGTTGGTTAACTAGATGAAGACAATGATGATGGTGACAATGATGATGATGACAATGACAATGATGATGACGACAATGATGAAGATCATCATCATCATTGCAATTATCATCATGATGATCACTATTATAATTGTGGCCATCGTCTTCATGATTACTATATTCATCATTGTCATGGGCATCATCATCAGTAGAGTATTGGGATTGGGTTTTTTCTCATTAAAGAGGAAGAAAATCCCTATGCAAAACTGATCTAAAATTTTGTCTAGGATAAGGAGGATTTCTATGTTGGTTTCATCAACTTCTATAGAATATTTGGGATAGAGATCCTGGATAGCCGCATGGTATAGGCCTGTGGGTGTTGTAGCTTTAGAATGTCACGATGTAGCTGAAGATATAGTTTCTTGACTTAGAAAGTTGTTACAACATTGTTCCATCAGGGTTCACAAAATATATATACAAAGCTCATGGTATATGAGTCAAAAGAAATAAGAAACTATGGTATTACCAAGAAGAAAGTGGAACATACTACATGTCAATCCAACAATTGCAATAAAGAGCCTAAGGTCTAACATATTTGATAGTTGTGTGTAGACCCAACATTGATTGACAACTTGAGCTCACAAGTTGGAGTCGGGCCCTAAGGGTATGAAGTAGGGTTTGGGTCCCTTGTATCAAAGCATGGATCTACCTTGTATCGACTGTTAAATAAATTCTAAGTGCAAGGAATCCTTGAACAACATTAAATGAACAGACATGGGCTAGTATTTGAATTTTATGGGGATGAATAAATAGTAGTGGACTTCATTGTGGGAAATAATCAACATTCTGAGCGCATTTGCAAAAAGTTTCAACCCTATGGAAGGAAATCACTCATATGCATAAGATATGTTCAGAAACCAAGGATGGATTATATAAATGGTTGGTGATGCCATTCAGGTTCTTTATACAATACATTAGAATAATTGTTACAGTTAGTTTTAATGATATTTTCATTTTCAATAGAAATATTGGAGAGCGACCAGAACACTTAAAAACAATGTTTGAGTCACTTAGAGTTTAAAGGCTACCTATAAATCTAGAGACTCAAGAGTCTTTTGTAGATAAGATAAGAAAATAAATTTGTATTAATGTCCAACTAGAGACAATCTTTTGTTTCTTGGCAATATAATTTTAGTAGATGGAGTAAGAATGGACCCAAAAAAGGTTAGATCCTTACTTGATTGGCCTATTACCCAAAGCATATTGGAGAGAAGGAGTTTGCGTGGGTTAGTAGAGGATTTATTAGGAATTTCAGTGGCATATGTACTCCATTAAGATATTGCACAAAAGGGAAGGCATGCATTGATTGCACCTCTAGAAGAAGTGTTGGAATTTGTGATTACACATGATTTTGGAGGTAAGTCAGTGACTCGACAAATATGTATTTGGGTTGGTCCATTGACTAACTAGAAATCAACTAGATGAGTGAGGGGAAGTCGACTAACTAACTAGCGCATAAAGGCCCTAAATTTACAGGATTATCTTACTATTTGAAACCAATTTGGATGATCAAATTTGACTGAATCAACCATGCTTTAAGTGGATTGTTCATCATTCATCATTCATGTCATCATCATCATCATTGTCCTTGACATCATCATCATCATCATCATTATTGAAATTGTCATCAGTTATTCATCATTACCTTTGGCATAAGAAATATAATCTACCAAAAAGATGTGATTATTGGAAAAGGGTCATGGACGACACATACAATTTATGCATGAGAAATAACAACTTTATTTTTTAAGATGCCACAACATAATCATTCTCATTGTATTCATCATCATTCTCATTGTCGTCACCACCACCATCATCATTCATTTCATTGCCATCATAATCATCGTCAACGTTGTCATTATCATCATCATCATCCTGATCATAATTGTCATCATCATCATCATTGTCATCGTTCTTCTCATTATCAACAACATTATCATCATCATAGCCATCCTCAATATCATAATCATTATCCTCATTGTCATGTTCAACATCTGGGCGCAAAAGTGGATAAAAACATGGATGCAAAAAAGGATGCATTAAAAAATAGGCGCAAAAGTGGGTGCACCAAAAGTGGATGTAAAAGGGGATGCAAACGCGGATGCAAAAAATGACTCAATCGTGGAATCAAAACATGATGAAAAAAGTGACGTAAAATTCGATGCAACCATGGATGTAAAATTGGATGTGAAAGTGGATGCACCAAAAGTAGATGCAAAACTAGATTCAAAATTAGACGCAACACCCAACGCAAAACCCGATGCGAAAGTGGATGCATAAAGGGATACAATAACTGATGTAAACTTGGATTCAAAAAATATGCAAACATGGATGCAAAAATAGATGAAAATGTGGGTGCAAAAGTGGACAAAAAAAATGGATGCGAAAGTGGGTGAAACAAAACTAGGTGCAAAACTAGACTCAAAATAGGATATAAACTTTGATGCAAAAATTGGTGAGAGGGGATGTAAAAAAAGAAGCAGAATTGGATGCAAATGAGGATGTAAAAAAGGATGCAAAAGTGGATGAAAACATGGGCATAAAAGTGGAGGCAAACATGGACGTAAAAGGGGGCACACCAAGAGTAGATGTACAAACTAGACATAACACTAGGCGCAAAACTAGGTGCAAAACCTGGCACAAAACCTGATGCAACACCTGGCGCATAACAAGGTGCAAAACCCGACTCAAATTACACCATAATTTGCTCCATATTTAGAAAAAGGACACAAAAAATGCCTAAAATAGCACCAACCCATGAAATTACGCCATTTTGTCCAAAAAAATAAGAAAAATACATTAAAAGATGGTCCAGACACAAAAAAAGGAAGCAAAAAGAGACGCTAATCACATGGTTTTGTTGTAGTGATGGTTGATTTTGGGACTGCAACTAGTACTAATTTGGAGATAGTAGATTTAGTGGAGATGTGAAGGGGGTCCATAGGTTTGAGTATAACACTTTCCTCATAAAGAGGGAGTGTTTATTTGTTGGGTTCCTTTGAAGGTATTTACACCATGTATATGGGCGCTTCATGAGATTTGGGGTACATGGTGTATGTTCAACCACTGGATGGTTCAAGATGGATTATAACATGAGGGATGGTCCATAACAATTGAGATATCATGCATAGTGGATTCTTGACCTCAAGATGGTGTTGGCTTGGTGTTCTTCCCTTAGGTGTTGGATATGTCTTGCTTGGATGGTGGATTCCATTCATTATGGCCACATTGAGAGAACACCTAGTTAGAGAATTTCCTACATGGGATGAGGAGCATTTTGCATCATGGAGGAGGGTTTCAATCCCTAGACGGAATGTTGTAGTTTGGATTCTTGTCCAAAGTATTGGATTTGGCTTGGGGAGACCTATGGATTGGGGAATCCTAGATCTTCAAAAGTGTTCAGATTGCAAGGGGTAGTTGACCTAGTGGAGTACATTTATTATAAGGATTGATGGAGTCCATGAGGGATTCTGACAAAGGCATGTCAACTTGACTTGCATATGTACATGATATTGAAGACCATATTATGTACGACATCACCTTGGAGCATGACATGTGTAATTTAGAGTGGAGATATTGATTGTGTTGGCTTACAAGGCTCATGTAGGTACTTGTAAGGGCTTGTTCCCACATAGTATTGTTGGCCTCCTTTATCTCTCATATAAATAGATGTTCAAGAGAAATTTTTTCCACATATCATCATTTTGCACTCTTTTAATTATACTTAGCTCCATAAAGGAAGTCACTATTAATGTTTCCTCATTGATCCTAGGCGGAGTATGAAGTTTAGAGGAGATGTTTTCATTTGGAGTTTCCTCTTATGATTAGGGTTTAATCTGGTGAAGGAGATGTTGGAGATAATGACCACTATATCATCATTGGTGTTTTCATTCTCATTCACTATTGTATAGAGATGTGACTAAGAGAGGATTTTTCACTACCCTCCCCGCCTCTCAGACTTTAGTTGTGCTTGTATTCTCTCTCCTTTGAGGTACTAACGTCTCTTGGTATCCTTAGAGTTTCACAAAGAATCTTGGAGTTCTAAGGTTAGGGTTTTACCCTTGGATATTGGAGATTAAAGTTTTGTGATAAACCCCTAGGTGTATTAGTAAAGAAGAAGAGAGGAGGAGGATGTCTTGCCTTGAAGCTTGTGATGGAGAGATTCTTGCACTTAGATCTTCTTGGTTGAGCTAGGGTTTGATGATTTACCCTAACTATGGTTTTTTAGATAGATGAATTTTTTGTACTAGCCTTGAAAGAAGGGTATGGTATGTGCTTGTACTTCATCTTTAGGTTATACATGAAGTTTTCAAATGTCCATATATTGTAAAATTTCTAGTTTGAATTTCAACTTTATACTTTATGCATTGTTATTCACGACTATTTGTGTCTTACTAAATTGACATAATAAAAGGGGCAAATTGTTAAGTGTTTGAACATCTAGGGAAGAATACGAGGGGATGATTTTATCACTATTATACTAGTGTAAAAGTACATTTTTAGATCTAGTTATTGGTTGATAATTTGCACTAGAAGGGGATGAAACTTATTGTTTGGTATATTTTCTCCTCGAATTGTCATGAATTATGGGGCCATTTGAAGTAATTATTGTAACCTTTCCCCTATTTATTTATACTTTAATTTAAAAACAATCGTAAGGATGAAAGTTTTAGGATTAATATTTGAGAAAGCTTATAGGAAGAAGGTGAAATTTTAATTTCGCATTAATTACATGAAATTTCAACACTAGAGAGATGTGACAATCCAAATTCCAAATTTGTTGGTATCAATAGCGCTGCTCAACTCTACTTGACATTGTTGAAATTATTTAAATTTTTTTATCAATACATACTTAACCTGCAATAACTTGATTGACATGACAAAGGGCGAATACCAAGTAGAAAGAACCATCACCACTTTTAAACTTTGAACATGTAAAGAAGATGGTCAAGATAATTTCCCTAGTTCAAATTGAGACGGTGTAATAAAGGATGGATCTTCCTTTGCATATATGAGTTTCTAACTTAGGGTTGAAGGATGTACACAATGTTACATATTGATTATAATAATATATTAAAAGCACATATGGAACTCCAAAGAATATGTAGTTTTATATATTTTTCTGTTGATAGGTCAAAATGACCATGCCAATAATAAGGGGAAAATTCCGAATTCTAAGTCCCAAGATAGACTTGGTCACGTTTGGAGTATTGTTTTTCAACTAGTTATGGGCCCAATTGCCACAACGACTTTAATTATTTGCTATAACATTTTTATTTCTTTTTTTAGTTTTAAGTCTACTCTAAATAACCAGAACAAACTTAAATTAAATAAAACTATAAAACCATAAACTATCCCAATCGAGAGCAGAAGTTTTAACTAAATAAATGCACAAATAAAAAGATATTATTGTTAAAACAAAGAAAATAGTTCCTTTGTAGAACAAACAATAAATTAGCTCATCAACATAACAAAACGAATTGAAGTAAATGATACTATTCAATTTAATTATATTAATATTGTTTGCACATTATAAGTTTTAGAGTAATCTACATGTTTAAAAGAAAATCTTTAACATAAGAAACGATTTCCAGAATAAGTAAATTAACATCTAATGATACATATGACATGAACAACAATCAATTACCTAAAATATCATATATTCTTTAATCTTACTATGTAAAAGATCGACATCCTAAAATATCACATATATTCTTTAAGCTTAAATGTAAAAGATCGAAATATTAAATGATGCATTCATAAGAGTAAGCTATAAACAAATTTCAATTTACACCAAAATGAAAGAAAACATTCATTATATCATTCGACAAATTGTAGATTAACCCGCAACATTTTGATATCCAAAATTGCTTTAAGCGATTACATCATAATTCTCCTTTCCACCCCCATTTGTCACAAAATAAAAATAAAAAGAGTTTCCCAGCACCTCCCCCTTTTATCTTCCTCAAAATTTATTTATTTATTTTTTTAGGAAGAAAAAGCCTGTCCTTGTTATTCTTATTAGGAATCAAAGGGCATTGTTAACACCCATCCATGAAGGGTTACATTACAAGAGAAAATAACTAGTCAGGAGAGGATCACATACAGTCGCAGTCGGGGGGGGGGGGGGGGGGGGGGGGGGATGGCAAGCAATAGAAAGTGTATTCCCATCAGATATCTGTCTCATCATGTAGAGGATCGAGAACAATCAGCCCTGTCTATGGTGAACCAAAAGGATCAGAACTGGGATCCAAAATAAGCCACTCATGTGGTAACCAAGTAGGTATCCAAAAGAGGAGAAACTCCCCTAAAACCTGGCTCAAAAGAGCTGGAAAGAGTCACAAGTGACCAACAGGTCATCTATAAATTCAGAAAAATAGCCAATACCTGGAGAGAGAGTGAGAGCTATTTTTGAAAGACGGTCTGCAATCTGATTGTGTTCACGATAGATGTGACTGAAAGTGAGATCCTGAAAGCTTGAAATAAGCTTTTGAGATTCCCTGCACCAGTGAAGAAGTTCTGGTGGGGTGAGAGCAGTGTGACCCTTGGTCCAATTGATGATGAATTGTGAGTCACTGTATATGTGGGTCAGAGGGATACCCATCATTTGGGAGGAGAGCAAAAGGGCCCATAGGCCCAAAAGTTCAACCTTAGTATTGGATCCATATCCAACCCCCAGTGCGAAATCCAAATGGTGATTCTCATTGAAGAACAGGCTATATCCAATACCTGCTGCTGAAGAAGTAGAAGCACCATCAAAAAAACCACATGGGAAAATCATACGGGGTCTTGTTCCAGTCTGTCTTGCAATTTTCAAATTCTTGTCCATCATCTATGCAGCATGTAGAATCTGATGGTATATTCCAAGGACAGTCACTTTTTTCCCCTCGAAGATAACGAGGTTACGAGCTTTCCAAATGGCCCAGATCGCATGGTGAGGGATGTAGAGGAGAGTAGAGCTGCGTGGAAAGATGGAGGCTCAATGATCCATAAACTGTACAATTGAATCGACTTCAGGAGGAATATACATCTGAAGTTGATCACATAAAATACCCCGAATTCTTTTCCATATCGGACAACGAGAGAAGAGGTGAAAAACAGTCTCTTCATTTGAGAAACATAAAGAGCAAATACCAGGTCCAATCTAACCCCTTTTCTGTAAATTATCCCAAGTGAGTACCTTATTTCTTAGTACCAGCCATGAGAAGCAACCAATTTTGCGAGGAAGGAGTCCAGACCAGAACGATGTGTACAAACGACTGCCCAATACAGGGTTGTAAGAGTTCACAATACATTCATATGCTTTCGCTGCAGAAATCATTCCATCTTTTTTGTTGAATTCCCAAAGCAGAGAGTCGGAGTCAGCTGAAAGGCGAATACCATTTAGAACCAAATCTCTAATATATGTATTCCAGATATCTTTCCACTCCCCATCCAGAAGTAGTTCTTCTGTTGAGTACCAATAATGATGGGCATCTGGTAAGGTGTTGTGAGCCTGGGCGAGAGTTTTTATATCTAGATCTTCTAGGTAAGATCTCAAACCATCAGGAAAGAGGTAAGAGTTCGGGGAGCCTATCACTGGATCGATGCCAATCAAAATGTCATTTCCATTCCCCACTTGCCATGCTAGATAGCGCCCCATCCAGGGGATAGTCTGAATGAAACCCCTCCAAATAGCTGATACACCACGGGTACTGAATTTTTTTTTCCTGAGCCAGGATACCACAGAGGCCTGTTTCAAATACTTGGTAGTGAAAACTCGATGCCAGAGACTGTCACTAAAAAGGACCCCCCAAAAGTTTTTGAGGCGAAGTGCAATGCTAGACCAGAGGAGATTCTTAATTCCCCACCCTTCAAATTTCTTTGGCCAGGAGAGATCAGACCAGTTTGCCAGGTGAAATCGGCGAGTATTTCCTGAGGATCCCCATAAGAAAGCGAAAGTGATACTCCTGAGCTTGTTCAGTGTAGAAGCCAGTATCGGAGCAAGACCCATCCAGTAAACCGGGATGCTACAGAGGACAGATTGAACTAGGATCAACCTGCCTCCCAGTGAGAGCATCTTGTGGGTCCAAAGATTGATTTTTTTTTCAAATTTTTGAACCAGCCAGTTCCAATCCCTGGATCTGTAACCAAGGGGTTTGATGTAAAATCCAAGATAGTTGAAGCCTGTAATGATAGGGATATTTTTAAAGTGTAAATATCTGGAGAGGCTCAAGAGTTCCGTTGCTGGTATATTGTTGTGCAGGAATACAGACTTTTCCAAACTAATAGACATTCCCGAGGCTTTGCAAAAGGTTTCAAGGATGCCATCAAAAGCTGCCCATTCTTGAAGAGATCCAGCTCCCATGAGGATAACATCGTCCACAAAAAGTAGATGAGTCAGAGCAAGAGTAGGATAAATCTGAATCCCTCGAATAAGTCCATTGTTACGGGCATCAGCAATTAGGAGACTGAGACCTTCGATGACCAGGATAAAAAGCAGGGGGGAAAGGGGGCAGCCTTGACGAATGCCCCCGGAAGCAGGGAAAAAGTTTGAGGGGGTGCCATTAATTAGAACAACAAAGGTAGTAGAAGAAAGGCAACCCAGAATCCAATTAACAGTCTGAAGGGGGGCTCCAATTTGAATCAGAATGTGTCGAATAAAAGTCCAGTTGACCCTATCAAAAGCTTTAATCAAATCAAGCTTGAGAATGAAGGCACAAAGGTTTTTTGATTTGATAGAATGGAGAGATTCCTGTACAATTCCAATAGGTTCAACAATCTGACGGTTTTTGAGAAACCCATATTGTTCCTGTGAAATGCCAGAGTCCAGGAAGGGTTTAATTCTAACTGCAATGACTTTGGATATTAGTTTATACAGGAGATTACACAAAGAGATGGGTCTGAAGTCAGCAAAGGTCTGCGGCTTATCTTTTTTAGGGATCAGAGCAATGAAGGTGGTGTTCAGATAAGCGGGGATGATTCCAGTGACTCTAGTAGAATCCACAGCAGATAGAAGCTCTCCTCCCAAAAGATCGAAAAAGTGCAGGTAGAACTCGACAGGCCAGCCATCCGGGCCTGGGCTTCTGTCTTTTTTAAAATATTTTAGGGCAAGTTCTAGTTCCCCAAGTGAAACCTGACAAGTGAGATCAGTGGCATTCACCTTTGGAATCATCCTAGGATAGAGTTGGATTACCTTGAGTTGCTGGGAAAGGCAGGTTCCACCATCATCTTTGAAAATATCTGCAAAATGATTTTGTCCCTGTTCTTTGAGAGTAGTCTCATCCTCAAAAGTAGTACCAGACTCATCTGATAGGGACCAGGTCGAGTTCTGATTTCTCCGACCGGAATCTAACATGTGAAAGTATTTTGTATTCGAATCCCCCTGAAGGGTCCATTTTGCTCTACTTTTCAATTGCCAAGTGAGAAGAGTATGGTTCAAGATCTGTTTCCTTTCAAATCTGAGTTGTGCAAGTAGAGCCAAATCCTCCGAGGAAAGAATGCCATTGGGAGAGTTAGAGAGGAGAGAGGTGATATCCTGTTTGATTTTGGATAGGACCTTATCATACTGGACCTGTTTATCCTTGATCCACACTTTGGCATCTTTTTTGAGAGTACGGAGCTCAACACGGGGACAAATGAATTCAATAACTATATAAAAAATTTGATAATTTTTTTTCAAATATTATATACAACAAATATAATATAACGAAATTTAACTATCTCCCTCGTGAAATTTATTCCATTGACCATGTAAATTCAGAATTTTAGCCACTCAATCATCTTGCAATTTCTCAATTTGAATCTCAACACCAAATATCCTTGGTTTGATTTCCCTACCTATATCGTTCTTAATTTAATTAGCAAAATCATCAAGCCAAGTATCCAATTCAATCAATTGATAAAGACAATTGTTAAGGAGCTCTTAGTTTCCCTTTGTAACTTGATTTATTGTTATTCAATAGAATAACAAGGAACTATTTTTTTCGACTTAAAAAAAAAACCCCTTGATTTATTGCTTCTTCACTATGATCCTTGTTTTTTTCGATGATGGAGATTTTTAGCTTAATCAGATTTACTTGTTTTAGCTCATCAAAAGCGGGCATATTGAACTTGTTCATTTTCCATGTCAGTGGAGTTCCATATCCTTGTGCAAGCCCTCTTAGCACTTCATAAGAGCTTTTCTAGGCCCTTATTTTGTTGATCTTCTTTTTCTAGTGGAGAGGAGGATGGTAAAGTTAGTGGAGAGGGGAGGAGAAAGGAGAGGATGTTGGTTTGGGGAGGAGGGCCAATGGAAGGGGAATAGGGGGTATGGGTTTTGTTTATTTACTTTTAAATTGTTTTTTTAATTATAAATATCTAAAAATGTTTGTCTTTGAGTTTTTTGAGTATTAAAATAAAATTTAATATCAATTAAAGTAATTATCTTAAGGTCTGATAGATCAGAGTTGGTCTCAATGTACTTTAACTTTATCTATCATCATCATCTTCAACTATATTTAAATTAAAGTTTTATTTTTCTAATTTTGATTGTTTCTTAATTTTAAAAAAAAAAAATTTAAAATAATTTTTAGTTATGTTTTTTAAAATGTTTTTAAATTTGAATTTTGTAAATTTCGTTTTTTTATTGTTTGTGTTTCCATAGGTTTTTCCCATTTTTATTTTTATTTTTAATCTTTGTTTTTCCAATATTTGTTTTTTCAAATAATATTTGTGTTTTTTAAAATAATATTTGTGTATATTTTTAAATTTCATTTTTTTAATTGCACATTTTATTTTTTTTAATTGTATTATTTTTAATCTGATTTCTTAAATTTATCTATTTTTTTATAGAGAAAATTATATATGTTTAATTAAAATTGGGCTTTGTATTTTTTTGTTTAATTATTTAAAAGGAGAAAAAAAATTAAATATTTTTTTTATGCCATGCTTGGTTTCAAAATGAATGCAATTGTAACCCAATAAAAGAAAGGCGCACCACCAGTAGCAACACTATTCATTCAGGGGTTGATTTAGGGTTTTGATTGCACCGACTCTTACAGGGATTTCTAAAAGTCATATTTTTGGCCCTAGAAAAAAGGTTCTATTGGTACCAACACTTTTTGATTCGAGGGTTGATTTGGGGTTTCAATTGCACCCACATCGATCGAGGTTTCCAAAAGGTCATAATTTTAACCTTGAAAAAAATTGGTTGCTAGTAGCACTTTTTTTTAATTAGGAGTTGGTTTTTATGTTCTTAATGTAAAAAATATGACTTTTTGTGGCAAGTGTTTTTGTTTTGAGTATAAAGTTCTCATCAAGTTGTATAATGTGTTCTATTAGAGAAGCATCGTCTGAATCAATTTCTTAGGGATCCTTGTTGGTCATATAAAAAAATAGAAGATTGTCCAATGCTCATCGAGTTCTCTATCTCTTAGATGATCTTTATGAAATGCTTTCACTTTCTCGATTGAGAAAGTAATACCCCAATGACACAAGTCTTTATCAATTTCCATTTCTTGGGTAGAGAAGAAATCTATCGATCATATCTAAAGTGGAACCCTAGATTTACCAGGGATTTGACTAAGGCCACATAATTAACCTTTTGTGCCTCCTAGTATTCTTTCTTTTCTTCTTCCTCTTTTCTTTTCTTTTCTTTAGCTGTTGTAAGGGCCTCTTAATCCTTTTGTAACTGCTATTGGAGCAATTGTTATCTCATCATTTGAACATTAGCTTCTTTCTTTCTCTCTCTTCTCGACTGGAGCTTTTTGAGCTACTTCTTGTCTTATTTTTTCTTCATCTTCATCCTTTTGGGATGCTTCTATATTCAATCTCTCTTCTTCAACAATTTTTGTAATAAAACTAAATAGTCTAGTAACTTAGTTAGTAATTTGTTATTTATTAATTAACAACTTGATAGGTCACATCATTTAATGGTGACCCTTGATTTGTATAAAGCCGCATTGTACTCGTAAAAAATCATCAAATCAATAAAAAATATATATCCAAGTTGGTTTTAGAGCTCAACAATCTCCATCTCAGTGTTATTCATTTTCCACACTGGCCCATTCACTTCTCTCCCATCTCTTCCTTGCGTCCACTCCTCTCCTGCTTCCTTCACGTCCATCTTCACTCCCTCTTCACTCTAGAAAATATATAATATTGAATAATAATAGTAATAATATTATTTTAATATTATTATTTTTTATATCTTTTTGAGAACTATTAAAGTTTTTTTTGCATTTAACAATATTATTAATAATTATTATTATTGTAATTAAATATTTAATAGTTAACCTATCCCCAATCCAAAACTAGCAACATGAATACAAGAAATACAGAGAGAAACCCTATGAAGAATAAGGATGCATCCATAAAGTCAGAAGATGATCCAATTCAAAATATACCGATAAGGCTTGAGCAAAAAGATGAGGACATTCACGACCTAAAGCTCAAAATTCTCTCACTGAGAGACCAAGTTAAAGGAGGCAATAACTCACATATAGGCCCAACCCACAACGTCGTTCACAAGGTCAAGATCGATTTACTAAAATTTAGTGGCAAAAATAATCAAGGGATTCGATGGACCAACAAAATCAAAAAATATTTTGAAATGTACAATATCTATGGCAACGACAACAAATTGAATGTTGCATCAATGTACATAGATAAAACCTCTTGTGACTGGTTCTTATGGTGTGACTCAACAATGAAGGGAGGAAGACTAGTTAGAGACTAGAACATCTTCAAGAAAAATTTATTTAAATGATTTCAAGACATGGAAGAATCCAAAATCTATAGTAAGCTCACTTGTTTACAACAAGAAGGAACTCTGGATGAATATTTTAGCAATCTATTGGTCTTGGCCGCTCGTGTCCAAGATATAACTGAAGAATGACTCCTGCAAATTGCCATTGGTGGGATAAAATAGAGTATTCAAAGCGAGATAAAATTATTAGACGTCAAAGACGTGGAACAAGCCCGTAAAAAAGAAAATTTAATTGAAGAAAAGAAAAAACCACAATGTTCGTTGGTTTATATACCAGCCCACCTAAGAGCAAATGGGAAAAAGGACGATAATCCATGCTGTAAGTGTAATTCCCATAATTGGTGTTCAGGACATAAGTGTAAAAATAAGAATCTATTCTTGTGCGAAAAAAAGTAATACGAGTGATGATATTGATGAAGAATCAAGCGACGCACCTTCCTCTAAAACAGAGTCAGATAACAATGAGACTGGAAAAGAGGAGGCTAACATCACACTAACGCTCTCAATGGCTGTAATGACAGGCATTTCGCAACACCAAACTCTCAAATTGTTTGGCCATATAAAAAACACTAAGGTGAGGGTGTTGATCGATAGTGAGAGGACACACAACTTCATAGACTCTAGGGTAGCAAAACATTTAAACATAGTCATCTACCCTACCGCCATCTTCTAAGTATCGATACCAGGAAACAAGACCACACCATGCGGCGATAAATGCCACAAAGTAGAACTAGGTATAAAGGACTACAAGCTAAGATTGCTATGTATGCTATCGAAATCATAGGGGTTGACATTGTTTTAGGTGCACAATGGTTGGAAATGATGGGGACAGTTGGATTAAACTTACGAGAACAATTTATAAGGTTCTATGAAAATGGGAGGAAATATAAGATTTACAGTATTAACTGCCCCCCTCCCCAAATTGCCTCATCCAATAAAAAGGAAAAGATGATAAAAAATGGAGCTCAATCCTTCTTCTTACACTGCTATGCTATGGAAATAACACTTGAAGAAAGACCAAATACTGACCCACAATGAATTAGAACAATTCATGAGGAACATAGTGACATCTTCGAAAACCCTCCTCATGGTCTCTTGCCCCACGTTTTAGGGATCACATCATCGAATTGATTGCATGATCAAATCCAATTGGAAAAAAGTCATACATACAATATCGTAGGAACAAACCAAAGATCGAACGTTTGGTGTAGGAACTATTAGACACCAGAATAATCACACGTAGTAAGAGTCCTTTCTCTGCACCAGTCATACTCGTTAGGAAAAAATATGGATTGTATAGACTTTGCATTGTTTATCGAGCATTAAACAAAGTCACCATAAAAGCTAAATTCCCCATTCCACATATGACAAGGAAATGTTGGCAAATAATACATGCCCTTGTTAAAAGGAAGCAATATTTGTTCAGGGCAAAATTTCTTGTTAAAACATACCATAATAGCTTGAAGTGTTTTCTAACTCAAAAAATATCTCTCCTGAACAACATAAATGGGTAAGCAAAATCCAAGTCTTTGATTTCGACATATAAAAAGGGCAAGGAGAATAGGGTTATAGACATCTTATCAAGAAAACATAATAGTGATGCCTCACTATGTGCCATATCCATGGTTGTCCCTAAATGGATTTCAGATGTCCAAAGTGAGTATGTGAAAGACCCAGAGACAAGGAAGCTAATTGAAGAAGTTGAAAACAACAAGACAACAAACTCCAAATATTCATGGGAAAAAGACATACTATGGTACAAACAAATAATATATTTATATAGTTAATCCAAATTTAAACTCAAGTCTTAAAAGAGAACCATGACTCCTCAACAACAGGCCATGTTGGTTTCTTTAAAACATACCACAATACCCACCAATCCTTCTTTTGGAAGGGGATGAAGATTGATATCCAGAAATATGTGGTTGAATGTGATACTTGTCAAAGGCATAAGTTTGAAATTGTGGCTCCTCTCGGTCTTCTACAAACCATTAATATACTAGCTCAAAAATGGTTTTAGGTATCCATGGATTTTATCATCGGCCTTCCTACATTAGAAGGAAAGGATAATATATTTGTAATCATTGATAGGTTAAAAAAATATGCTCATTCAACAATCTTTCATTCAAAGCAAAAGCAAGCCAAGCCGCAGATAGTTATTTAAAGAATATATTTAAGCTCCATGGGTTTCCCAAGGTTAATGTTAGTGACATGGACCCCAAATTTACCAACAACTTCTGGAAAGAATTTTCCACCAAGTTGGAACTTCATTAACTATGAGTACCTCGTACCTCCCCCAGACATATGGACAAATAGAAGTAGTAAACAAATTCCTTGAAGGATACCTAAGGAATTTTATGAATGACCAAAAAACTCAATGGGTAAAATGTCTACACCTTGCAGGATGGTGGTACAATAGTACATATCATACATCAACAAAAATGTCACATTTTGAAGCCTTATAAGGGTATCCACCTCCTACAACAAGAGACTATGTCATCAACAATTTCAAAGTTCTAGCAATAAGAGATTACCTAGCGACATCCGATGAGGTCATCCACATTTTGAAGAACCATCTCGAAGAAGCAAGAAACCAAATGAAACAAAAAGTAGACTAAAAAGAAGCGATCGAGAATCTGAAGTGGGTGATTGGGTGTTTGTTTTCCTTTGACTGTACAAATAAACTTTGCTAAAAAATTCCAAAAATCATAAACTTGCACCCAAGTTCTATGGCCCATATCAAGTTCGAAAGCGAGTGAGACAAGTGGCCCATGCTCTAGACATCCCGAATAAAGGAAAAATACATGATGTCTTCCATGTGTCATACCTAAAGAAGAAATTGGGCTCAGCCACTCACATACAAACTGAATTGCCTTTGTTAGATGATGAAGGAAAATTCGTGCTGGAACCAGAATGCATTTTGGAAATTAAAACTAAAACACTTTGCTCCAGATCAGTCAATGAATACCTTATCAAGTGGATAAACTTACAAGATGATGAAGCTACATGGGAGAATGAACATTTTCGTTCGCACCACCCATCCTTACCAATACTTCATGGACAAAGTATTCCAGAGAGGGATGACTTGTAATAAAACTAAATAGTTTAGTAACTTAGTTAGTAATTTGTTATTTATTAATTAACGGCTTGATAAGTCACATCATTTAATGGTGACCATTGATTTGTATAAAGTCGCATTGTACTCTTTGTAAAAATCATCAAATCAATAAATAAAATATATCTTTTGGAATTTCCATTCCAATTTTCCTGGGTTCTTCCTATAGTTTAAGTGTTTCTTGTTCCTTTTCCTTCCTTACGACTTCCTTCTTGTTGTTGAGCCTTTAGTTATGCTTCCTTTTTCTTTCTTTTTCTTCTATAGCAAGGGAATCTTGGCGAGCCTTTTCCATAGTTTCCTTTTATGCTTTCTCTTCAGACAATATGTCGTGTGACAACTGCCTTATATGTTGGCATTTTAGCCTTTCTTCTTCTGCAAATAATTTCTTGATCGCTTCATCTCTCACGACTCTATCTGCTTCATTCTTTTGTTTCTCCTGTACTCCTTTGGGTTCAAAAGATTTATTTCTCTCTAGCTTAACTAACTCAATCATAGCTACTGTTTAAGTACATCAAACCTCTGAGAAACATTAAGGATTTTGTTGAATATTTTGTCAAAGTTACCAACTCCTTGAAAAAGGAGTTCTCATGGATCTTCCTCATGTTTATATGTAGGATTGAATCCTATATATTTGAAGTGATCTCCAATCATCCTTTTCAGGTCGTGTTTTCTTTGGTAAATCCAAAAGAGTTTCAACTCATCGAGGATAAAAGCCTCCTTTCATGCATGGGGTGCATTGGTTAAAGTGTAAAGGCCAACTCTGATAAGCAAACTAGGAAAACACTTGTTATTTAGGTCGGATAATTGAGGTGCAACACCATTTATGATAGTTTGGGCAAGTTCTCTGATTAAAAGCATGTCGGGGACATAGGTAGGTAAAAGGTGAGGTGAGGATGAAACATTGAAAACCCAGATGTAAGTGAAATATTATAGGATATACTAGTCACCTACCCTTTGCAGAGCAGTGGTGGATCCATCCGACAACCTAGGAGTTGGTTTCTTAAAAATTAGGGTGTATAATAAGGGATGAAAAAAGAAATTACAAATTCCATAAAAGTGAAACCTACAATTTGATACCCATAGCTCCCGACAATATACATGTACATGTGAAGAACTGGGTTTCCAATTCTAATTTATTAATGGAAATGCATTTACAAAAGAGATAACATAAATAATATAAGATTACATTTAAAATTTTTGGATTTTAGTCCCAAGTACCTCTTTCTCTAGTCATAAGAAGCTCGAGAGACTAGCCAATAAAATGTTGGTCCAGTTGAAGACTTGCCCGGTTTCTACCACATGATAGACAAAGGTCAGATAATCTATTTTAAAATGCGTTGCATGCTCTTCCTTATAAAATAGGCATTAGACATCAAATCACAATCAAGAATGAGAGGAGGGAACCATCCTAACATAGCCTTGTTCCAAAAGTTACTATCCCAATTGGGCCTCATCCTACAAACAAGTACCTTAAGAAAATTGGACTTAATAGCTCTAATCTTATTCGATTTCAGTAACCTCTTAAAGTCTTGCATTTCCTTGAGATAAAACTTTGAAAACTTTTCGGGCAACAAGTAAATCAAAAGGTTGATCTTAATATTTGCCACACGTTGAAGGTTTGAAAACATTGATATTGTTTATGCTTCATCTCAACAAAGTTCTGTATGTAAAGAGTCATGAGACACATGAAGAATAGGTGTGAATGATAGTGTGTATCAGTTTGTACCTTTGTAGTTAGAGAATATTATTAATTCTCTCCTACTTCAAACTACATTACATGCTAGCTTCTTGTCCTTAGAATCCTACCTTCTCTATCAAATTTCACATAAAATTAAATTCCTTACAACCAACTTAGGCTGCCAAATCCATTATTTTTCCACTCTAGAGACAATTATTACCATTCCATTTGACCGCTTAAAAGTATGGGTTTGACATGTTTGCTCATTAGGACAAGATTACTTCAGGATTTCATGGTTCTAAGACATTTCACTAATGTTATATGTTAATTATAGACTATGGTTCTCCAAATTAATATTTTGTAGATCATTAAACTTCATTGGCTTTTGAAGCTAGGCGACTACACACTATATGGCTTATCTCTTGCCTCAACTTTAAATGTAGCAACATGTGAACCTTGAAATATCAAACTATTGCATGTTGTATTTGCATATATTGAGTATGAGGCCCTAAGTAATGCAAAGTGGCATGGAAGAATTCCATATTTTAGTAACAACATTGTAATATAACTTACATGGAAAATGGTGAGGATAATTGTGAGTTATATTTTATTTTTGCAATTGTATTGTTGATATGAACATAATTTGAGTTTTTAATTGATTTAGTTTAGATAGTTGGGAGGAATGATTGTTATCTTCCTTATCTAGGTTCATTTCCTGCAAGTGACATGTTGATCTCTTAAATGAGTAAATTAATATGATGGCCTTCAACCCTATGTTGACAAAGCCTCGATCTCTATAAAATTCAACTTACCCTGAGTACCATCCTTAAAATGAGGTGAAGTACTCAGCGGGTTTACCCAAGATATGTATTTTCATGGAAAAAATTAGTATAATTTGGTTTAAAGAATTACTTCAAATTGATTTTAATGACCAAATCATTTCAGTTGAAATTTTGAATTTGAACTACATCAAGATATTAAAATCATGTAATTCCTTTTATAAATATTGAATTTATTCAATTTTATGGTCAGTTTGTTTTTATGTAACCTTTCTCAAATTTAGGGGTCATATGGATTTAGTATAGTAGAAGAATTTATATAGAAATCCCCATTTATTTTAGTTTTTTTTTTTTATCTTAACCAATAACATTAAACAATAAATTACAAAAAAATCATTTTCTTACTTTCATAATGTTAGATTGTTAGTAATATCAACATGGTACCATGTTGCATATACATAATGAATATTGTTAATGTCAAATGAAATCACACCAAAGCTTGTTTGGTTGACGTTTTGAATCCCTTCATCATCATTCTTAATGTTAGATTATTATCTCATGAAATGCAATGGATAAGAAATGAAGTGGGTTTTTTTTGTGTGGAATGATGTATTTCTTAAATATGTGATGCATTCTTTTTGTAACGATAGACAATATATCACAAACATTTTCAAGTGGTTATGCGTGCTTCTTCTTGATTTTCAATGTTTTTTAGAAATATTTATTGGCATTGTTGTCGTTGTTGTTGTTTTTAATTATGGTTCACAACCCCGAAGGGTAGAAGGTTCACTACGTCTATGGGAATAATTCTTAGGGGACTACTTGAAGGGGCCTCACCCCGTCGGCTCCAAGGTCGGGAGCCTAATCTCTAAAGACCCAGAGAAATGAACCTCCAACCTCGACTACTTCAATATTGGAATCGAAAGCACCAACCAACTAAACTACGCCTTGAAACTCATTAACATTCTTTTTACCAATATAACTTCAAAATTAAATACCATAATAATTTTTTTAAAAATTAAATTAATTTATGGTTTAATATATGTTATCCGCATAACTTTTTTTTGAAAATAAATACTAAGAATTATAGAATAGTCACTCCATCTGATATGTTTCATATTCAATTGGACTTAAAGAATTTTGGATTTTGTTGATATAACATTTTAATATGATGTAAAAAACAATGGTTTTGGTCTTCCATATTATACATCTTTCATACATTTTAGTGCCTTTGTAATCCATTTCATTTGTTTACATCTCGTAAGAAATACATGATGGATAACCTACTAACCATTCTTACATGATGGATAACCTACTAACCATTTTTATAACTTGTGGATGATCTAATATAACTCAAGATCGCATAATCTTCTAATGTGGCCCATAGGCCAATAACATATGATGTTGTTTTTGTATTATTTCAAAGGCATTCAACGATACTTGATAGAAATATGATGAGTTCGTTGAAATAATGAAAGCTTTAAAAGCAAAATGGTTGGTAATTGTTTTAATAAAGATTGCCATTATAAGACAATAAAACAATAAAATTTTTTTTCATAAAATAATAAAATAATAATACTTTTTTTTCTCAATTAGGTGACGGGACTATACCTTTAACATAGAATGAATATTAGGTAGGCTTGAGGTTAGGGTTAGGGTTAAGGTCCAATGAGATTGGGGTTAGGGTTCAATGAGATTCATTTTCAAGTAAGCTTATGCTGTAGGGAATATAATATCAAAATAATTCTTTTTATTGGAAAACATATAAACATAGAATGGATATAATAACTAATATTATGGCTTGAATAACAAATATAACATAGAATGGATATAATAACTAATAGCTTAGTGAATAATAACAAGAGTAAGAAGAAGAAATGTGTTTTTGGCAACTTGGACATTGTAAATCTATTATTTACAAACTAATGTATCATGATTATGTGTTTTTTTAAGGGTAAATTAGTTTTGGATGGAGGAAAAATATGTGGATAAAGTGAGCCTAATTTGTTTGTTAACTCATTGTATGAGTTTACATATATTTTAAATTATATGTTTTTATGTAATAAAAAATGAGATGATAAGATTGGTTATATATATAGAAAAATTGGATTATTAAAAATGAAGATTTATGCTTCAATTTTAATAATTTTTTTTTGTCACGTATCTTCTTCTTCCTTCTGCAGGTTTTCCACAAGGTCAGAACTGATGTGTTTTGATGTTACAAGTCTTTCGGACTTTGGTGCTGGTCGCATCTTCTGATCTATAGGCTGAATAATGCCTGTAACTTTTTTTGCTTCAGCTTACAACTCTGCAAATTTGTCAATCCTTTGATGTTGTTGAGTTCGCAGCGTTGTGACTTGTTGTTGAATCTTTTTCATATCCACAACCTTAACCATTTTATCATATAAGGGCAACTTCTTCATTTCATTCCTAAGCTATGTTGCTTCTGTCTCAGCAGTGCGCAGCTGCTCTGCGACTTTTTCTAGTTCTGCATCGTTGATCAGTGCTTCCCAAGTCTGAGAAACTTGTTCGACTGCCTCGGCACACATTGCGTCCGCCTCTTCTATTTTTTTCACAATTTTTTATGTTATTTTTCTTCTTTCTTCCAACACCTATGGGGGTGTGTTGGGTTTTACCCGTGCTTCTAATTATTCAACGACCTTTTTATGAAGGTCCTTTGCAATTTCTCCAAGTCGAATGGCCTTGGATTCTGCAAACATTTCTTTTGTTATGCCTTCATCTGCAAAAGTGCTGCAAGCAAGAGCTACAACATTATCGAGCTTGCTCCTATCCTCTTCCAAAATTTTAGCTTTTTGTCTCGCTTCTTTGACTTTTTTCTTCATCTTATTGACAACCTTATTCGATACTTTCACCTGTTTGATCAATGTGCCTTCTCTTACCTTCATTTACGTGACTGCGAATTTCTGCATTGCATAGACTTCATATAATGACATTTGTGAAAAATCTATTGTGTCATTGCACAAGTTCTTGGCCATAACATTCAACTCTTTTGTGCCTAAGTCAAGTGCTTCTCCCACCACTTGAGTATTTATTGGTGGAACTAGTATTGATACATCACTTGGTCGCTCTTTCGACGGGCCAAGTAAGTCTCATGAATCTATCAGTGGAGGTTTGTAGTCAACTGCGATGCGTACTCGTTTTACATCTTTGCAGAGCATCTGTAGTAAATATGTAATACTTCTTGTGATCTATTCCTAGCGCTCTTCTGTTTTCTTCTAGGTTTGCATCGCAAATTCTACCATAGCTTCTGTTAGAAGGGTAAAATATTCACCATTAAGGCTGAAAGTTCCTGTAGTTTTATCGACCTTTCTTTTCTTACACCTTGTCTCAGGATGCTCTACTTCAATTTGATTCCTCTTCTCTCCTACCACTGGGTTTGTTAGGGTTGTACTTGAACTATTTTGGGGAGGGTTGGGATCTTGTGTTTTTGGTGGTGGTGGGTCCCCTCCCTGTTTTCCATCCTTCTGCGTTTGTGGGTCATCCTGTCACAACTCTTCTTCGACATCTAGTATATCATCTGTGACAGGAACCCACCATTCTTTCGACCAATCTTGGGTAATGGCCTCGAATTCTTCTTTATTCAATAAAAAGGGTTGCCAATTGTTGCGTTGGGGATCTTATCGGGACTACAACAATATATGATGTGGCCCAATTATAAATTTAATGATGTTTTGAAACCGTTCAATGGTTTCGTCCGTAATTCTTGCTTGCATCTTTAGCTGATAGCGCAGTGCCTCTTCGTGCATAAAGAATTGCAATTTGTTGTCTCTCTGTCATTCCTTCTTATCTTTCTCAAACTAGAGATTTTGTTATCAAGCTCCTTGACAACCCACTGGTATGTCTACCGCTTGGTAGTTTGCTTGTCCTGACCATCCGACAAATGAAATTAAAATGAGTAGCCAGGAGTAGTGGAATGTAATACCTTTTTCTTGCCACTCTTCAACATATGCTAATAACTCATTCAACATATAATGTGACCATTTCATCTGAACTCCATACACACAGAGTTTAGCAGCTTCGATCGCAGCCGCAATACATTGGTTCGGTTGCATCTTCCATAATAATTTGGTAGCTAACACCTTCGCAACGAACTGAACGGTATGGCCATTGATGTAGATGATTAAGAAACCTTTGGTATCCCTAGAAAATTCATACTTGTCCTTCATCTTGTTTGTTAGCATAATATCCTGGTCTTTCTTGAAAAGGGGCATTGGGTCTATGCCTACAAGTGGTAGTCCTGTAATTCCTGCTATGAGTTCGATATCCATAGAGAATTTCTTGTCGATCCATATACAACCACCATGAAATAATACCAGTAACTACTTGACACACACATTTACTGCCATGCTTCAGTCGAAATGCGACATATACAACAATGATAGTAAACCTGCTTGGTCTAGCCCTTTTTCCCATTCCATTGAAGCTAGGCGCTTCGAACCATCTGATGTATCTTGTATAACAACCATGCAATTTTTCATGTCCAAATATCATTGTTTCCGCGTGTCATGATCAACGAAGGTCAACTTATGAAGGTTTGGGAAAATGTTCAGTGACACAAGAACTGCTTCCAACACAGCTGGTGTTTGAAGTGGGTACCTTGCATTCTTCGGAACTCTAATTCATGGCACGTCAGATCATCTTGGTGGAAGATATGGTAGCATAGTCGTAGGTCTTGATTCTTCCTCCTCTTCCTCCTTCTGTAGTGGTGGTGGTGTTTCTTTCTTCTTTTGGATTCCATAACGTTTCCCCCTTGTTGTACCAGATGGACCCAATGGGTGTGGTCATAACTCGACTGAAGGGATAAATGGAGCCTGTTGAGCTTCTTTGGTAGCAGTAGGCTATGGTGGGGTGTAACTAGCGGTGTATTCCATGATCAACGTGGGTGATGCAGTTGTGAGCTCAGATTCTGCACTTGTACTTGTGATGGAAATCAAAATAACTATGATCTGCGGAAAAATTATGTCGGCTCTTGTAGTTGCAGACAACACTTTCTCTTCTTGAATGAAACATAATGAAATGAAACTTGGGTGCAAGGCTTGATAACGTCTACCCGTTCAATCATTCAACCCTTCACATGTGCGTGCAATCAATGGAAAGGTAGATATCGTTTCTGTCACATGGGTTGAACGTTCAAATGATTGCAAGGAAACCACCACTCTCCTATCACATCAGTGGTATTTATGGTGCAATAATGACCAAAGTGACCCAAAAAGTATGCCGCAAAAATCTCTCTAGTTTTTCAAATTAATGATGGCCAGTTGTCATTTATGTGACTCAAATTCATCTTGTGAGAGCATCATTTTCCTGCGACCGGTATCCTTCCTTCGACAAATTCCTTTTCTTGCGACAGATGAATTGTCATCGCCTTTCTTTATCCTTCTGCAACAAACAAAGAGTTTGCGACAATTTTCCTCTGCCTGCGGCATACTGGCGATATTTGATGGTCTTTCATTTTTCTTTGCGACACTTGATTTCCTGCGATTAAAACAAAATTTTTTAGAGGCTTTTTGTTTTTGTTTTTATTTCTTTCTTTTCTTTTCCTTTTTTTTCATTGTACTGAGCTGTGGCTATCCCGATAAGGTTGTAGTCGACTTCTGTTTACCAGTCCTTTAACATGTGTTCTATCCAACTTTTACAATTGCATTATTCCTCTATTAGTGATATGTGTGACAATATACAGTCCTAACTAGTGTGTTTTTAGCTTACCCAGATGCTTGAATAATTTTCTATCATACATAAGAACAAGTCCTCCGACCTGGAATTGCTTGTTCTTGATGTGACAATCATGCCATAATTTATGTCATCCTTTCTCAACATTTTGATGACATCCTGCAACAAAACAATCTTCTTCCAACCGTATCAGCTGTGAAAGTTTTTCATCGACAACACTCACATATGTCATGTCTATGATTGTAACAATCCTTAGGATGGGGACATTGTATTCCATGGGCATCACAACTTCTTGTCATATACCAAACGAAATGGAGTTTTTCCCTCCAAATTCTTACAGGTCGTGCGATATGTCCGCAGTGCTGCAAATGTTTTTCGATCCTAGTCATCTCTTTGGACATTGCAAATATTTGTCCATGCATTCTCGAAGATTTTGTTAAATGCTTCAACAACACCATTCGCTTGAGGGCGATATGGCGTTGTATTTCTATGCTAGATCTGGAATTCTTCTGTCAGTTCCTCAATCAACTGGTTGACAAAGTGTGTTCCTTGGTCGCTTATCAAAATTTTCAGGAAGACAAATCAAGCCACAACATTTTCAAATAAAAATTTAGCAGCAGTCACAACAGTACAATATTTTATTGGCGGTGCTTCGGCCCATTTGGTTTCCCTCTTGTTGTACCATGTGGACCCAATGGGTGTGGTCATAACCCGACTGAAGGGATAAATGGAGCATTTTGAGCTTCTTCGGTAGTAGTAGGATGTGGTGGGGCATAACTAGCGGTGTCTTCCATGATCAACATGGGTGATGCAGTCACGAGCTCAGATTCTGCACTTGTACTTGTGCTAGAAATCGAAATAACCATGATCTGTGAAAAAATTACGTCGGCTCTTGCAGTTGCAGACAACACTTTCTCTTCTTGAATGAAACATAATGAAATGAAACTTGGGCGCAAGGCTTGATAACGTCTACCCGTTCAATTAGCCAACCCTTCACATGTGCACGCAATCAATGGAAAGGTAGATATCATTTCTGTCACATGGGTTGAACGTTCAAATGATTGCAACGAAACCACCACTCTCCTATCACATCAGTGGTATTTATGGTGCAATAATGACCAAAGTGACCCAAAAAGTATGCCACAAAAATCTCTCTAGTTTTTCAAATTAATGATGGCTAGTTGCCATTTATGCGACTCAAATTCATCTTGTGACAACATCGTTTTCCTGCGACCGATATCCTTCCTTCGACAAATTCCTTTTCTTACGATAGATGAATTGTCTTCGCCTTTATTTATCCTTCTGCAATAGACAAAGAGTTTGCGACAATTTTCCTCTGCCTGCGGCATACTGGCGATCTTTGACGGTCTTTCATTTTTCTTTGCGACACCTGATTTCCTGCGATTAAAACAAAAATTTTTTAGAGGGTTTTTGTTTTTGTTTTTCTTTCTTTCTTTTTTTTTCCTTTTTTTTCATTTGACCGAGTCCTGGATATACCGATAAGGTTGTAGTCGACTTTTGTTTACCAGTCCTTTAACATGTGTTCCATGTAACTTTTACAATTGCATTATTCCTCTATTAGTGATATGTGTGACAATATACGGTCCTAACTAGCGTGCTTTTAGCTTACCCGAATGCTTGAATAATTTTCTATCATACATAAGAACAAGTCCTCTAACCTGGAATTGCCTGTTCTTGATGTGACGATCATGCCATAATTTATGTCATCCTTTCTCAACATTTTGATGACATCCTGCAACAAAACAATCTTCTTCCAACCGTATCAGCTGTGAAAGTCTTTCATCGACAACACCAACATATGTCATCTCCATGATCGTAACAATCCCTAGGATGGGGACATTGTATTCCATAGGCATCACAACTTCTTGTCATATACCAGACGAAATGGAGTTTTGCTTGCCAACTTCTTACAGGTCGTGCGATATGCCCGCAGTACTGCGAAAATTTTCTGATCCCAGTAATCTCTTTGGACATTGCAAATATTTGTCCATGCATTCTCCAAGATTTTGTTAAATGCTTCAACAATAACATTCGCTTGAGGGTGATATGGTGTTGTATTTCTATGTTAGATCTAGAATTCTTCTGTCAGTTCCTCAATCAACTGGTTGACAAAGTGTGTTTCTTGGTCGCTTATCAAAATTTTTAGGAAGACAAATCTAGCCACAACATTTTCAAATAAAAATTTAGCAACAGTCACAGCAGCACAATCTTTTATTGGCAGTGCTTCAGCCCATGTTGTTGATGTAATTGTAACTTTGGAATGTATTCACTTGTATTTCTGATGTATTGTACCCCGATGTTTATTCCAGGAAGTGTTTGTAATGTAATTGAGTCATGTCATGCCCTGATGTTCCAATTGGGAGTTTCTATAATGTAAACAAGTCATGTCAAGTCATTGTGGGTAACCCTCCTATTGATCAAGGGTTAAAGACTGCGCAGTTGCGGGGCCCTAGGGTTGTTAGAATCACCTAGTGAAGTCGACCCTAGTGAGTTATTGTCAAGTTGGGAATTAGTATAAATAGAGAGTGAGCCTCTCTATTTATCACACACTCACTCACACTCAGTTGTAGTGCATAGCCGAGGGAGAAGAAGTTGTTGGGGCTAGAAAGAAAGAGGCTACTGCTGTCAGAAGATCATCTTACTATTTTGGGGTTTTACTTTTGGTGCTGATTCTATCTCTGAGGAAGTTGCGGGGTTTTCTCCATTTATGGTTTCCCCGAGGAAAAACATTGTGTTCATTGTCTCTTGTGTTTGATTGATGTGCTTGTTATTCTCTCAGTTAAAGATCCTAATATAATGCTAGCTTAAATGTTAAAAATCTAACATGGTATCAGAGCTAACCAGAGAAGAAGACACTGTGCAGCTGTGGGAACTAGGGCTTCCTAATTTTTGGATCTCTCTCCACATATTTTCAACAAAAGAAGGTTGGGCTGACTCTCCTCCCCAGTGCGCATATTTTTGTCAAAACATAATCTGATTCTAAGCTTTTTCAGTTTTGGACCCGACACTGCTGCCAAAAATTAGGGATTTCCACAAAAGTGGAATTTTGGAGTGATCCCAGGCATGGAATGATCTCCTCCTCAAAATAGAAGTTTAGATATCAAGATCAAAGCATTTGGTTGGACAGAACTCTAGGAAAGTCAAACCCTAATCTGCTGTTGAACCAGCCCTGTAGAAATTAAGCTCCAAATCTAGATCCGACATCTTGACCTGGTAAGATCTAAATATTTTGTATTTCCATTTGAGGTTCTTAGTTAAGATGTCTCATCATACCAATCTTGATGAAAAGCTTGAGGGAGCTGATAACTTCCGAGCCTCGAAGTATAGGATCTCCTTGGTCCTAGAAGAAAATGAGTTGGACTCCTACATCAATGAGGAGGTTCCAGTTCCAGAGGAAGATGAGGCTAAGGCCTTACATAAGAAGAAGTTGGTTATGGCTAAGCGGATTATTTCTGATTCAATCAAGGATCACCTCATAACACAGGTGTCCTCCCTCAAGACACCTAAAGCTATGTTTGGTGCCCTAACCAAACTGTTTGAAGGGAAGAACATAAACCGAAAGATGACTTTGAGGAACCGGTTGAAGAATGTAAAGATCCAGAAATAGGAGACCATCCAATCATACTTTACAAGGGTATCCTAGATCAAAGAACAACTTGAAGCAGTAGATGAAGAAGTGGAGAATGCAGAAATTGTGATGACAACCTTGAATGGTCTCCCTAGGTCATGGGATTCTTTCATCCAAGGAATCTGTGCTAGAAAGAAGCTAATAAAGTTCAGTAGACTATGGGAAGAATGCTCATAGGAAGAAGCTTGAATAGCAACTCGAGAAGAAAAGATGGGAAGTGAAGATAAAGCTCTCACAGTACACTCCAAGAAAGGCAGAAGGGAAAATCATCATCACCAATGTAAGCATTCTCATTAGAAAGATAATTTTGTGAAAAAGGATCCATCCAAACTCAGATGTTATACACGTGATGAAAGAGGAAAATTTGCTAGAAATTGTCCCATGAATAAGAGTGGATTTAAGAAGAAGAAGAACTCCAAAAGAAGACATCATGCTCACACTGCTGAGGATGATGATCCTCCTAGAAAGAGAGTAAAACAAGAAAGTGAAGACTCTTCAAGTGATGAAGAATATGTTTTGATCTCTGCTCTCATGGGAATTGTCACACATGGAAGCAAAGATTGGCTTATTGATAGCGGGGCTTCCAAAAACATGACAGGATTCAAAGAATCTTTTAAGAAATTATCTGAACATAATTCACCCCATAAGGTGAAACTTGGGGATGACTACCAATATCCCATAAAAGGTAGTGGTGAATCCTCCTACAAGATAGACTCTGGAAAGTCTATGAAAATGAAGGATGTCTTGTTTGTACCAGGACTAAAGAAGAATCTTCTCTCCATATCAACACTAGATGCAAAAGGCATGAGGGTTGCATTTGTAGAGGGCCAAGTCATCATGTGGCCAAGAGGAAAGACTATTGACGATGCAATAGTAATTGCAGAACAAGAAGGAGGATTATACAAATTCAAGGGCCATCCAGAACAAGCTTTGGTCCATGACACAATAGAGCCAAATGAACTATGGCATAGAAGGCTTGCACATTTTCATTACAGAGCACTACCACTTGCAAGCAAAGCTATTGAAGGTCTTCCAGAAATTCAGGAAAAACATTATGGAGTCTACAAAGGATGTGCGAAAGGAAATAACACAAAGAAGACATTTCCAAGTAGCAAAAGCAAAGCAAAATGAATATTGGAAATAATTCACTCCGATGTATGTGGTCCAATGTCATCCAGTTATTTAAGCAGGTATTTAGACTATGTTTATTTTATTGATAATTTTTCTAGGAAGACATGGATATACTTTATGAAGAACAAAGATGAAGTTTTCAGCAAGTTCAAGGAATTCAAAGCCTTGATCGAGAACATCACAGAAGAGAAGATTAAGACCTTTCGATCAGATAATGGCAGAGAATTCACATCAAAATGAATTCAAAGAGTTATGCAAAGATTCAAGGATTAAGAGGGAGTTATCCACTCCATATAATCCACAACAGAATGGGGTTGCAGAAAGGAAGAATAGAACTATCATGGAAGCTGCAAGAGAAATGCTTCATGATCAAGATCTTCCCATGCATCTATGGGCAGAAGATGCCAAAACAACGGTGTATGTATAGAACCATACTCCACACAGAGTACTCAGGAAAAAGACACCTAAAGAAGTCTTTTCCGACAAGAAACCATAATTCAGCCATCTCAGAATATTCGGCTGTCCAGTGTACATACACATTTTGAAAGAAAAGAGGACAAAGTTAGATCCTTCAGGAAAGAAGGGTATATTTGTGGGATACTCTGAAAGGTCGAAGGTTTACAGAATATACTTCCAAATATTCAAGAAAGATCGACATCAATAGGGATGTAACATTTGACAAAGACTCAGCTTACAATAAATCCAGAAAGAGACCTGCTGAAGAACATGAAGAAGCGGAAGCACCCAGAATTCATGACACAACCATGAATGAAGAAACTCAAGAAGAAGATGGAGAATTTGAAGAACCTCAAGAACCTGTAGATCCACCTCAGGAGAAAAATCCTCACAAGAGGAAACCTGCTTGGGTACGAGAAGCTATCCAAGGTGCAGAAAGATATGGGGCTCTAGAAGAAAATCACAGAGAAAGAAAGAGGACCAGGTCTTACTCCGGGTATGTAGCTTTATTGTGTGACTTTATCAATAAATAACCTTCCAATTATGAAGAAGCGACAGAAAGGAAAGAATGGAAGGATGCTATGATCAAAGAGTATCAATCGATCATGAAGAATGATGTTTGGGATGTTGTCCCAAGACCAGAAGGGAAGTATGTTGTAACTTCCAAATGGATCTACAAGATCAAGCATGCTGCAGATGGCAGCATAGAGAAATATAAAGCAAGATTTGTGGCTCGTGGCTTCTCACATAAAAAAGGAATAGATTATGAAGAAACCTTTGCACCTATAGCCAGTTACACTTCCATCAGATCAGTACTTGCTCTGGCTGTAGTGATGAAATGGAAGATACACCAAATGGATGTCAAGACTGCTTTCTTGAATGGTGTAGTGGAAGAGGAAGTGTATGTGGAGCAGCCACTTAGTTTTGAGACACATGACAGGGAGTCTCATGTGTGTAGATTGAAAAAATACCTGTACGGTTTGAAACAGGAACCCAGGACATGGTACGGAAAAATTGATGGCTTTCTATCTAGTTTGGGCTTTACCAAAAGTAAAGCAGATTCCAACCTTTACTACAAGGTTGAAGATGGAAACCCAGTGATACTCCTATTGTATGTAGATGATTTGTTTGTAATAGGTATGGATGGATTGATTGCTGATACGAAGAGGAAGCTTGCTGCCGAGTTCGAAATGAAGGACTTGGGTATGATGCACTATTTTCTAGCCATGGAGGTTGGGCAGAATGTGGATGGAATCTCCCTCGGACAAGGGAAGTATGCAGTAGAGATCCTGAAGAGGTTCGGGATGATGGATTGCAAGGCCATGAACACACATATGGCATCGAACCTGAAGCTATTTAGTGATGCTTCATCAGAAGCAGTTGATGCTACGATGTATCGTCAGATGATTGAGTCCTTGATGTACCTGATGAACACGAGACCATATATTTTCTTTGCTATGAACACCTTGAGCCAGTTCCTGACAGATCCGAGACATGTTCACTTGATTGCTGCAAAGCATATTCTGAGGTACTTGAGGGGTACAATTGATTATGGGCTCAAGTATGAGGTGAATCAGAAGATTAACCTGGAGGGTTATGTTGATTCAGATTGGGCAAGTAGTGCCATTGATAGGAAGAGCACTTTAGGGTATTGCTTCAGTATGGGATCATGTGTGATCTCTTGGTTTAGTAGGAAGAAATCCTGTGTGGAACTGAGTACAGCTGAAGCAGAGTATGTCGCAGCTTGTTCAGCTAGTTGTGAGGCAGTATGGCTGAGGAAGCTATTGTCTGATTTATTTGATCTTCAGTTGGATTCTACTTGTATACTTTGCGACAACTAAAGTTGTGTAAAGTTGTCGGAGAACCTAGTGTTCCATGACAAGTCAAAGCATATCAAGATCAAGTATCACTATATTAGGGATATAGTGCAGAGAGGAGCAGTGAAGCTCCAATATGTTGCGATGAACGAACCAATAGATGATGTGTTGACAAAGCCATTAGCTAGAGTGAAGTTTGAGTACTTCAGGGAGAAGCTTGGTGTTCTCCAGATCGAGGTTCCCTCCAAAGGGAAGTGATGAGTCTGTGAGCCATTCTAACATGGTGAGAGGATTGGTTCCTTCCATGATTAGATGTAAGGGCTGAGCCATTTTGTCATGATGAGAGGAATGGTTCCTCACGTGTCAGATATGAGTGCCGAGCCATTCTGATGTCACTGTTGGATTGGTTCCTACATGATCAGATATAACCGCGAAGCCATTTTGATGTGATTGTAGGATTGGTTCCTACATGATCGGATGTAAGTGCAGAGCCCTTTCAACATGCACATAGGATTGGTTCCTCGCATGGTCGAATGTAAGTGCAGAGCCCTTTCGACATGCACATAGGTTTGGTTCCTCGCATGGTCAAATGTAAGTGCAGAGCCCTTTCGACATGTACTTAGGATTGGTTTCCCGCATGGTCGAATGTAAGTGTTGGGCCTTTCTGACATTGGTTGTCAGATGTGAGTGCTGGGCCTTTCTAATAGGGTTGTGGGATGTGTTCCCACATGGTCAGATGTGAGTGCTGGGCATGCCTTTTTGATATGACTATAGGATTGGTTCCTACATGATTAGATGTAAGTGCTAGGCGGGCCATTCTGACTTAGGGTCAGATATAAGTGCTGGAAAATACCTACATGGAGGCTAGGCCTACAACTAGCATGAAAAAGGGATGGATCTGTAGAACTTCCTATGATGAGAAGAATCAAGAGATAGCACCCATGATGATGATCCAGCAGAGATGTTCCAGAACCAGAGATGATCCATATCAAGTGATGATCCATATCCAGTGATGATGATCCAGATCCATATGAAGATGACTTGAAGATGACGAGGACTCGATGATGATCTAGATGATACAGAGAAGAAGACTTGTGCCAATAAATTGTGTCAAGAGAATACCTTCCTAGTTAAAAGGGAGTGTTGATGTAATTGTAACTTCGGAATGTATTCACTTGTATTTCTTAGGTATTGTACCTCGATGTTTATTCTGGGAAGTGTTTGGAATGTAATTGAGTCATGTCATGCCCCGATGTTCTGATCGGGACTTTCTATAATGTAAACAAGTCATGTCAAGTCATTATGGGTAACCCTCCTATTGAATAAGGGTTAAAGTCCCCATAGTTGCGGGGCCCTCGAGTTGTTAGACTCACCTAGTGAAGTCGGCCCTAGCGAGTTATTGTCAAGTGGGGAATCAGTATAAATAGAGAGTGAGCTTCTCTATTTATCACACACTCACTCACACTCAGTTGTAGCTCATAGCTGAGGGAGAAGAAGTTGTTGGGGCTAGAAATAAAGAGGCTACTGCTGTCGGGATATCATCTTACTGTTTTGGGGTTTTACTTTTGGTGTTGATTCTATCTATGAGGAAGTTTCGGGGTTTTCTCCATTTATGGTTTCCCCGAGGAAAAACACCGTGTTCATTGTCTCTTATGTTTGATTGTTGTGCTTGTTATTCTCTCAGTTAAAGATCCTAATATAATGCTAGCTTAAATGTTAAAAATCTAACACATCTGGTCAGGTAGTCTGTCGCAGTAATTATATACCTAGCACCAATGCGCTTCCTTGTTATACTAATAGGTCCCAAAAAATCAAGGAATCATTTATCGAATGCATGGAGAGTTATTTTTGGTACTAATGTCATTTTATATCGTCGTGACGACTTTCCATTTCTTTGATAGACATCACAGCTGCGACAATATTCTCAGGCATCTTCATGCATGGTGGGCCACCACAATCTTCCTTGCAATATCTTTCACACTATAGCTTTTCTAGAAAAGTGTCATTCTACGACATCAACATGCACTTCATTTAGTATCATCAATCACTTATGTTCCAAGACGTAGAGATGAAGAAGCTCATTAGGGCCCATTTTATATAACTGTCCAGCAATCAACTGGAAGTTTGCAGCTCACACAATTAACTATTTCTTTTGTGCAATGGTAAATTCAGTTGGTGGATAACCCGTACTCAAAATTTGTATGATGTCTCTATATTGATCATCAAAAACTGTAGTCACAAATAGTTGTGCATTAGGGAGACTATCATTGAGGTTACTAGGTTCGTCACCACTTTCAATCCTTGATAGATGGTGTGGTCTCAAATTCAGTCGATCAGGTTTAACAATGACCTCAAAGTCAACTTCCGAAAAAAGGAGAAGCCACTAGAAAGTATTCCCCCCAAACACTGGCTTATTAACTAGGTATTTCAATGTTGAGTGACCTGTGTACATCTTAAAATGTCCACCCAACAAGTAGTGTCTGAATTTCTGCAGAGTGTATACCATAACTAATTTTTATCTTTCTGTCATGATATAATTCTTCTTTGTTGTTTGCTGGAAAAGGCAATATGATGATCAATCGACCCTTTACTAGGTTGCACTAGTACCACGACGAGTGCGATAGACGATGCATCGACATGTACATGAAATTCATTTTTACAGTCCGAAAATAAAAGTATAGGCATTGTAACCATCTTGTTCTTTAAAGTGTTGAGACTCTCTTGAAAATTTTCCGTCCATTGGAAATTAACATCTTTATTCAACAACTTCTCCATCAGAGTAGTCACCTCCGCATATCCTTTGATAAAAAATTGTAGTGTCCTGTATGTCCCAATGTTGCTCTCAATTTATTCAATATGGTAGGTGGTGGTAGGTCGACGAAAATCACAATTTTGGCAGGGTTGACCAAGATTCCATTGCGACAAACTACATGGCCCAAAAAAATTCCAAACGTGGCAAAAAATATATGTTTCTTTATGTTTAGTGAAATTTGATACTGGTGACAACGTTCTAGCATCGTTTTGAGGCTCTCAATATGATCCTTAATGAGCCCAAATACTGTCCAATCGTCGAAGTAGACCTCAATAAATTTATGAATAATATATTTGAAGGAAACCACTACTATCCTGGAAAAAATAGCAGGAGCATTCTTGAGTCCAAAGGGCATTACCGTGTATTGGAAACAACCCCACTGTGTCGCAAAGGTTGTCTTATGTTGGTATTCCTTTGTGATTCCATTATGATGGTATCCAGAGAACCCATTAGTGAATGAGTAAATTTCTTGACCCACGACACTCTCTAGTACCTCATCTGTAAATGGAATAAAAAATGGGTCATGTAAACAAGCATCATTCAGTTTTCTTAGGTCGACGCAAATCTGCACTTCACTAATAGTATTTTTTATCTTGAACTACTATCAGAATGATCCATTATGATTCTTTTACGTGTTCTATTATACCTACATCCAACATTCTGTCCAACTCTGCCTTTACTTTTTCTTTATACCGCAGATTCAATCGGTATGGTCATTGCTTGATAGGTTTTGTGTCAGGATTTAAAGGTATCTTCATTTCTCCAAGGTCTCCGACAATCCATTTCATCTCTAAGAACTTCATAGGGAATGGGTCTTGAAAATCATGCAATAGATATGTGATTTTCTTGACAGTCTCATCATCCCAGTAATCTCCAATATTGGAAAATTTTGGATTCTCTGGGATGCCAATATTTTGGATTCTCTGGAAATTTTTTCGCTGGGTTGCTAGCTTCGACAACCTCTCATATGAAAAAACAAGAAACTCGCAAAGGAAAATTTCTTGATTATCCGTATAGAGGTATTTCTCCAACCACTTTGTCGGATTCAATCATGATCCCTCACTTTCTTCTCATGGAAAGTCTAATGCTTTAGAATCCACCCTCTCTTGAATTTACAACTTCGTCGGGTGCAAAAACATATTCCTCACCACAATGATTCAGGGTTCAACAATGGAACCATTTGCTGGTGTTTCTCTCTTATTGACCGAGGTTTGGACCTTCTTTGTATGACACCAAATAAGGCTCAGTCGACAGCACCTGTGACACAAATGCAGTCTCACCCGACATATCTCTTATGGGTAACTGCCACAACTAGGTTTCTGGAGTTAGGTAGGGATTTCTCCTCTCACAACACCTTACCAATTTGCTTGACCGAATCCGGTGGGTGTCTTGCTTATATTTATTATGCACATTGAATATATTACTCTACTTATTCGTCGACATAGATTATGACAATCAATATAATGCTTTATTAGCAGTTTCAACTAGCAATAGTGCAACAGATGCATACAAGAACTATTTATAAGCAAATACGTAAACAATTATTCACCTCATACATTCATGCGACACAGATACATTCGTCAAATAAACATTGACATAGTATTTAACGTGGAAACCCATCCAGGAAAAACCACAAAGGCTTTCTTCATCTGGCATGATAAATATATGCAACTTTCGTCTGTGCACTCAGCTTGCAGACTCTATTCTAGATATTCTTCTACACTATATAAAGACTTCTCTCTCCTCTCACACTCTTTGGTCGCATATCTCTGAAGTTTTATCTCCTTCATTCTACTGTCAATCTACACACAACATGGATTGATTCACTCTTCTCTACAACTCTATTGTCAATCCACACACAACCTAGATCAACTCACTCTTCTCTACAACTCTACGACTCTTCGACTCTTCTAGCAAACACAGACCAACTAGGAAGTAAAAAACAAATAGATTGACCAGGAAGTAACAGAAGCCACTGACTAACTAGGAACCAACCCACACACTACCCGGGTTCTTCCTTTTATAGACTCTTTACATGTCGTTATCAATCGACTTCATTATGTTAGCCAACATGATGTCATTCTTATCCTCATACATTCTCGTTACAACTGTCAGTAGGCACTATCAACCCAAAATACAAAGATGTTTTATTCCCTAAAGCATGTGTGACTCTAACCGCCTTCTTACCCACGATCTCTTGAGTTGTTCTTTTCAGCGATTGCACGCCGTCTATCGTGGTTCCTTCCGTCGCGGCTGATCTCGTCACATCTTTCCCTTCTGTCGAGGACTTCGTCCTTCAAGGTTTCTTCTGTCACAACTTTCCTTCTCCCACTACTTTTGTCTTATCTCTTCCTCCATCGCAACTTCCTATATCACGCTACCAGATTGTTTGGATTCTGAGCAAAATTCTATCTGAATTATGCCTATCTTTTCCTAGGGCCAACAAGTGTTCTCTCTATTCATAAGTCCATTTACTTGTTACAGACTCTGGAAGAGAGTGCCGTGAGGAAGTGATTGCTTGCATTCTAGTGCATGGTGGTGATCCAGCTCAGGGGTGGAGTGGAGCAAACAACTGAGTTGCTTTCTCCTATGGTTGGGAGGAGCTGATTCTCCAAGTGTGTTTTCTTTAGATTCCATGTAAGTCTTTCTGATATATGGTCTTATTATGTGCTTAATATCTTGTTCATGGATCTACAATTTTTGTTAAATTATTGGTAATTTTATTATGAGATGTAGGAAAGTATGCTAGATCTGAATCATTCTTTTTGCTTAGATGGAAATTATTACCAAAGATATGCATTGTATTTATGTGGTATTTGATTAAGTGTTACAATTTGGAAATAGAGTGTGATACAAAATTAAAAATCCGGTCAGGATCTTCTTTATGCACAACGTTTTTTAACCTAATACATCACATTTCCATTTATGAAACAATTTAGGAGTAGAGCGATCCAAGGAGTCGCTTTTCTTTTCCTCTCATCTTGATCGTATTTTCCTTTTTATTTTTTTAAAATTCCGTAACAAGTCGTGTTCCGCAATCGGAACTGGGTAGTGACTTAGAATTAGAGGGCTAATCCACTAGTCATAATGCCATATTAGCACGAGAATCAAGAATACATTAATTCATAATTCATATATTCATAATGACTCAACAAGAGCATACATGTCACTTACAAGAATTGAACCTAGGTGGAGAAGAAAGCATTCAGTCCTCCCAACCACCCAAACTACAACCAATTCACTAATCGAAACGAAAATCTACATTTTAAATTTCAACCATTTGTTAGAAGCTTCAATTTGAAACTGATCGGTCTGGTTACCGTTGGTTGACAATTTTTCGCCGGGCGATTTTATGCTATTGTTTTTGACAGGAACCATAATTGTTCAACCAGTTTTTCCCAACCCACTTAGCATAATAAAAAAATCGTATTTCCACACAGGAAGTGTCAACGTGTATGGTAACGTTTACATCTGTACAGTTTGTTTTTCTTTTCAGTGTCTAGGATAAACATTGGAAACTTATTATATATACATTTTACAGCTTTAAAATGACGAACTTTAGATATACGACAAGGGAGTATTAAATTTCGAATGGTGGAATGCAATTTATGATTTAGATTAGAACAAGGTGCACTTACGATGTGTTCAAAAATGTTGGTATGTTGTTATAATAATAATATAATAAAGAACAATTGATAATGGTTAGATGCTTTATACGATAAGTATTGTATGATTAAATAGGTATTTCATAACTTATGTATTTAAAAATGTTGGTATGTTGCAATAATAATAGTAATAAAGAACAATTGATACTAATAATAGTAATAAAGAACAATTGATAACGGTTAAATGCTTTATACGACAAGTATTGTATGATTAAATAGGTATTTCATACTTTCAGTGTTTAGCTTGGAATTTCTATCATATATGTTTTCTTGAGATAACACCAGGGTTGTAATTTGTATGAGCATCTAGTTAAACGATGTAGTATCAAGGAGCCTAAACAACTTTCTTGAATAATTGATTGATAAGTATAAGGCTCACAATCGTAAATAATGTTTTTGATATTCTATCCATGAGGGATGTATGCAATTACTAGGGAGTACTCCTTAGGACCAATATTTGCAATGTTTACACAATCACCAACAATCACTTTATATTGCACAATGTCCATCCCATTCCAAATGTGATTATCAAGGGTATCATCAAGTTCAACGTAGGCAAGGCGTTGTCTTCTTTACCGTTCTATTTTGGCTTTTTGAATATGAATTTTGAAAGACTCTCGCATTGAACTCTTCTTTGGTATCTTTGAGAAAAAAATTATATGTATAAGTAAAAAATATATAAATGAATCGTCTTGCAAATAAATAAAATAGAATATATCATAAATCAACATGCCTTTTTGTATGCAACAAATTTTTCTATCAAGTTCTCTATAGAGCTTGAGTCTAGATAGTTGCATCTCACATCATCCCAACTCTTCTCCCAAACATTATAACCATATCCTCTTGTATTTTCATGTAAACCTTATGACTACAAAATGTAAAAAAATTACGTTTACAATCATATCTACTGATATAACATAATGCTTAATTAATAAAACATACTAAACTAAAAAAATAAACTTCAAAGCATAAAGCAATCCACAAACCTACTTTTCAAATTCATTGTATGTTTCCTCCGTGGATAGTTCACCTCACTTTACACGTGACAAAATTGTAGATATAAGTGTTTCATCATTCACACCTTGCAATGCTCTCCAAGGTGTTATACGCATATCTTCTGGCAAATTCTTGACGTCGGGGCCTCCTTGACCACTACTCCGTGCAATTGCTTTAATTTTCTCTACCTTTTGATTTGTTATGCCAATATTATCTGACATGTTAAATATATCTTCAATCAAATCCCGTATTGGACCCATTATAAATGCCAATTAAAAATAGTTATCTATAGCTCTGAATGATTCACTTCCTTTCAAACCTTTATATTTCACATCGTCCTCTTTAATCGGGGAACCTATTTCAATAAAACATTGTTTCTAGAACTCTGCATCAACTTTCAATCTATCCCCACCACATATTTGTTCAAATTCATTGTGGCTAAATCTGACCCTTTGAATGAATGTCATGGACATCCTATAGTCACTATCTGTGTTATGATCCCATGCCAAGAGTTTTTCTTCCATGTTTGTTAAACCAACATATATTATGCATCTGAGTGTTTGAAAAATAGGGTTTTTGGGAAACTCTTACATCGATTCTCTTCTGGCCTCTGCAAAATGACTCCCCCCCCAAAAAAAGTAGTTGTAATCAAAACACTTTGATTCATCAAATGCATCTCTAACAGTAACATCTTTCGGGTCAACAAGAACTAGGTAGTCAACCACATGTGCATAAGGATTGAGCCTCATCAATGCTTTCAAGTTATTAACAAGCAAGCGACGTGGTTTCCTAATTTGATACATATATTGACCTTTTGTCAGTCTATAAAGTTGCTTAACATTTAAATTAAATGTATGCCCATTGTGAACCAACTTATCCCTCTACAATCGATCCCAAATGGCATTTTGTGTTGTCATAACAACACCATCATCTAGATCACTGCCTGGAGTGATGATTTCCAAACCATCCCCAGAATTTTCACTTTGATTTTTAGTGATAACATTGGATTCAACATCTTGTCTCCACCCTTTACATCTTGAAGCTGGTGTATCTAAATAAACAACTTGTTGATCACGAATGAAAGAATCCTCATCCATATTTATTTTAGAAGAGTGTTTCTTACTCTTACTAGCGTAAGTAATATCCTCATCATCAACAATTTGTTGATCAAGTTTAGTTGGGTGACATATTTTTTTAAATGTAACCTTCCTAGGTAATTCAGTTGATTTTTGGATGTCCTTTCCTTTTTGTTTTTGTACTTATTCAATTTGAACATGTTGCACTCGTTTCTTCCTTGGTGTTTCCCCTTTCTGAAGAGTACCATTAATGACATCCATAGGGTTTTCTTCAATGGAATAAATTCCATTCAAAATATGAGAAAGTGGCATGGAAAAATATTGCAAAATAAAAACATTGTTGTATTAAAACTACTACATTGTCATATCATCCAAATTATAACAAATTCAAAAACATACAAAAATATAGAAACTTACACTCTTGTGCTCAATATCATGCACGACTCTCGCACAAAATTCAGTGAAAATTTCGCCGATTTTAAAGTCTGGACCCTTCAAACAATATCATATTTTGACATAGGTCTTAGCCTGTTTCACTAGTGCATAAACAAAGTCTTTACTTGACACCAAAATTATATCTCGCAATAATCCTAATGAGTGATAATTGTTTTTCAGATATGCAAATGTCCCACAATATAAATGAATACTATCTGACTTCCCTTGATATTTCTCTTTCAGAAACCGAGAATAGTTCATTTTCTCTTCCTCTGGTGCATGTTTCCATTCCCTTGCATTCTTGGCTTTTAAATCCTGAATGGACATAGCTTCTTCATGGAAAACATTTTGTGATGGCTCAATAGTTTTTTAAACGACTTCATTGTTGATCTTGCTCCATACATGTTTACATATATCTTTCTTGCGCCATTCTCCCTATAAAAGAAAACAATTTTTTTTAGTTTATCTACAAAAAACAAGTAACATAACTATATAAACAAAAAAAACATTCACAAAAAACAAAAAATCTGAAAATAAGACTTAATAAAGAAAATCATAATATATTAAATAAATAAATATATATATAAAATTAAATTAAATTAAAAACTAATTAAAAAAAAATTAACTCAAAAAAGTCCCATGCATTGGGTGCGCGCTTTGGGTGCCCAGAGGAGGAGCACGACTCCTCCCCGCTACCTAAAATGGTGTGCAATACGCCCCTTTGGGAAGTAGGGAGGAGTGATGCATGCCCCCTTGGGAAGCAGAGAGGAGCTGCGCTCCTCCCCCAGGGTTCCCAAAGCGCATGCCCAACGAGCGTAAGCGATTCTCATACGCCCAAAGGGCACCCAGGGAGGATCACAAATCCTCCCCGATACCCATAGGGGCATGCAACATGCCCCTATGGGTAGTTGGGAGGAGCTACGCTCCTCTCCGTGGTGCCCTTTGGGTGCTCGCCCGAGCCCGACCCCAAAAGAAAAAGAAAAAAATGTAAATTTTAGGTGCCCACCCAAGCCCAAGCCCAAAAGAAAAAAAAATTACATTAAATTTAACCTTTTTACATCCAAACGACATGCCCAACCAAAAAGAAAAAAAAACATTAAATTTAACCCTTGTGCATCCAAAGTGTGTGCTAGTCCAAATGAAAGAAAATAGAAAAAAAATTACATTGCACAAAAATGTAATTTAAACTAACCTTGAAAATCTCCTTGGGAGTATTTAAAACCCTTGTAGATTGCTGCAATGTTTGTAATCGTGGTTTGCAAGAGGTGACTGTAGAAAAAAAAATAACATCTATATTGCATAGATTAAGTTTAATTTAACCGCTACATGAATGTGGGATTAAAAAAAAAGAAGCATAAAAGCGCAATTTTTTTTTTACCAAGATAAAAAGAAAATAGACAAATTTATTAGAAGAAAACTAACCTTCAAAGCACTATTAAATTGCTCCAAATTCAAATGTGAATTTAATAAACTGTGAATAGTAATTAACTAACACATTATTACTAAATTTAAATAGGATGGCAGTAAATGATTTTTTACTTGTGTTATGAGTGTGGAATAAAAAAATTAATGTAGATAGCCAATATAGTATTAAAAAAATTATAGAGCATAGTTTACATGTGATTTAATTTATATTGTTATAAAATAATTTCTAAAATATTATATTAACTTCATTAATTGTATTAATGCGTTAGAAATGTGCGATTTGTTTTTGTAGCAAAATTTTGGAGAGAAATTTTTTGGGGGGAATTTTGGAGGGAAAATTGAGTTCTTTTAACAATATGATTGTTGGAGGTTGACAATTGCACCATTCTACTTCTTGTGTGAGGAGAGTGGGAGTTGCACCATTCTATTTTTTAATAAAAATTCATGGACTTGTCTGAAATTATCTCAATTTCTGAAAATGGTGGAATTTTTCCTTCGAGTGAGGATTTGGGAGGTAGCGATGATGATTTTCCTCCTAACGAGGATTTTAAAGGTAGTAATGATGGTGATGAAGGAAATCCTCCAAGTGGATATTTTAAGGGCATTGAGCAAGATGATGACAATTTTCCTCCAAGTGAGGATTTTCAAGGCACCAACGATGATTTTCCTCCAAGCGAGGATTTTCAAGGCACCAAAGATGTTTTTCCTCCTAGCCAAGAATTCCCTCCAAGTAAGGATTTTCAAGGCACCAAAGTTGAATTTCCTCCAAGTGAGGATCTTTATGGGACCTACAATGATTTTGGTGAGGATGAAGGCACCAATAATATGTATATGATTTTCCTTCAAGCGAGGATTTTATTAGCACTGCTGATGATTTTCCTCCAAGTGAGGATTTCAATGGGACTAATAAGGTTTCTCCTCAAAGCAAGGATTTAGACGACATTGATGATGATTTTCCTCCAAGTGAGGATTTCAATGGGACTCATAAGGTTTCTCCTTGAAGCAAGGATTTAGATGGCATTGATGATGATTTTCCTCCAAGTGAGGATTTTAATGGGACAAATGCTGATTTTGGTGAGGATGATTTTAATGGGACAGAAGATGATTTTGGTGAGGATGAGGGAAACAACAATGGAGTTGAAGATTATTATCCTCCAAGCAAGGATTTTGATGGCACCAATGATGATTTTCATCCAAGTGAGGATTTTAATGGGACATATGATGATTTTGGTGAGTATGAAGGAACCAATAATGATGAAGATGATTTTCCTCCAAGTGAGGATTTCTATGGCATCGATGATGATTTTACTCCAATCGAGGATTTTGATGGGACAAATGATAATTATGGTGGGGATGAAGGCAACAATAATGGTGAATATGATTTTCCTCCAAGCGAGGACTTTGAGGGAACCGATGATGATTTTCCTCCAAGAGAGGATTTTAATGGGACAGATGACGATTTTGGTGAGGATGAAGGAAATAATAGTGGTGAAGACAATTTCCTCCAAGCAATGATTTTGATGCCATCGATGATGATTTTCCTCCAAGCGAGGATTTTAAAGAGACAAATGATGATTTTGGTGAGGATGAACCTTCTAGTGGTGAAGATACCAATACTGTTGATGATGTTGATTTAACCTCAAGTGATAAACATGATACTGATGAGGATAATCAATATCCTACTAAATTTGGTGATGATAATCTTAATGAGAGAGGTGATATTCCTCATAGTGATGAGAACACTCATTCAAACAAGGATGATGCAATGGTACATGAAATACAGAGGCAAGTTGTACCAATGATCAAGATTAAATGTAGGACTGGACCATATTATATCAATCCAAAGCATTCTAGTTATACAAGGTCTAGGAAAGAATTACTCACGAGTCCAACTTCTATTACTAATTTTATTTCAAGTGAGTGTTTCCAAAGAAATTTTTTGAAATAGATGCACTACAATTGTGACTTGGAGAACATACTAGCATATCTATCAATGAGAAAAAATATGCAAAATTCATATCTAGTGGGGTGCATGATTTCCACAAAGGCAGGTTATGATTATCGGAATGGAAGTATTTTACTTTGCAGAAGGGAATTCAAAAGAATTCATTCAATTGGTAATCTTTGACTATCAAGGATCTAGACAAGGCTAGAAAAGGATCACAGTTTTTATTCTAAAGAATATCATACATGAGCTAATGGGCCAATAACAAACATTGCAATATCATGAATGCATGACTTTTTTTCTAAGCATGGGGAGAGTATGCCAAATAGAGAAACCATACACATTCCAGATAATTTCTCAAGGAAAGAAATCTACAACTTGTACAAGGCATTTGTTTAAGAGGCCTAAGGAAATAACAATTTCATCAGATATGCATATTTTACAAGACTATGGAAAATAGAGTTCAACAATGTCTGTATTCCTAAGATGTCAAGGATGGGGGATTGCAGTATAATTGGTGAAATCATGAATCTAGGTGTCTATTTTTTATTTATTTATTTATTTTTGTTTTTGGGAGGGGGAGGGGGGGCTGTTATAAGAAAATAAGTGTTGTTTTTGCAAGTTTCTCAACTTCAAGCAAAGAAAAATTAGATTTGTGTTTAGAAATTCATTTTGTAGTAAAAACAAAACTTGTAGAGAATTGTGTTAGCTTTCTATCGATAATTTTTTATATTTTATTTATTGGAATTTGATATGTCATTTTTGCAAGTGTTTGATAGTATGTTCTTATTTAATGAAATTATGATAAATAGTCATGTTTTTAGACTACAATTTATTCATTATTCAACTATTGTTCATTAAAAAAAATATGTTATGATGATCTAGATAGATTGTACTAATGTATGACTATAAGTAGACATTAATCTAAAAGTGGACCAATCTAAAAAACTAGCATAAAACAAACATGGTTTTTTAGACACAACATCTTCCCTAATTTCCAATTCAAAACAAAAAGACTGAAAGTACCCTTTTGAAGACAACACAAGCAGGAAATGATGTTTTTTATAAACATATAAATGATTTGTGCTTGGATATATTTGGGTCCACCATATGCACAAGGTGGGATAAACAAATTTAAAATTTAAAATATGATCTCACTAATCGGTTGGTTGGCATGTTTGACAATGAGGCATTTAATAGAGCCACGGTCCTAAAGAAGGTTGGACAACATATGAATATTGTCTGGGACCAATATAGGGTTCCCCAAGAAAGGAACCCTAGGTATAAGCACCCTCTCATCATTCCAGCTAGAGAGTGGAAATCTCTAGTGTAAGATGGAAATGAGAGGGATCTAAGAAAACAAGGAAAGCTATCGCCATGCACACGAAGGTATATAATACTTTCCACAATCTATTTATAAGACTTATTATTATTAATTTATATATCAAATTTGGAACATCTAACGTATTTCAAAACTTGCATAGGTTGTGTGACACATCAAAGGGAAGAGAACAAAAAATTGGTCAACACAATCTTGGGCCCGATGGTTATTCGAATTTGGCGGCACAAATTGCAAGTATCAAAAAACCAATAATGCTTCCAAATAATAAATTGAAAATTATTTTCATTTTATTGCACCTCATAAGGTAAATTCATGATTTTATGCAAATATGTAGGCCAGTCGATTTAAGGAAGTTCCTACTGAGGAATACTTGATCGCTGAAAAATCTTGTCTGGGAAAACACAGCCTTCTAGTGATCTATCTTGCGCACATGTATATGAAATCTATATAGTTTAATGAAGATTTATTACTTGTGCAATCTATTCGTTATAAATAATTTTTGTAAAATATTGACTATGTTTTGAGTAGGAAAGCAACAATCCAATCAATGTGGAGGATGAATAACAACCAATCGAAGATCATGCTTCAATTCCTGGTAATGAATTTATTCATATGCTACAATGTTGAATATTGCATTGCAGATGGTGAACATTAATTGTACTTTTCCATGTTTCAAGTGCAGAGCATGTAGAGGGTCACACTGTAAAGGTTGATCCTAGATAGGAATATGAAGTACATGTCGTGGCCGCATTAGGTAAAAAAACACATTTGTAATGTTTTTTTAAATGAAATACTCATTCATTATAATACCCGAATATATCAATGCAACATTTTCAAATTATTGCAGCAAATCTAGAACCCTTTTGGAAAAATCCACGTCATGAGTACTCTACTAGGAAGTCATCACGACAATTTGATGAACCACCAAGAACTCAACAATAAGTTCTAGATGATGAGTTTCTTGTTGTTATTTTAAATAGTAAAAATATATATATAAAGAAGTGACTGAAGAAACTGTGAAATTATTTTTGATAATATAATGTCATCCATATTTTTTTCCCTACTGAATGAATGAATGGTTTAATGAAGGTTATCTTTTATTGAGTGGATGGTAAATGTTTCTTTATGATGAAACATGCATGCTTGCACATAAAAAAATTTCAAGTACATGCATTGGACATGGGTAATTGAGAGTTATGTGAGGGGGGGCAGCGGCCAAAAAGAGCTTCCACCTTCACAAGGTTGGTCATGTTTAGTAGAGAATATTAAAATATTCTCTAAACAAAGAGGAGATCGATGAATGGCTACGGTGGTTCCTTTCTACAACCCACTTGCGTGTCATCTAAATTTTCACAATTTCCTGGGGCTTGTTAGGAAACTAAAAAATCTTATCCTACTTTCCAAGCCTTTGACAAGGTAAGGAATTATCCATTTCTCACTTACTAATGATAGTTTGAGAAAAGGTAAAATCAAATTAAAGTAAGCACCAACAATATATACATAACAAAGCAATTCTTACATAGTGATATTGTTATATAGAAATCGTTGAAATCAAGTTCCACAAACCTATTTATGTTCAAGATCCATTTTCATTTGCAAGACATATGGGATCCTACATATCTCTATACATATTATGTTTTTCCCCACAATTGTCAGAATGTCCTTGTTTATTCATGGCAGTGATAGAGCTCATGTCAACTTGCAACCTTCCTTCATGGTCTACATGTTTGACTACCCACCATGCTCTCTAGACACACTAAAGAATCTACAAAAAGATATCACCAACACAATCAAGTCCAATTTTTTTGTTATTTCACTAGGCATGCCTCACACAAGCTATCTAAGCAAAGATCTCCAATTATCCTCTGGGTTTTCTTTGTCACGTGCTCTAGGATCTACCTCCATCTCACAAAAGGACTCAAACAATAACACTTCAAGTATCCTCTAATTTCCGCCCCAAACCCCTAGTTTCTTCCTTGCTTGCATAAATATAAGTACAAAGAATCAAGAGAAATGCATCTTCGAGATACAAATGATGTAATGAACTCGCAAATGGATTAAGGAAAGATGATGTTTGAAATAAAAAAGGTAAGGCAATCGAGACATGGAATACTTATAATAGTTTGAGAAAGGTTATAATCAAATGAAATTAAGCATCAACAACAAACAAATAAGCAAGCAATGCTTACATAGCGATATTGTAATATATAAGTCATCGAAATCCAGTTGCACAATCTTATTTATAGGTATACTTGAACAATAATATCACTACTCAATTCAATGTTTAACAATAAACCATGGGCATGTAGCTATGGATGACAAATAATAAGATTGATAAGATAATTTTATCAATGTCCATTGAATCAACACAATAGTAGGTCAATAAACCATAGGGTTGCATCTAGGACATAAACCCTAGTTGTGGACTTAAAAAAATAGAGAAATGACTAAGGAATTCCCACAGTCTCTTGTATACCATGTTGAGGTTCGTAAGAGACCGCACGGATGAAATTGAACCAACCAACAAACCCTAATTCCGGTAATAAACAAGGAGAAAAACAATGTTAGATTAGTACAACATTACAACATAAGAAGTGTATTAGCAATGATCATTTATGGGTGTACTATAGGGAGAATCCATAAGTGTGTTAGAGAGTTGATACAAACCAATAACAAAAGAGTTTAGGGTGCTCATAGTCTAAATCACTTCTATTCAAGAGATAAGGAAGTTCACATGAGGCATACGATCCTTTCCCAATTTATGCCAGATGTAAAATTGTGTCATTCTTGGATTTGGGAGGGTTTTAGTTCTAGTTATGATACATTCGAGATTATTCATTGAGTGAAGACTTTAGTATACTTGTTGTATTACAACTCTAGAATGTAATATTTGCATTTCTTGTTTATAATGGAACTAGGATGAACAAAATTTATTACATCTATTATATTTCATTTAATTTTTTCTACAAGCTAATGCAAAAAATGAGTTGGTGATGTTTTTTAATTCACAAGTTTGTTAGCAAAATAATGCAGTATTTACTTTTTTTTAATATATGTTCTATCTCTTATCATCATTTTTCATGGTATTAATAATATTTGTGATATGATGTAGTTGTGAGGGACCTTGCATGAGGTCTTGAGTGCTTCCAAATAGAGAATATCTAGAGGATCCCAACTATACATCTCTAGGTTTAACAAAAGCTCAAGTAAGGGTAAGTTCAAGATGCCAAGTACCTTCATATGTCCAATCTATTATCCTTGACAAGTCTTACTTTTAACCAAACAAACTATGAGTACTCATGCATATAACCATAGAAGCATATGAAATGATTCTAAAATTATGTCACAAGATTAAGTCAATCAAATTCATTAATCAACATATTAAATACAATGGAATGTCGTTCACTGCATATGGATGATGAGAACAAAAAAACATTCACACAAGGTGATAAAACAAAACATGAATACATTCAAACAATTACACGCATTATTGTCATATATTAGGATTAATTCCTTTGTCATTCCATGGTAACATTCACATATAGGAATTTAACTCTATTTAATCATTCAAACCCTTATGATATTTACCAAGAACACAACCTTCAAAAACACCTTTAGTGGAAGAAATTTAAGGCAGGCCAAGTACCATTTTAGAAATCATTTGCATTTTTCCATAATTCAAGTGACCTAACCTAGTTTTGTCATGAGAATGAACAACATAGGAATTAAAAAGGTTGATTTTTACAAGAATTAAGACCAATAAACTTATATAAACCAACATGATCAATAGGACCTAAAGAAACAATTGTGAAGATATGTTTAATATCATTTAAAACTTATTTATGTGCCCAAACTTTAAATTTATAACTTTTTGGAGAAGCACAATATACAGAAAGAAAATTGATGAGAATTCCTTGAACATGAAAAACATCTTGCAATGTGCCATTATGAGCTTCAACATTACCATATCCCATTATTCAAAGATATTGATCATCACTAATTGAAACTTTTTGTGATGTATTCCTATTATCACAGGATGTAAATAAAGAAAATGAACCATTCATGTGATTAGAAGAACCAGAATCCATTACCCATTCCATAGAAGAATAATATTTACTAAGTTGAATAGAATATAAATACAAGGCTATTGATTGTTCATTGGGGGATTTCTTCTTGGCTTTATCTAGTTCATGTCTCAATTTAAAGCAAATCTTTTCATGGTGGTTAGTTTTTCCACAATACTTCCAATGATTATATACTTCCCTTTTATTTGATACCATGTTAGAAGAATCATCATCATTATAAGAGTGAGGGGTTGATCCTTTAATATGTGATTTAGGGTTTTCATTAAAAAATCTATTAGGATTATTTTTACTATGTGTCATTAGAGCTTTACTCTTAAATAATTGACGAGAATAAATTAATCTATCTTTCTCACTTATCAAGCCTTTACAAAAATATTCAAAAGTTGGTTTCATAGTACCTTTAGACATTTCAATAACTCTATTTGTGGTTTGCATGAACATATCAAATGAAGTTCAAGTAACTTTTGTTCTACAAGAATAATTAGGGCATTATCATTTTTCTTGTAATCACTACCACAATTATTTAACATTTAAATATAAGTTTTAATTTCAGCAACAAAAGGCTATTGTATCAAAATATTTAGGGCTAAACTCATAGATTTTGTTTTCAAGAGAGTATGCAGAAACATCAACATTTTTATGAAATAAAGAAGCTAAATTTTTCCATACCTCAATTGGGTTATCCTTCTCCTTAGTATGTACATGTAAACTATCATAAATAGTTTATATCATTTGTGTATACTTCTTCTTTTGCCATTTTTTCTCCAAAGAGATTGTATCGAGAGCCTCGAGATTCTAGATCTTCAATTGGATTTTTCTTAGCCTCTAAATCCTGTTCCCACTTGTTCCTCTATCAAATGTAGCTTATATTGTGGATTCAATTTAAATCTCCAGGATTGCTATAGATCTTATCCTTAGTTCTGGTCTGGTGGTTGTCTTCCTACCACTTGTAATTTTTGCTATGTGCCAATGGGTTAGTAGAAGGGGGTATTATATCTCCCCGAGATGGAAAGGATGAAAAAGATGAATTTTTTCTACCTTTTAAAATCCATATTTATCATCTCCAGGCTCAGTCATACATTACCAAAATAATCTAGATGTAATGGAAAATAGTACTAACTAAAGTGAATGTGCTAGGATATTACACTAGAGGAATACTATAGTGAGGTTGTTTTGTGTCTTACCGTCTCTACTCCATAGGATCTAGAATGTTTGTATGAAAAGAAATCAAACTCAAAAAAAGAGAAATATATTCAATACAAACCTAGAGAAATAAAATCTATCAATGTTGTAATTTCTTTTTAGCATTTCCCAACAATGACCCGAAAAATGTATGAGAATTTATATGCTTCAATTTTGGTTACACTTTATTATCAACACCAGAGTGTAAGGTTGTGAAATTCCAACAATATATTTGTAGGGGAAGTGCATTAGTTTTACAATTTTGTGGAACGAACCAATTTATTATTATGCCAATTGAAGAGCCCAAAATATATTTTAGATATATTAAAGAAAAACACACAAAAAACTGAACTTTTAGCTATTTGATTCAATTTTGGATTTTAATGTAGAATCTAAACAACATAATAGCAATAGAATTTTGAAAGCTAAACTATTTTCAGAAAACCAGTAACTAAACTATTTTTCAGAAAACCCTTATCTAAACACATGTGAATTAGGTCCTCATACAGGCACTCATTAGCTTGAAAGTAACGTAGATCAACATTTTTCTCAATGTCTTAAACCTTAATCACATAAAAGCTTCATGTTGATTTCCAATTTAAGATGCTGAATGGTGAAAAAATTTCAGATAGAATGGTGGCATTTAAAGTGCCGTTGCCATAAAAGATAATGGGGCAGACAATCAATATATATTGATTATCAATGCCCAAAGTGAAGGCCTGCAATGAGGCAACAGTCAGTGAAGAATGCAATACAAGAAAATGCATATACAAGACAATCATGACAGATGAAGCACATCTAGACAAATTCAGTTGTTCTGGTAAATTGAACAGCAAGTTTCCAAGGTACAAAACCAATAACAAGAAAAACAACTTAGAATGTCGAAATAAAAATTGCAATTGAGGGACCATGCTACTCTTATATGTACGATCCTTCTTGGCAGAGTTGAACGCATTCCTGCACATCTTAGATTGTTGGCATGATTTAGTGTTCCTTGAAGGAACTTTGGATGCTCTTCAGTAACATGTTTAGCAAAGAGAAACAATTCACCTGTATATAGCTCTTAAATGGTAGTGCCAAGTATAGCAATGCAAGACCAACAAATTAGGCAGTATAATGCCTATGCGTGGAGGCAAAGTAGTATCTATGTATATAATTAGTTATTATGATCATTGTCGTATCAGGATGCATATAATATAATATGTGAGAGTACATGAATTAAACAAAACAACTAATACAGAAATAAACATCTACATGACATAAAAATATAGATACAAAACAACTAAACCTTCAAAAATTTATATCAATTAAAAAATTTCACAATAAGTTCTTTATAGCTAACGAAGATAAATAATTAATAATTAGCTACAGCATCGAGCATCATCATTTCATCTGTAATTAATAATTATCTACAACATCGAGCATCATCATTTCATCTGTGCAGCATCTTAACATCTGTGGAAGCATGGAGGCTTCTTTATAGATGTGAATGAGATACGTGTTCACAGCCATGATGTATCATTTTTTAATCTTCTTTGAAGCGGAAAATACTTTCCAAAACCATTTTAAATCTTCTCATTGTCTCACAAAGTTGTTACAACATTGTTCCATCAGGGTTCACAGAAGATAAATTACACAATTCGTTCTATACGAGTGCCAAAGGAAGTAATAAAGCACAAAACTACAGAGCAGCTGCAGAAGAGATTTCTAAAGATAAAACAAAACATTTATTACAATTGAACATCCATCCTGATTCCATAAATCTTGACTGGTACATTCTTAGCGGACGTGAGTATGAAAATTGCTGAAAGCCACTTTTGCATCTTTAGTGTTATCATTCTTTGAGGTATCGACATCGTTAGTGTTATCATTCTTTGAGGTATCTGGGGATCCAAAGATTTTCCAAAACCTGAGTGTTTCATCTGCTGCAACTGATACAACTGTGTACCCATCAGGGCTCTGAAGAGACAAAAAAAAATAGGGAAGAGTCATCACGACAAATCTATTCACAAAGGGAAAACATGAATGCATAAGTACTTTATTATAAAAGACATGAATTTTCTACCCGTGCCATATGAAGAACTCGAGCAGTATGCCCTGTAAACTCAGTAATATTCACCATGGATGGGTATTTACATAAGGTTAACTGGTTCTTATCTAATCCATGTGAACTGAATAACTTGCGTTCATGACTATTCCATAGTAATGAACAGACTTGGGAATGCATGTTAATAGTATTCAGGCAGGCACCTGTTTGAGTGTTCCAAAACTTTATAGACCTGTCTAAACTCCCTCCACCAGATGCCAAGAGATTGTTCTCGAAGGGTCACCATGCTAAGGCCTTGACTGCTGCACAATGTTCATGTAATTCGTGTAGGTATTGAGAGGAAGAATTATGGGATGCCATGCTCTTGTCCCAAATGTATAGTAGATTGTCGTTCCCCCCACTTGCAAGTTGTTGGCCAGAAGGAGACCATTTCAATCCACAAACCTCCTCACTATGCCCTTTGTATGTTTGAACAATGTGATCACCGATGTGAACATCATGATTGATTACTATCCCATCCTGTCCTCCTGTGGTAAGAATAGGACCATTCCAAGCAAAGGCACCAACACATTGATGATGACCTTTCAAGGCTCTTAACTGCAATTTTATCCATGTCAAATTTAGGGATTGCCATTACATTAGAATGAGAAAACCTTGGAAGAGATAAAGAGGTTTAATTTACCTTTTTATGAGATGCAGAATCCCATAGCTGTACAACAGAATTATTCATTCCGACGGCAAGTTGGTTCCCATCAGGTGCCCAACTAACACTCGTAACTGGAGCCTCTTCATCATCTGCAATTAGAAGCTCGGATATAGAGCTATCCGAATCATTCCACAAGTTTACAGTGTTTCCAAGGGCTACGGACAAAACGTTGGTAGAACTATTAAGATGTCCCAAGAAAAAAAAAAGTGTCCACTGGGTATTAGTTTGACTATTAAGATGGGAGAGTGATATTCTTTGAATAATATTTAAATCTTCATAAACATGTCCTTGCCCTGGATACACTTCATTGTAATAAACCCAACTCGGGGAATTGCATGTTTTCAGCATAGAAAGTGTCTATAGAAAAACAGTAAAATGAAAATATCCATACCGTGTGACCATTCATTGAAACACCATGTTTCTGTAGAGGATTGAGACAATACTTCTTTGTGTGACCATTCATTGAAACACCATGTTTCTGTAGAGGACTGAGACAGTACTTCTCTATGAAGAGTCTCTTGGAATTCATTGAATAGCTAGATGATTCCATATTTCCTCCTCAAAATCGCAAGACAAAACACAATGTATGAAAAACAGTCAATATACCTAAACTCGCAAAAAGAAAATCCAAATGCTCCAGTAGAATTAGAATTTGAATGGTAAAAGCTTAATGTATGGTTCTCCAAAATGTATATCCAGCTAACTATCAGAAGCTCTGGTAGTTGCTTTGGTGTTATCCTTGCCAGAGGAAAGCAATCTGCAAAACCACACAAACCAGCAATCTGCGAAACCAGACAAACCAACAATCTGCGAAACCAGACAAACCAGGTCAACTGATAGTTGATGACACGATGACTAAAGAAATTGCGAAATTGCTAAAAGACATTAAATATATATATATATAGCTAACGGACATAAACCCATATGGGCAGGCATATATGGAATTGTTTTTTGTAAGTCGGTTAGCTTAAATATTTTAATTCTTTTCTCAATCATTTCCTCGCTAGGTTTAAACTTATAATATGAAGATGGACTAAATCCTACATATTAGGATGAGACTAAATCTCAAAAATAAATAATTGATTTACATTTTATGGATAAGTTAACTTATTTGGACTTCAAGCATTAAACTATTCATCAAATTTGACAATATTAATGTGGGGCAATATTATTTGGAAAAATATTTGTTATTATTGAATTATTTATTTAATTTTATTATATCAATTATTTTATAAATGAGTAAAAGAATTATATTATTTTAATTTAAAAGTTATAAAATATTATTTTTAGTATTTAAATATTAAACTTTTAATATTTATTTAAAAAACAATATATTTATGTCTTGGACATAGAAGTGGTAAAGTTGAAATGTTGTAAATTGTTGTAAATGCAAGGTCTCATGTTCATATCCCCCTCAAACCTACCCATGTGCCATGTTTGGAGCCCTATGGATGCATCTAGGGGTATAGTGGTAGCGAGATTGGATTCTTGGACTCCATGTCACTCTAGTACCAACCTCGAGCCTAGTTGTTGATTCCTCTTGTAAAAAAAAACAATAAATCAATATTTATTTACTTTTCCCCCAGAAGAAAACTATATTTGTTATTTCATTAGGAGTAGTGTATATAATTAGAGTTGTTATTTCATTAGCAGTAGTGTATATAATTAGAGTTTACATATCCTCATATGTGTTTTTTAAGCATGCATATATTTGTAGGATTTTTGCATAAAATTCGGACACAAACCTAGAAAAATAAAAAGAAACATAACAGAAAAAAAAAGTGTCCACGTAGGGTAGCCACCCTAGTATTCATGATTCAAAAAAATATAAAGAGACCTGAACAACCCAGATTCGATCTCTCCATTCCTCAGAAAACATGAGACCCTTCATTGAGTCTGGTAAACATGGCAGAATCCCAATCTTTGGAAAGATTGTTTGAAGACGTTGGATTCTAGTCTACCAGCATTCCAATTGCACAACCTAAAGATTAACTTTAAGTTGAGCCTAGTGAAAAATTAATTTGGATACCCCCACAATCATTAATCTTTGAATGTTTTTGTGTCAAGCGAAATGAAGGAGACCATAAAAGGCCAATAATTCGCTCCTCGTTTTAGTACCCCTGCGACATCCTATCCACCGGCTAAAATGATGAAACAATAACATTTTTAATACAATTCCTACCTTGATATCGTGCCACCATTATAAGAGATTGCATAAAAAACGTTAATAGGCATCGATACATCGAATATGAGAGGATTGGCAGTCCTTCTCTTCGAGGTTACTGTCATCTTCTTAACTTCTTTATAAGTGATGAGTGCTACCAAACTTACCTTCATATGATTTTTTGGCATGTCTTTGAACGAAACATCATTCATGTGCTTCCAAGTCACCGAGCTAATAAAAGAATGGAGTTTTGTGCATTGATTGTCCTCAGATATCTATGAGAGGAAACAATTCTCAAAATGGTGTGCAAACCATCTTTTGGTCGAATTGGTAATAGTAAGCACTTCCCTCCAAACACACTGTGTAAATTCATGGGACACAAAAAAATGTTCAATGCTTTTAGAGTTGTTTCTGCATAATACACAAAAACCAGGACCCATAAATCCTCGTTTAACCAAATTTTAACAAGTTGAGATCTTTTTATCCATCAGAAACCAACATGAACTTTTTATTCTCAAGGGTAAATTCCACTTCCACAACCATGCATGCCACCACTTCGCCCCGTCATCCCACTTGGAAACATCTATTACATCGTAGGTCAGCTTTGTTGTAACCTAACCATTGTCAACATTCCATGACCAAAGAAGGGCTTCTTTTGCATTATTCATTTAGCATCCTCTATGCTGAAGTCCGTGTATGAAATGATTCCATTCAATTTCCATATTTTCATTAAGGTTCAAATTGGTCGTTGATTTCCATTGTTGGTCCCTTTCCAAATCCACGTCTCTGTAAAAAACCAGAGCAAGTACAAAGATTCCTTTTGAACGAATTTTAGCCATTAAATTCTTAAATAATAAGGAATAGTTTGCACCACCAATGATAAGATCTTTGACCACCTTTTTCTACAATGCATTCCCTGGCTTTTAGTCTAACTAACACACCACTACCTCAATTGATTTTGCAAGCATGTTCTAGATGTTCGATCCTGAAACTTTGGATTACAGGCCATGGTGTAACCAATCCATCAAAATGGAATATGTCATATACGTTTCCTTCACAATGTCATTTGAGAGACCACCCAAGAATATGCATCTCCATAAACTATTTCCACCCATATCTTTCCCAAAATAAAAAATATTCTTTAAACCCCTAAACACCCATGATTTTCAAGTGACCAATTTTCTCCCAACTAGCTAGATGAAATTTCTTTTGGTTCTTTGCACCAAACCATAAAAAATTGAATCACCTTTGTCGAATATTCCCTGGAATGGAATTTGGTATATTTTCCAGAGATAACCAGTAGACCAAGGATATTTTGAAGATTGATTTGATCAATATCATCCTGCCACCTAAGGACAACCACCGATAACACCAGCTTCTTAGTCTTTTCTCACCTTATATTAGCAACTATATCCAGTTGTTCATCGTATAACAATTTGGATTTAAAAATAACCTAAGAACTTAATACCTAATTCCAACAACCCAACCTTGAAGGGAAACACTTGTTGTAACTGATCCACAAAATCTTCTCCAATACGAGAGGTGTAAAAACCCAATTTATCAACACTAGGCATCATACTTGTAACTTCGCTAAAAGTATACAATAATTATTTGAAGACTTAGCATTCCCCAATGGTGTCCTTACCAAAAAAGTAACACATCATCCACAAAAAACATATGAATAATCCTGATCACTTCTAAAATATTAACCCCTGCTAGTTTTCCTTCCACACAGGCCTTAAGTATAAGAAGACTCGATCCTTCAATGACCAGTAAAAAAAATGGAGATAATGAGCATCCTTGTCGTAACCCATGGTAGATTCTAAAAAAAAGGGTTGAACGCCATTTACCGAGACAAAAAAATTATCCAAGTAAATATAGCCAATAACCCAATTTGTAGCCTCATGCCTTAAATTGAACTGCAATAGAACCAATTGAAGTAAGCTCCAACTAACCGTGTCATAAGCTTTGAGATCCACTTTTAGAACCATCACCTTCAACTTTTTAACTTTGATTGAATGCATACATTCCTATACCACCCCCATAGCATCGAGAATCTATTTATGGTTGAGAAAACCAAATTTCTCCTTCAAAATGTGCCTTGACAATATCAACTTTTTGAAACACTAGGAGGTGTTAACATTTTCCCACATCAAATCGTCGCTACAGAAACACCTTATTAATATTTCTAATCTAATTAAATTGATTAGCATATTTATCTAAAAGAATAACAAGCACAACAAGATACACAAGACATAGCAAGACAAGACACAAATATTTTCACCAAGGAAACCATAAAGGAGAAAACCACGCAAACTTCCTCTGAATAGTTTTGTCACTAAGACAAAATCACAAGATGTAAAAACCCGATGAGAAGAAGTCTCCTATAACTATCTCTCTCTCTCTCTCCTCATGCCAACTTGAGTGAGTGTGATTGTGTATAAATGAGGGAGGGTGGCTCCCTATTTATACCCTTCAAGTGACTGACATCCTAACTTGATCGGGACGACTTCTAACCCTAACAGGGCCGAATTCTCCTAGAGAGATTCCAAAAGTACATTACATAATATTATACTATGGACTATTTCCTTAACATACAATAGAGGTTGTACCTCAAGGACTATGTACAATAATGAAATCTCAAAAGGAGGGAAACACGTCTTCGATGGGGGTACGACAACATACAATGATAATATACATCAAAATATCTTCTGAAGTTACAAATACAACAACACTCTCGCTTAACTAGGATTATTCTCTCTCTCGTCGTAGCCATCAACATATCTGGTCAAGTCATCATCAGATATTCTTACATAAATCTCATCTTGTCGATCATTGGATAGTACTATCTTGTGAAAATTAATCCCAAGCTTAGAACAATTGAACTCACAAAATTGCTTGCAAATATGCAAGAAATACTCAAGAAGGAGACTGAATATGTGAAAATCCACAAATTGTTGATGATATTGATTTACACCAGCCATCATTAACTATATTTAGGCTTCTCATTCAATAGATACTCCACGGATTTGAAAGATTTAGGAGGATTTTCAAGTTAGTACAAAAGCATGCTTACTAAACTAGTCAAAATCCCCCATATGTGGATAAAGCACTTTCCAAATCAGTGAAGAGTCTCATGAATTTTATGAACGAGTGTGTACATCTCATAAGTGATGGAAAGTTGAATTTATCATTCTTTTAGATGAGGAAAATAAGGGAGGTGAGTTGGTCCAAAAAACAAGGCAATCTACCTTAAAACTAGCTTTAGTTTTTCCTTAAAACTGCAGAAAAGCTGGAAAGACTAGAAAAGGAAGTAATGCGCAGTTTCCTTTCTAGGAAATCTGTGAGTTGTCAGAATATTTCTAACTTGTTCCTTGAAGAATCTTTGGCAAGTTTGACCTCAAATATGGGTTTGGGTGCAATCTAGATAGTGTAGTACCTAGGAATTAATCAAAAGAGATTAATTATTTTATCCTAAGTCCTGGGATGGGTTTTGATTATTACAATACCTCTATTAATATTGAATTTAAGTACAATATAAGAAAACTATCATAGAAATAGGGCCTAGAAACAAGGCTTATTCACCCTTTACATACTGCTTGTCCATACAAAACAAGGAAAAGAGGAAAAACCACAAGTGGAAAAATCCTCCTTCAAACTTGGACATGAAAAAAATAGTGTGAAATATGGTCTTCAATCTATCTTCACAAAATGATTAGCTATCCCAAGTAAAGACTTAGATTATTGAAAGTCCTCTCTGAAAATACTTTGGTGAAGATGTCTGCAACTTGCTCAGCTGATTGGCAATATTGCAGATCAATGACCTCATCATGCACAAGTCCTCTGATGTAGTGCATATGAATCTCGTTGCGTTTGGTTCGCTGCCTCAGTATTGGATTAGTTGAGATATGAATGGTAATTTTGTTGTCACAATAGATGATTGTAGAATTTTATGTCTCGATCCCAAACTCTCCAAGTATTCTGTGCAACCACAAACATTGAGTAGATGCATTCACAACTCCTTTGTACTCTTCCTCTGTAGATGAAAGTGCAATTGCACTTTGTTTCTTACTTTACCAGCTGATTGGTCCATCTGCAATAATAAACACACATCTAGAAGTTGACTTCCTATCAGTTTTATCACATACCCAATCAGAGTCAGTAAACAAACTAACTCTAGGCTAGATTGTGCAACATAGTGAATCCCATGAGTTTTTGTTCCTTGTACGAAGTTTAGGATTCTTTTTGATGCCCTCCAATGGATGTCATGAGGCTGATCCATGTGTCTAGAAGCCACAATCACTGTAGAAGATATATTAGGCCGAGTATGAGTCAAATAAAGAAGACAACCAACTAGTTTCTTATACAATGTGTTGTTTTTGAATGGATTTGTATGTGCTTCTTCAAGCTTAACTCATGAAAGGAAAGGAGTCTTGCTTGGATTTCAATCCTTCATTTTGAAATTCTTTAGCAAATCTAAAGCATACTTGGACAAATGTAATTTTATTCCAATATCTGATTGAGAAATTTCAAGCCCAAAAAATTGATTTAACAATCCCAAATCAATCATAGAAAAGGCATGGTTCATTGCATCCTTTAAGGAGACAATTTATTTCTTGGAACTCCCTGTGATCAAGAGGCCATCAACATACAATACAATGATGATTAAGGAACAATCAATTAGCTTCAAATAAACATTTGGATCAGACTTTCATCTACAATAGTCCAGTGATGAAAAAATCCATCAATATTGGGATACCAAGCTCCGGGAGCTTGTTTTATCCAATACAATGAATTCTTCAACCTGCACACAAGAGATGGATTATTCACAAAACCTTATGGCTGATGGATATATATTTATTCTTTTAGATCACCATGTAGGAAAACACTCTTTACATCCATGTGTTGTACTTCCCACTACATATGAAGACTCAAGATGGAAAATAACCATGAAGGAGGAGTTTCATCCGCTCCAAAAGAATGATACATGGGATCTAGTCATTCTCCCCTCAGGGTGAAATCTAGTCAAGTGTAAATGGATTTTCAAAACTAAACTTGATGTTGATGGTTCTCCTTTGAATATAAGGAAAGGTTAGTGGCCAAGGGCTTCTCCCAAGTCCATAATTTACACCAGCCATGATTAAATAAATGAAGGTTACTCATACAATAGATACTCCAAGGATTCAAAAGCTTTAGGAGGCTTTTCGAATTAGTACAAAAGCAGGCTTACTAAACTAGTCAAAATCCCCCATAGGTGGATAAAGCACTTTCCAAATTAGTGAAGAGGCTCACGAATTTGCTGAATGAGTGTGTACAACTCATAATTGATGGAAATTTGAGTTTATCATACTTTTATATGAGTAAAAGAAGGGAGGTGAGCTGGTGCAAAAAACAAGGCAATCTACCTTAAAACTAGCTTTAGCTTTTTCCTTAAAACTGCAGAAAAGATGGAAAGACTGAAAAAGTAGTAATGCGCAGTTTCCTTTTTTGGAAGTATGTGATTTATCAGAATCTTATCCAAAATATTTATAAATCGCCATGAGGCATTTTTGGCAAGTTTGACCTCAAACTGGGTTTGGGTGCAAACTAGCTAGTGTAGTACCTAGGAATTAATCAAAAGAGATTATTTATTTATCCTAAGTCTTGGGATGGGTTTTGATTATTCCAACACCCTCCTCTTAAGACTGAATTTAAGTACAATATCAAAAAAATATCATAGATATAGGGCCTAGCAACAAGTCTTAGTCACCCTTTACATACTTCTTGTCCATACAAAACAACGAAAAAGTGGCAAAACCACGTCAAGTGGGAAATTCCTCCCTCAAACATGGACATGAACAAAACTGTATGAAATATGGTCTTCAATCTATATTCACAACATGATTAGCTATCCCAATTAAATACTTAATATTGCTGAAAGTCCTCTTTAAAAATACTTTGGTGAAGATGTCTACAACTTGCTCTGATCATGGGAAATATTGCATATCAATGACCTCATCATGCACAAGTCCTCTCATGTAGTGCATATGAATCTCGATGTGTTTGGTTCACTGCCTTAGTGTTGGATCACTTGAGATGCGAATGGTACTTTGGTTGTCACAATATATGACTATAGAATTATTTGTCTCGATCCCAAACTCTCCAAGTATTCCCTGCAACCACAAACATTGAGTAGTTGCATTCACAACTCCTATGTACTCTGCCTCTGTATATGAAAGTGAAATTTCACTTTTTTTCTTACTTGACCAGATGATTGGTCCATATGCAAGCATAAAAACATATCCAGAAGTTGATTTCCTATCAGTTTTATCACCTTCCCAATCAGAGTGAGTAAAACCAACTAACTCTAGGCTAGATTGTGCAACATAGTGAATCCCATGATTTTTTGTTCCTTGTATAAAGTTTAGGATTCTTTTTGCCGAAATCCAGTGGATGTCATGAGGATGATACATGTTTCTGGAAGCCACACTCAATGCATACTATATATCTGGTCAAATATGAGTCAAATAAAGACGACAACCAACCAATTTCCTATACAGGTTTTGTTTTTCAATCGAGTTGACTGCGCTTCTTCAAGCTTAACTCTTGAAAGAAAATGAGTATTTCTGGGATTGCAATCCTTGATTCTGAAATTATTCGACAGATATGAATCATAATTGGAGTATTTCATTTCATCCTTTAAGGAGACAATTTATTTCTTGGAAATTCCTATGATCAATAGGTCATACACATACAATAAAATGATGATTAAGAACCATGAATCAGATTAAATTAAACATTTGCATCATACTTGCATCTACAATTGTTCAGTGATAGCTAAAATCCATCGATCTTGGCATACCAAGCTCTGGGAGCTTGTTTTAGCCCATACGATGATTTCTTCAACCTGCACACAAGAGATGGATTAGTCACAAAACCTTATGGATAATGCATGTATATTTTTTCTTTCATATCTCCATGTAGGAAATCACTCTTTACATCCATGTGATGTACTTCCCACTGCTTGGAATTTGCAATGGCCAAAACTAGTCTTATGGAGCCCATCTTTTTAACTGGTACAAAGGTCTCGTTGTTGTAACGTCCCCAACCCTCTGACCGGCGAAGAGGACGCTACCATGCCATTAACCATCTGAGCTAAGAGCCCCATCAACATGTACATGAATAAAAATGCTGAAAACAAGATGCATTGAAGTGGAACATGCACAGATGCAATTATTTATCATACACAGCGGAAGCAACATACATTCATACCAGCATTCATTCAACATGTTCATCACATTCATTAACAAAAAAAAACAATTGCAGAAGTAAAATGGACAAGATCACTTATCTTATAAGAACTCGTTCCGCAACCAGCTACGTCACTACAACGTTCCAACCAACCATAGGCCAGCATGCTCCTTAATATCTCAGCAACGCTGCCACCCCTGAGTTGGGCATGATTCTCCAAGGAATAGGGAACACGCAGGCTTACATATAGCCAAGGATACACAAAACACAGCCAAGCCAACACAGTTGGGTTTATCAGGCCATCAAGGAGCTGGGAAAGGCTAAATGCTAAGCTGGTGAGCCCATCATAGAGCTGGGAACACCTACACTAGAACTAGCCTGACTTCTAAGACACCCACACACACCCAACACAAGGAATCAGTCCCTTCTCTGCTACACAGTCCCTCAGGCCCTGCATTCCCTTCCAGTGCTATTCAGGGGTTGTGGATAAGAAAGCCAGTCCTCTAGCTCTGTTTGTGTGGCTTCCAACACACCAGGTTTATCAAGCAAACCAAGCCCCCATCCCTGCTCCCAACACAGCCCGAATACCAACCATTGCACACATGCAATAAATCAACTATCACAACTTAAATAGGGGAAACGACTCTTGAGTCGTTCTTGGCCCTATCGTGGCCAAAACGACTCCCAAGCGAGTTACACAGTCCCAAAACATATCAGTCAACACAACTCACAACATGGGGAAACAATAGTCTGTCCTGGACAACAAAGTCACCGGGAAAACTTACCCAGACCACGCTGGGGAAAGAAATTACAGTCTCCCAGCCTGTGCGTGAGAGAAACTTGCACCAAACCCCAAAACACAGAGGAAAACATATGCACGGGCCACAAATCAGTAAGGAAAACTTACACATAGTCCCTGAGTGTAAAAACAAATATCCACAGGAAAAATCATGGGTGATAGTGACCGAACAGCTCCCAGCTTGCTGCGTGAGTAACAACAATGTAGAACCCACAAATCAGCCTATGAGGAACGTATACAACCACACCATCCACAAATCCGTAGAGGAAAACTGCGTGGGTAAAATCAGGAAAGTCCTATGCGTGATAATAATTAATAGACAATGGTCCCTGCGTGAGGATGAACAACTCCGCCCATGCGCATGGATGAACAGACCAGGGAAAGAATGGCGTCCTCCGTGCATGGAATGAGAGGCGTCATCATCTCTCTGTCCATCGTGAGGTTCATTGCTAGTGGAGTGTGCATGTGTGCAAGGATTGACAGTCCTACCACACTCCACTCTCAACCATAACTTCCCCAGATATCAACAGAAGTTATTAATTGGGGTGGTTGGATAAGACAAGGTGGTGACACATGAATTTTTCCCTCATGCCCAAGGTTTGACATTCCCCACCCTTATCCTTGTGAAAATCATGCCCTCTTCTCAATTTAGTTGCCGTGAACATAGCTGGTTGGGTTCATTTTAATTAAATATGCATATTTACATGACGATAAACTTACTATATGCCGCATGCCCCGATATACCATCAATGACAATTTCAAACCGAAACATAGCATAACCAATCAATGGTGGGGCCTTGGCCTTGAGCTCCGCACCATGATTATTTACAATATATACCTCATATACATCTGATGCAATGGGGTCAAAACCAAGGTGTTACATTCCCCTCCCCCTTCAATAGCATTGTCCTTAGTGCTTTTACAAAATTGAACAAAATGCTACACTGGTATCTCCTTAGTGTTTCGCAAAATTGAACAAAAATGGATGTGCTGATCACATGGCATCCTCCAGCTCCCATGTAGCCTCTTCAGGTTTGTAGTGCTCCCATTGTACCTTTACCTACCCTATGGCCTGGTTCCAGAGCATTGTGACCTTCCTGTTGAGGATGCGCATTGGCTCAATTCGGAACTCTCCCTTGGGTTCCACCTGAATCACATCCCAATTTATCACATGGTTAGGATCATGTACATATCTCTTAAGCAAAGAAACATGAAAAACATTATGAGATCTAGTGCTAGAAGGCAATGCAAGTCTATATGCAATAGGCCCTATTCTCTCAAGCACTTCAAACGACCCACAATATCTAGGTGACAGCTTGGCACAACTTCCAAGCTTCAAGGAACTTTTCTTTTCCCTCACTCTGAGGTAAAAATGATCCCCAACACTAAAGTCCCTGTTCATCCTATGCTTATCTGCATAGATTTTTTGTTTGTCCTATGCTGCTTTAAGATTCTGCCTGATCTTTACAACCTCTTGCTCCATTTCCTTGAGCAATTCTGGTCCATGCACAATCTTGTTCACCGGGTTATCCCAAGTCACAGGTGTCCTACACCTTCTCCCATACAAGGCTTCATACGGACTCATCCCCAAGGATGCCTGCTGTCCATTGTTGTAAGAAAAATCTACCAAGTGCAAGTAATCTTCCCACTTGGTTGGTTTGTCCATCACGTACATGCGAAGCATGTCTTCAAGCACCTGATTAACTCTTTCTGTCTGCCCATCTGTCCGAGGATGGTATGCAGTGCTGAAGTTTAGCTTTGTACCCAAGCTTGCAAACAACCCCTTCCAAAAGTTGGAAGTGAACTTGACATCTCTGTCAGAGACTATTGCCTTTGGAAATCCATGCAATTTAAAAATATCCTTCATGAAGATCTTTGCAATATCATCAGTCTTATGCGTAGACTTAACCGGTATAAAATGCGGTGCCTTTGTCAACTTTTCCACCACAACCATGATGGAATCATGTTGTCTCCAAGTCGTCGGTAATCCTGTAATAAAATCCATGGAAATAACTTTCCATTTCCATTCTGGAACTAGCAAAGGCTGCAACAAGCCTGCTGGATGTTGATGTTCAAGCTTTACCTACTAACATTTCATACACCTTGAAATGTACTCAGCCAAGTCCTTTTTCATTCCTGGACAGAAGTACTTCTTCCTAGCAATAGCAATTGTCTTCTGATATCCTGGGTGACCAGAATACAAAGCTTGATGGATTTCATCCATGAAAACTCTCCTCAAATATGCTACATCTGGAATATAAATTCTACCTTTATAAGTGAGAAGTCCATCTTCTCCCAATTTATATCCCTCATACCTCTTCTCAAGATTTTGTTGTTGCAATTTGTCTTTTACCTGCTCATACAATTCATCTCCAGCAACATGATTAGCAATCTGCTGCCTCAAATCTGATTGGCAAATACTAAGAGATGCCACATGCATTTCCTGTACCTTCTTGCTGAGTGCATCAACTACCTTATTTTCTTTCCCTTTTACGTGTTTGATTTTGAAATCAAACTCACATACAAATTCTAGCCATCTTGCTTGCCTAGCATTCAAAGTAGGCTGATCAAATAAATATTTCAGTCCACAGTGATCCGTTCTGAGCTCAAATATTCTACCGATCAAGTAATGTCTCCACATCTTGAGAGCGTGTACTATGGCTGCAAGCTCTAAATCATGAGTGGCATAGTTCTTCTCATGTTCCTTCAGCTTTCTTGACTCATAACATATCACGTGGTTGTCTTGCATAAGGACTCCTCCAAGCCCTTGTCCGCATGCATTGGTACACACCACAAAATCTTTCTTTGGATATGCAACTTTCAATATTGGTGCACTAGTGAGAAGATTCTTCAACTATTGGAAGCTTTCTTCACACCTCGATGTCCATTCGAACTTCATCCCCTTCTTTTGCAAAGAAGTGATGGCATGTGCAACCTTGGAATATCCCTCAATGAATCTCCTGTAGTATCCTGCAAGTCCCATAAAAGATCTTACATCTATCACATTTCTTGGAGTAGGCCAATTCATAATGGCTTCAATCTTTTCAGGGTCCACAGATATACCCTCCTCTGAGATAATGTGACCCAAGTACTGAATTCTATCTCTATATAAGTCACACTTGCTCAATTTTGCATACAACTGATGCTCCTTGAGTAAATTCAATGTCAATCTCAAATGTTCTTCATGTTCTTCCTCATCTTTAGAATAAACAAGAATGTCATCGAGGAAGACAAGAACAAACTTGTCCAAATATCTTCTGAAGACACTATTCATAAGGCACATAAATGTAGCTGGTGCATTTGTGAGGCCAAATGGTACCACTACAAACTCATAATGCCCATACCTTGTCCTGAAGGCTGTCTTATGAATGTCCTCATCCTTGATTCTCACCTGATGGTAACTAGACCTTAAGTCGATCTTGGAAAATACCTTTGCTCCCCTCATTTGATCAAAGAGGTCATCAATCCTAGGCAAATGATACTTATTCTTCACAGTAACCTTGTTCAATTGTCTGTAATCAATACACAACCTGAGTGTACCATCTTTCTTCTTTACAAATAGAACTGGTGCTCCCCAAGGAGACACACTCGGTCGGATATACTTCTTTTCCAACAACTCTTGCAGTTGCATATTCAACTCTAGCATCTCTGGTGTACTCATCCTGTAGGGTGCCTTGGACACTGGTGCTACTCCTGGCACAAGTTCAATTGTGAAGTCAATGTCCCTCCTTGGAGGAAGCCCTGGAATCTCATCAAGAAACACATCCCTGAATTATTGTAACACCTGATAGTCCTCCAACCTAGGAGTTTCATCTCCTGATGTCTCCAGAATATGAGCTGCATACAACTGGCATCCCTTCCTACAGAACTTCTTTAACTGCATGGCTGAAACCTGCTGTACTAAAATTACCTTTGGAATACCTTTCACAACTACTAGGTTCCCTTCTTCATTCATGCATTCAAAAGTCTTATTGTAACAGTCAAGCTTCACCCTGTGAGCTTCTAACCAATCCATTCCAATGAGAACATCATAGGAACCAAGTGGTAGAACATTCAGATCTACACAAGTGACCAATCCTTCCATGACCAATGGACATTTCTCTACCACTTCACTGACCTTTCTCTTAGTTCCAGTGGCTAGTTGAACTAACCAAGACTTTCTATGCTTTACCTTCTTAAAAGCACAAATCTCCACTACTCTAGGAGTAATGTAACTGTGAGTAGAACCAGGGACAATCAAAATAGAAACAGATTGCTCAACGATCTTACCTGCTACTTCAACCACAGTTGACTGGTGATCTACCTGGCGGTCCTCCAGTGCTGCATAGATCCTAGGGACTGCCCTTGCTACTTGACCCACTGTTTCTGCTTCTTGAATGTTGTAAGCTGGCCTTGCACTGTCATTCTTGAGTGGACAATTTCTGCGCATGTGGGGTCCTCCACATTTCCAACATTGAAGTGGTCCTCTATTATGTTGTGGATCCTTATGCTTTTCTCCTGTCGTTCCAACTGGTTTACTCGCAGCTTGAGATGGCTGCTTCTGCTGATTCCTGAAGTTAGAAGGTTTGAAACCTCTCTTTCTTTGGTCAAACTTCTCATTCTTCTTGTCCTTCCATGCCTTATGGTAATCAGGTTTACCTTTGCTTTGCTCATAACAATACTTAGCCTTCCTTATTGCTTCTTCAAGAGTTCTGGGTTCATAAAAATCAATTCTATCTTTGTAAGACTGAGGAAATCCACTCAGAAAACGCTGGAACTTTACTTTTTCATCTCTGATGTACCGAACAGATCTCAACAGCTCCAAAAACTTATTTGCATACTCTTCCATGGTCTGCTGTCCCAATCTCAGCTCATGGAACTCCTTAATCTTGTCATCATAATACCTGTCAGAGAGGTATTTCTGCTTGAAATACTTCTTGAACTGTTTCCACTTAAGTTTCCTTTCAATGATCCTCTTTAATTGCTTGAAGTGTTCCCACCAAATGGATGCCCTTCCATTCAGATTGAATATGGAAACTCTTGCCTTCATGTTTCCTTAATAGTCGTGCACTTGAAAGTACTTCTTTATCCCAATAAGCCAAGGTTCAGCCTCTTGTCCAGTATTTACCTCACCATCAAATGTAGGAGGTTTAGCTTTCTTAAATTGATCTCAAGAGCGATCCCTATGGTGTCTCTTTCTTTTTCTTTTATGGGAAGAAGAACTTGAATCCCCGCTAGATTCTTCAAAGTCAGATGATCCACTAGAAGTCCTTCTCCTTCTCCCAGTATTGCTCTTACTACCTTCTGGTCTTCCTGTACCTCGTCTAGAGTCTATCTCTCTTTGTAAGTCTGTCAAACTCTACAACATTGCAGCATTCAACTGATGCTGCTCTCCCTGGGCTTTGATCAAGCTTCTCATGGTGGCTGCAACATCTGGTGGTGTCTCTTGGAATCTCCTTCCATTAGACTCTATGTCATCATTTCTATTACGGACATTTTCTCCCATGACATCTTTTTCTCGCTCGTAAGAATCCCGAGCATCATACCCATCATGGGTTCTCATGACTGTACCACCTCTGGCTTATCAACTGCACTACCTGGAATACTGCCCTTGAAGGTGACTATGATTCTGTAGACGTGTTAATAACACAAATGTTAGAGGCATAACATTGATATAAATAAGAATCACTTACCTTCTCTTGGAATAACCATAAAATAACAATTTGCCCAAACACAAGGTTTTCTTCATCAAGAACGTCTATCCAAGGGGGACGATGGGGGTCAAGGGGGCTTGCCCCCTTGTCATTTTTTTTTGTTGTAAATCATTGGTTTTCATGCAATCGGGAGCATAAGATCGCTGCCACTAAACAGCCGCAATGGCCGGTAGTGATCCTACTGTGGGTTCCGCTGACCATAACTCATCGGATGTCGGAAGCTCTAACCACTAACCATTGCCGATGGCCGATGATTCTCGGACTTAGAATTTTTTTTGAAAAATTTCCCCTTTTGCCTCTTGATTGGCTCAATTTTTTTCTTTTCATCGGTGAAGTAGTTCCATCAATAGCCGCAATGGCAACCCATCATCTTCGATCTTCTTCTGATCGACGACCCAATCTGCTAAGGCATAACCTGATCGGTATCGGCAGTATCTTCTCATTGGAAGGTTAGTGCTCTCAGCTTCCGAAACGGCGACACACCAGTCACTTTCTTCTTCCGGCAGCCAATATTTTCGTTACTTAGAAAAATTTCTTGAACTTTATTTACTGCGTCGGCGGTTGGAGGCCTTACCCGTCAGTCGCGTAGTTGTCTAGCCATCCGCAAGGGCGAGTGCTTGATCAACTATTTTCCGCCAACGATTCTAACACTTAAGCCAAATTTCAAAACTTTCCTACTGTCGGAAATCGGATCCACTAACACTACTACATCGACATTTTAGTCCCTTTGGCAGCCGCAACGCCGGACTGACAACCTCTAAATTCTTCCACGGTGTCGGTGATCCCAACATCTATTTTCCGCCAACGGACGTCGCACACTTAGAAAATTTTCAACAATTTTCCTTCCAACTGTCCTCCATCAGGTTTGCTTCCGCCTAGCTCTCTGTTACATCAGAATTCCTTCCCACTAAGTGTTCCGATGAATCGATAGTTCAAACACTTAGACAATTTTTTTATGGAAGTTTTCTGTCATGAACTTCTGATCTCTGCTGGGCAGAAAGGAATCCTGCCTCTGTCACTGCATATCCGTGGTCCATTCAGGCCCATGCTGCAACATGAGCTCTGATACCACACTGTAACGTCCCCAACCCTCTGACTGGCGAAGAGGACGCTACCATGGCGCTAACCATTCGAGCTAAGAGCCCCATGAATATGTACATGAATAAAAATGATGAAAACAAGATGCATTGAATTGGAACATGCACAGATGAAATTATTTATCATACACAACGGAAGCAACATAAATTCATACCAGCATTCATTCAACATGTTCATCACATTCATTAACAAAAAAAAATACGATTGCAGAAGTAAAATGGACAAGATCACTTATGTTATAAGAACTCGTTCCGCAACCAGCTACGTCGCTGCAACGTTCCACCCAACCATAGGCCAGCATGCTCCTTAATCTCTCAGCAACGCTGCCACCCCCGAGCTGGGCATGATTCTCCAAGGAATAGGGAACAAGCAGGCTTACATATAGCCAAGGATACACAAAACACAGCCAAGCCAACACAGTTGGGTTTATCAGGCCATCAAGGAGTTGGGAAAGGCTAAATACTAAGCTGGTGAGCTCATCACAGAGATGGGAACACCTACACCAGAACTAGCCTGAATTCTAAGACACCCACACACACCCAACACAAGGAATCAGTCCCTTCTCTGCTACACAGTCCCTCAGGCCCTGCATTCCCTTCCAGTGCTATTCAGGGGTTGTGGAGAATAAATCCAACCCTCTAGCTCTATTTGTGTGGCTTCCAACACACCAGGTTTATCAAGCAAACCAAGCCCCCATCCCTGCTCCCAACACAGTCCGAAGACCAACCATTGCACACATGCAATAAATCAACTGTCATAGCTTAAACAGGGGAAACGACTCCTGAGTCGTTCTTGGCCATATCGTGGCCAAAACGACTCCCAAGCGAGTTACACAGTCCCAAAACATATCAGTCAACACAACTCACAACATAGGGAAACAACAGTCCGTCCTGGACAACAAAGTCACTGGGAAAACTTACCCAGACCACGCTAGGGAAAGAAATTACAGTCTCCCAGCCTGTGCATGAGAGAAACTTGCACCAGACCCCAAAACACAGAGGAAAACATATGCACGAGCCACAAATCAGTAAGGAAAACTTACACACAGTCCCTGAGTGTAAAAACGGCTCTCCACAGGAAAAATCGTGGGTGATAGTGACCGAACAGCTCCCAGCTTGATGCGTGAGTAACAACAATGCAGAACCCACAAATCAGCCTGTGAGGAACGTATACAGCCACACCATCCACAAATCCATAGAGGAAAACTACATGGGTAAAACCATGAAATTCCTGTGCATGAGAATAATTAACAGACAATGGTACCTGCGTGAGGATGAACAACTCCGCCCATGCGTGTGGATGAACAGACCAAGGAAAGAATGGCGTCCTCGGTGCATGGAATGAGAGGCGTCGTCATCTCTCTGTAGATCGTGAGGTTCATTGCTGGGGGAGTGTGCGTGTGGGCAAGGACTGACAGTCCTACCACACTCCACTCTCAGCCATAACTGCCCCAGATATCAGCAGCAGTTATTAATTGGGGTGGTTGGATAAGACAAGGTGGTGACACATGGATTTTTCCCTCATGCCCAAGGTTTGACATTCCCCACCCTTATCCTTGTGAAAATCATGCCCCCTTCTCAATTTAGTTGCCGTGAACATAGCTGGTCGAGTTCATTTTAATTAAATATTCATATTTACATGATGATAAACTTACTATATGTCGCATGCCCCGATATACCATCGGTGACAATTTCAAACCGAAACATAGCATAACCAGTCAATGGTGGGGCCTTGGCCTTGAGCTCCGCACCATGATTATTTACAATATATACCTCATATACATCTAATGCAACAGGGTCAAAACCGGGGTGTTACAGTTGTAGTCAATGCCTTGGAATTGGGAGAATCCATTGGACACTAACCTTGCCTTATATTTCAAAGGAGAACCATCAGCATCAAATTTAGTTTTGAAAACCCATTTACACTTGGCTAGATTTCTCCCCGGTGGGGGGGGGAATGACTAGATACCATATATCATTCTTTTGGAGTGAATGAAATTCATCCTTCATGGTTGTTTTCCATATTGGTTATTCACATGCATATTCATATTTCTGTGGATCATATTCAACCATTAGAAAATTCTTATCATCAAAACAAGGGTCCTTGATAGGAAGGGCACTCTCAAATTGAGATCTAGTCCTCCTAGGATCTCTAGGATTCCCATCTAGTTCCCCAGCTGCTTGGATAGTTTTTACTTCCCACTTTGGCCTTGTGGATATGTTTGGATCTGCAATTAAATCATCATTATCAGACATATAAGAATCATAAATTTCATTTGTTCCATCACTTACAACCAAAGGTGGAGGAGGTGAGGAGGACTCTCCAATTTCTGCTGCTACCATAGGCTCTTCTTCGAACGAAACACTCCTTTCAAATGATGGTCTTGTTTTGATTGCAAAATGATCTTGGACAATATATATTTCTAGGATCAAATCTACACCGTTCATTATTTCAGATACTTAACTTTATTCCGTAGCCTCCACCATTCCATTCTTCCTTGCATATTCACCCTGTGAAATCATTGCTAGTTGTAGATCTTAATCTACCAGGCATCTCAATCATCCAATGATGTGGCTCCTACCCGATTTCACAATCCTTCGACATGATTTACTTCTTACTAATTCTCATTGTGAAATCATTGTGGGCCATGGATTAGGAATCCGCCAAGATCTTCGTCATTCATGTCTGTTGGGCCTACCCGATTTTGTACCTTCAAAAAATTTATTCTTTTGTGCATGTTGTGGTTGCGAAATGAATGCCCACCGTATATCTATTTCATTCAATATCATGATTGTTGGAATATGCGTTTCCTACAGGATTTCGCAGATTGGTAAATCTACTTACCCTGTGCTAGTTGTCATTGCAAAATGAACCTCCACCGTAGATATTCAACACTGATTGATATTCAACATTGATACATGTGGCGCCTACAAGATTTCGCATTCTTAAAAAGTTCGATTCCTCACACATGTTTTCATTGTGAAATCCACTCTCATAGTTGATCTCGAACACCAAGTGATCTTAGCCGTTGAAATATGAGGGGTGTACAATATTTCACAATCCTCCTTAATTCATTTCTCCTTGCATGTTCGCTTAGCGAAATCTTTATCCTCCGTCGATCTATCTCCATCTGTCCATCTAACGGTTGATTCTGTCTGCAAGTTAACCTCTTTCTTCCAACATCAAAATTATTTTAGATATATCATATTTCCTTGGAGAAATCATCTACAACCTTTGATTTTCTCCATTGTGCATCCAGGCCCTCCATTCCTATCACCATATAATCTCTAGCATATTTTTCTTATTCAGGCACATTTACAAGGTTAAAATTTGGGATTTTTAGCAATTTTACTCTTCAAAGCAATGAAAAAACTCCTTAGAACATCTAGGGACTCCATAAACACCCTTCAAGGTCATGATATGGAAAATTTTCATACCTTACTCTTTCTTTCACTAGTTTAACCCCATCAAACTACTTATCTCAAAATAGCGCTAATAGTAGCGATTCGTCATCATTGAGTTCGATCCCATTTCGAACTATGTATTTAGAGGACCCTTGGACTCTCCCTTCTCTGAGTATGTTGGATGAGGACCCTAGACCTACCAAGATGGAGATGTCCTTATCTACAATGGATATTTCTCATCAATTTGTTATTGATCTCGTTCTAGACCCTAGTCCTTCCTCTTCCCGAACAGAGGAGGAGGACCTCTTTGCACTGCCTACTTGGGTGTTTGCATCGTCATGATAGCATGCTTCCTCGATGATGTTTTTCCTTCAGACAAAGTGATTCTCAAGTACATGAACGGTTTGGAATTACCTTAGGAGGATTTGCACCATTTCTCTTACTTCCTCCCATAGCTTCAACAAATCGAGCGTGATGATTTTAGGTCGATCCTTAGGGAGAAATTTGGAAGTCCTATGGTCCCATTAGGAACTCATGGTATATATTCCAAAGGGAAGATGGCAAACTTGTCACCTACAATTCCTATCAACATTTCTCAAACTCCTAGCAAGATAGAGAACGTTTACATTGTGGCGTATTGTTCTCCCGATGAGATTAAGGCATACACTGAACTCTTTAAAGAATTTTGTGATGTTTTTCTTGGCTGTATGACAAAATGCCAAGGATAGACCCTTGGATTGTCGAACATATGACTGAAACTTATCCTAATGATAAACTTGTTCAATAGTGTTTACACGCGATGAATCCCCATAAGGTGCCTGCAATTAAGGCTGAGATAGAGAAACTGATCAAAGAGGGATTTATCTATCTATTTCTCTTAACTGAATGGGTATCCAATCCCATTCTGGTAGATAAGAATGAGGGAACTATCATGGTGTGTACTGACTTTCGAGACGTGAATAATGCCTTTCCTAAAGGAAATTTCCCCACACCATTCATAGATCAAATTTTCAATGAGTGTGCAGGAAGCGAAGTGTTCTCATTCGTGGATGGATTTTCAGGGTACAACTAGATCCAAATAAAGCCTAAGGACCAACATAAGATGGATTTCATTTGTCCTTGGGGTACTTTTGCATATCGAAAAATTCCTTTCGGCCTTAAAAATGTCAGTGCTACATTTCAACGGGCGATGACTTTTTCTTTTCACGACCTAAAGCGTATTATTGAAGTCTATTTGGGTGATTTAGTTTCTCACTCTCGTTTGAGAGTGGATTATCCATACTATTTACGCTTGGTTTTCGAGAGATGTCGTCGTTACCTAATGCGGTTGAATCCTCAAAATTGCATATTTTGCATGAAAGTGAGTTGGTTATTGGGATTTATCATTTCTAAAGAGGGTATTAGGGTCGATCCTCTTAAGTTTTAGGAAATACTTATGTTGTCTCCCCAATGCACGATCTGACACCTTCAAAGTATCCAAGGGATGGCTAACTTCTTACGGAGATTTGTCAACAACTTTGCCAATTTGACCAAGGGTTTTATGTGCCTTTTGAAGAAGGATACTCCGTCCATATGGGATGAGCAAGCCGAGGAGTCCTTCGATGCTCTTAAGAAAGACTTGGCATCGACCTTCGTACTTAGTCCACCCAACTATAGCCGTGAATTTCTATTATACGTGACTGCATATCAAGAGACGGTTGGGATGGTTTTGGTTCAAGCGGATGATGAGCTCCAAGAGCACGTTTTCTACTATCTTAACCATAACTTGATTGATGTTGAACTTAAATATATTCACATCGAGAAGCTATCCTTAACGACCGTTCATGCAGTTCAGCGGTTGAGACATTACATACTCCTTCTCCAGACTACACTCATGGCTCATATCAATTCATTTCAGTTTGTCATAACCACATGAATGATAGGGGGGAAGTATAATAAGTGGATTGTTATCTTGCAAGAATTCGATCTCGATTTGGTTTAGGAAAAATCAAATAAATCGCTAGTTTTTGCGAGGCTTGTGTCAGATCTTCCTAGTTTTGATGAAGATGAAATTCAAAAATATTTTTTTTGTGGACAAACATATCTTCCTTATCTTGACCGCGGACCCTTTGTATAGTGACATGAATATATTTATACAAACTTTGAAGGTCCCTCCTAACCTCTCATGGGATGAGCATCGACTTTTACAACATGCTGGTAAGAATTAGTTTATTATCGGTGACACCTTGTATCGCCATGGGGTGGATTCCATTTTACGTTGGTGTTTGACTCATGAAGAGGATGGGACGATGCTGAAATATTGCCATGGTGGGGCATGTGGTGGTCATTTATCTGGGCTTGCTATAACCCAAAAAATCCTTAGAGCGGGTTACTATTGGCTATCGATATTTAAAGATTGCATTAATGCAACCAAATGGTGCCACCCTTGCCAGGTGTTTGCACAGAATATGCGCTCGCATTCGGCTCGATTACACCCTATTATCATTGTCGGTCCCTTTACCAAGCGGGGGTAGTCTTTATGGATTGCAACCCATCTTCGACTGGGGGGCACCCTCACTTCATAGTGGTCGTGGATTACTTCACAAAATGGTTAGAGGCTATGCCTACTATTAAATTTAATGGTGAGAAAACCCCTCATTTTGTATTCAATCATATCACTACTCAGTTTGGTATCCCCAGAGATCTTGTCACTGACCATGGCTAGAACTTTCAAAATAGGATGATGAATGAATTATCTTCGAAATTGGGGTATAAGCAAGAGTATTCCTCTTCTTATTATCCTCAAGAGAATGGACAGGTTGAAGATGTAAACAAATCCCTAAATTTTGTTATGCAAAGATCCATTGCACAAAGCAATACTAATTGACACATTCTTCTTTACTCTGCTTTGTGGGATCTACTGAACCATTGTTAAGACTGCCATCGGTTTTTGTCCATATCAGTTATTACATGGGGTGAATTTGATATTTCTGATTGAATGTGAAATTCCCTCTTTGAAACTGGCCATAGAGATCTTATGAGAGACTTTTGAGTTGGAAGAACGTCTAGTCAACTTGGATCACCTTGATGAGCAGTGTCGAGATGCTTTAGTGGATCTTGAAATCAATAAGCATCGCGTGAAGGTTCAGTATGATAAGTTTGTCTGTCCCCGAAGATTTAGTGAAGGTGACTTGGTTCTTCTATATGACCAAGCTACTGAACCAATAGGGGTAGGTAAGTTCAACCCCATGAGAAATGGGCCTTATGTGTTTAAAAGGGTCTTAGAGAGGGGCACATATGAGTTAGAGGATTATGAAGGGGCAACCTTGGAGGAGCCTTGAAATGGGCTCTATATTAAAAAATAATATGCCTAATTCTCAGCTAAGGCTGATATTGTATATATTATTGTGCAGTTGCATAGTTTACTTTTGGTCCCCTTGTAGCAATTCGGTTTGTTGACATGCTTCCCTTTGTTGTAACAAATGTCGATGGAGTGTTCGGTATATGTAGGATACACTGACGGTGCTAGCTGCCATACCCAAAACATAGCTTCGGCTACTTGGGTCATTTATACGCCTGAGGTTCAGGTAGTGTCTTCCGGAGGTGTGTGTCTCTGACCATCATCGAATAATGTTGCTGAATATAGTGTCATGATTAAACTCCTATGCGATGCCATCTCTAATGGTATCCTATCTATTGGATTCCTCCTTGAATCACAGTTAGTTCTACCACAGTTAAATAGTGTGTATCATATCATAGATCCGACTTTATTACAAAGATTCTTATGGGTAAGATTGTTAAAACAAAAATTTGAACACATAACATGCATTCATATTCCTAGGATCTACAATCATGTTTCTGATTCTTATGCAAATTACGTTTTAGACTGGCATTTGTTACATCAATAAAGAAGCATACACATTACATTCACATTCAAATACACATGTAAATACATCAAGCAGATCACTATAAGTTTTTTATTTCTAAATATAGTCCAAAATGGTGTCACAGTACAAAATGTCATTGTTGGGCCCACTATATGTCAGTTAACTAAAACTTAACATGCAAAGTGCTAAACACAAATTATAAAACTGAGGAAGTCTTTTATTTCAAAGCTATCTTGCAAGATCTAGGCAAGGACAATTTCTACTTGACACTGTTATCTATTGGTATGAATCAAAACTCATTATAAATTAGATCACACCTTCTTGAAAAGAAAACAAAGCCTAATCCTATTCGCAAATCCAAACTGTAAATCTAATCACACTTCAACAGAATCAATTCTTATAAAACAAGATCTAATTGCATACATCTAAAAGAAGTGTTATGTTGGCCAACGATCTTTCAAATGAATTAAAAACACGACTATGACAAATCTAATGAATAAAAGCATACAACTATGATAAGACTAATGAATGAAAGCATGAATGAAAAAATAAGAAAATCTAAACAATAACACACCTACAATCAACACTACCAGCATCTTCTCAGGGAAGAGGGCCCTTCCTCCACTGAGCAGAGATGGATATCCACAATGAAAGTCTTCAACTCTAGAATTAAGAAACTGCCAGCATGTATTATCATAATGAATGATTACAATAGATCTGGATCAAATCCTACATCATAACATTGTTTTATATTTTTTCTTCTCAATGATATTGATTACATATTTATACATAAAATTATCTCATGGAAATGAGGAACTGAACCCCCAACTTGTGATCTGTAATAGCTGAAACATGGCTGGAATTGCTAACAACTTTGGAACCGGCCGCAATAGTAAATATGAAAATACCCTCTCGAAGAACCACCTGTATATCGCAAACCGTAGCTTTGTTTGACAATTTCCTCATGATTCAGGTAAATGAGGCTGTTACGCACAAAACCCACGTCTTGGATTTTCAATATTATTTTGCATCGTCCCGCAAATCAAGATGTGATTCAAGGTGTCCTTATATTGCATACATTTTCGGCAAAGGATCTAACAACTAACTGTGAGCATTTTGTACATAACAAATCAGTCCACAACCCATCATTAGTAAAATTATGCATAATAGTCTTCAATTCATCAAAGATAAAGAAAAATAATCATTATTAACCACTTAAATGATCAATGAAAGTAGTATGTTGTTTTACGCACAGTTACAACAAATGGATGGAAAATGGAACGATAAATGGACGATAATGGGAAGAAAATGGATGAAATATATGTCAATAAGTGATGGAAAAATTGACAATTATAGGGCCCAACATCTCCCCCAAACTGAACTTGTTGCATGTCCTCCTGTAACCCAATACAAGTGTAGCATCAAACTGGAAGAACTCATTCACTTGTTCATTCATTTTACCATTCGCACAGCTGTAGCTAGAAGAAATGGAGAGTTTAACAGAAATTGGTAGAGTCATAGCTGCTTAGCGGAGGATTTAGTAGAAATTTGGCGGATTCGGAGCTTATTTTCAGTGGAGAATTTGGCGAAGGTTTTAGCGAAGATTTTTGTAGAGTCACAGCCCAAATAGCACTAAATTTAGCGGAGTCACAGCCCAAAGATCGCTGAATTTAGCGAAGCACTTGGCGAAGATTTTGGCGGAGTCACAGCCCAAAGAGAGCTAAATTTAGAGGAGAATTTGGTGTAGTTGTGGCTGCCTAAAATGGGAAAAGAGGCAAAATTTTTACGGTGTTGCAGCTACACGGAATGGGAAAAGGGCAATTTTACGGTGTTTCAAACGCACAGAATGGGAAAATGAACGTTTTTACGGTGTTGCAACTGCATAGAATGGGAAAAATGAAAGATTTTATGGAGTTGCAGCTGCACGGAACGAGAAAAGGGAAATATTTTATGGTGTTGCGGCCTTTTGAACATAAAATTCTGAAGTCATTTTCTCCAAAATGACGAATTGGGTTGAGCTGAAATTTTTTAAACAGGTTTATATTAGTCCATTGCACCTACATACCAAAAATTAGAGATACCCACATCACGGATTTTGAGGAAAATGTAAATTGGTTGTAGGTGATTATGGTCATTTTCTCGAAAACCATACATTGGATTGGGATGAAAATTACCAGGCTTGTTCATCTTGTATTATGCACTTTTTATCCAAACATCATGAGAATCCAACTTACCAATTGCAAGATATGTCCATTTCAATTTCTGCACTTTTGTAGATGAACATGAATAAGAATCTATTGCACTTGAACTTCCTAAACCAATATTTCACAAAATGCAAACTGGGTTGGGCTAAAATCTTGTAAGCAAGTAATTACCATTATAATGCATCTCCACACCAAAAATCAAAGAAACCCACATCACGGATTTCGAGAAAAATGAAAATTGGCTATAGGTGATGATGGTCATTTTCTCAAAAACCGTGCACTGGATTGAGCTGAAACTTGCCACGTTTGTTCTTCTTACCATGATGCTTCTTCCCTCGAAATTTAATGAAAAATAAGTTTACCATTTTCAAGATATCCTCCAATCAAATTATGCACTTTTGTATTAAAAATGTGGACAAATAAGAAACAAAATGTGAACTTGATGGCAGCTAACAGTCACATCTAGGTGTTGTAGCTCACTGTCATAGCTAACAGTCACAAATGGGTGTTGCAGCTATCAAATTCATGCCAAATTTCAAGCTTGAAGGGTTCCATAATCATTGGCTCATTTTCCTGTGGATCCTTCATTCACCTTCCCTAATTACTGTAATTTTGTTTTCAGGAAAGCTTGTTTTTTTTTGTAACAAATAGAGACAAATTAAATATTGAACATTGAAGACAAAAATGATTTAAGCATTTTGCTCAAATAGTCAACAATTCCAAAACATTCTTGAAAACATCTCATACCCATTCCTTATCTTTCTACTTTCTGATCTTCCAGATTGCAACAAGGTGCAGGAAGAGAGCATACTTATTCAAAAATAAAAAACTTAAAAAAACAAAAGCATGGTTTTATTCTGTTATTCTATCCTACCCTATTCTACTTGGAAATATAAAAATTGTTCAAGTGTATGCATATTTCCAATGGATCCACTTTCGAAGAAGCGAATCAAGCAGCCTCATACTCCCAACAGAAAAATATAACTTTATGAATGCTAGGATATGAGAGATCAACTTCCCTTGAAATGATGGTGCCAAGAATTGGTGAAGTATGGAATGATGCTGCAGACCGATGACAGATTGAACCAAGCTTCAATATAGTCTTCGTTCCCTTGATTTATCATGGATGTTACACCATGAAGCTCCTTAGTAAACTGATCTTCCTCAATGCATAAGAGATTCATATCTAATGATGTAAAGGATGCTTCAATTTTTGGTTCCAATGTTCATTCGTCATCAAATGTCATGTGTGGCATGTTGATCTTGTCTATTTGCTTATGAGGACTAGAATAAAATCCATATGCAAATCTTGGATTTAAAACATGTTCAAGCCTCGTATGGATTTGCTGCAACAACACACAGTCTTTTTGCAGCGGTGTAGGTGAGGTAGAACAAGAGGAAAATGTAGGAACATTTTGCAGTTCAGCACTGTAAGCATACTGTACTGCTTTATCATGGTTAGGGTGGAGGGTGGATTGGACAGGAAATTGTGTTGGATACCAAGGAGTTTGATGAGAAAATAGATGTGGCTGATGTAGAGGATTGATTTGTGAGGTTGATATTGAAGGACCAAGTTGTGTTGCAGCATGAGGGACAGTGGCCATGTGATCATAAGATAGGCCATTCCAACCTTGTCGATAAGGTAGGTAAGAGTTAAATTGAGGCTGCAAAATCTTCCATGGTGGAAGAGTATTCACACGGGGACTTCACTTAGTGAACATTCCACATAGCATGTGCGATCATGGGATATTAAAGAATACCCTTAATTTCCATAGATATTGACCCAAACTCTTTTTGTTGAACCCCCCTCCCAATACTTAAAACCTCCTCCCCACCCCTTTTCATACCCCAATTCTTATAAACCACCCTACCCACCCCCACCTTAAACCCCTCATCCCCCCCAATACCTGTAATATATTGGCTCAATTTTTAATTATTTTAAAACCCACAATATGAACTAACATGATAGGATATTGGTAAACAAGTGAAGCCCCCGTGAGTATTCAATGATTGAGTATGAGAGTAAGGAAATGGAGGGATAGAGTTTTGAACCATACATGTAGGACATGGTTTCCATGACTATTGCAATGAGTTGGCTGCAACTCCCAGATCTCTTTGATATGTTTCTTTCATCCTTGGTATGGAGGGACAATGATCTGCGGAATGGTTGAAGTCACATATGCAAAAAATTGTGGGACTATCCAAAGGACAATCCATTGCAAGATGTTCCTTCTAGTACTGTTGGAAAACTATTTTTTCAAATTCCTCATGCTTTTCCTTAACCTGCAAAACATCCAATTCTGAATTTAATGAATCATTGATATCAACATTATAATTTTTAAATACATTACTGATTTCAGCTCGTAAAACTCTTGTTTTTGCATTAGATTTCAAAAATAAAGATAAAAGTTCCTTAGAATTCTTACCAGTCTTGAAGTTTCCTCTTGAATAACTTCTACATAACTCACAAATATCATCATATGCTACCTGAAATAAATTACCTGTTCCCATTAGATTTGATATGTCTAAATATTCAGCATAGATTCCCTTGAGTAGAAGTGTTTTTAAGGTCTCCTTCCCCAGTTTCCTTTGTTTGGATCTTTGGAGGTTATATTGAAAGCATTCTATGTATTCCTCCATACTCTCTTCTTCTCCTTGTGTCATTTCGAAGATGTCTTCATTGACCATGCAATAATCTTGGTACCTTTCCAAGAATACATGTTTCATGTCTTCCCAAATTTGTATACAATTCCCACTGAGGCTCATGAACCATCGAAGGGATGTTCTTTTTAGAGTAAGGAGAAACACATTCAACTTTTGATCATTAGAACAATAACCATATCCTCTACAAAGTATTTCGAATTGAAATAAAAATACATGAAGGTCTTCATTTTCCAAACTCCAAAAATTTGGTAGAACATGTGGGGGGATGCTTTTCGTTGGCGCCACTCTTCCTAAATCTTTGATGGGAAATTCAAATATAACAACTTCTCCATCTTTCTTACCTTCCATCTCTTCATTAGATTCTCCGTGTGCTATCTTGAGGATCCTCCTTCGAGTGTTCCCGTTAACTTGTTAGTAGAATGGGTGGTGCTTACAACACCACTGAGGGGAATGATAAGATTTATGCACCAAATATTGAAAATAAAATAAAACTAAATGCAAAGTCAAAAAATTCACACTCAAAGTAAATTCAATAAACTCAAATGTAATCATGCAACCTACATGCCCTACTTTAACAATGCATCTACAAAACAATGTCAGATGTACTTTTGCACCATTGATAACTTCATGGGCAATGACGCCAAAATGTTGGGCCCACTATATGTCAGCTAATTAAAACTTAACATGCAGAGTGATAAACATAAATTATCAACCCGAGGAAGTATTTTATTTCAAAGCTATCATGCAAGATCTATGCAAGCACAATTTCTACCTGACACTGTTATCTATTGGTATGAAATCAAAACTCATTATAAACTAGATCACACCTTCTTGAAAAAAAAACAAAGCCTAATCCTATTCATAAATCCAAACTGTAAATCTAATCACACTTCAATAGAATCAATTCTTATGAAACAAGATCTAATTGCATACATCTAAAAGAAGTGCTATGTTGGCCAACGATCTATTAAATGAATTAACAACATGACTATGACAAATCTAATGAATGAAATCATACAATTATGATAAGCTTAATGAATTAAAGCATTAACGAAAAAATAAGCAAATCTAAACAATAACACACTTATAATCAACACTACCAGCATCGGCTCATGGAAGAGGGCCCTTCCTCCACTGAGCAGAGCTGAATCTCCACAATGAAAGCCTACAACTCCAGAATTAAGAAACTGCCAGCCTGTATTATCATAATGAGTGATTACAATAGTTCTAGGTCAAATCCTACATCATAACATTGTTTTCTCTTTTTCCTTCTTAATGAGATTGATTGAATATTTATACAAAAAATTATTTCATGGAAATGAGGAATTGAACCCCCAACTTGTGATCTGTAACAGCTGAAACACAACCCTAACTGCTAACAACTTTGGCACCGGGCGCAACAGTAAATCTGGAAAATATCCGCTCGGAGAACCACCTGTATATCGCAAACCGTTGGTGTTTTTGGGAATTTCCTTGTGATTCAGGTAAATGAGGCTGTTACGCACAAAACTGATGTATCAGATTTTTGAGATTCTTTTCCATCTACTTGCAAATTGAGATGTGAATCAAGGTGTTCTTATCTGGCATGCATTTTTGGTCAAGCCTGTAACAACTAGCTGTGAGTGTCCTGTACGTGACAAATCACTCCACAACCCATCATTAGTAAAATTATGCATAATAGTCTTCAATTCATCAAAGATAAAGAAAAATAATCATTATTAACCACTTAAAACATCAATGGAAGTAGTATGTTGTTTTACGCACAGTTACAAGAAATGGATGGAAAATGGAATCATAAATGGGCAATAATGGGAAGAAAATGGATGAAATATTTGTCAATAAGTGATGGAAAAATGGACAATTTCAGGGCCCAGCAGTCATGATAAAAAATTGGGGCTCTAACCCACCAAAAAACTATACAGTCGGTACAAAATGTCTATTTAGGCCTCTATGCTTGTGGACCAAGGTGGTGGTCATGAAAACAAACATCTCCACTTTTAAACCGCCAAAATAGTCTAACCCACGCACGGGGCACTCCTACCACATGTATATGCATTGCCTTGGGTAAGTCCTTGAATTGCACTATAGGTACCCTATGTGTCATCCTGACAAAGTTGGTATATATTCTTGGAGTGTACGCTCTGCAACTGCACCTATTATGTCATCCCCTCGTCCCCTCCAACGATGTCGGGGGTAACCATCTAGTTGTCTAGGACCTACATTTGCATATGCATGATCAATGTTCGTACATGATACCGCCAAAAACATGTTTTTGTTTCCATTACATCAAAACTACAAAAATTCAAATACTTCAAAATGCATTTGGGATTGTTACCTATATCACTATATGCGACACCCTGTGGTAATGGCATATCTGGGTCTCTGCGAAAGTCAATCCATGCATACGGATAGTCATCCACTACCACGATCTATTGTTGCCACTAGTGGTAGAAGTCTCATGGGAATGGAGTGATTGTCCTACCTCCCATTAACCACTGCAACACCTCTGCCCAACGGGTTTGGGTTGGATCTCATAGACCATGCGGAGGAACCTGAACTCTCATGCTAAGGCCCGATACTCACTGAAATAAGAAAGTGTTGAGTATGATGCCAAAACCAAAGTTCCTTGTACTTCCCAACTTACAATCAGTCAGTTGTTGTCTCATAATGTTCAACAACGATGTGCTCCAATCATATATTGTGGGTCTTATACACTCTACTGCATAAAACATGAGAGGCTTGTAGGCCTAATGCAATGATTCCAAACCCTTCTATCTTGGCTAGTACCAATACTATAACCCTGAGACCGAGGCTCCGAATGGAGTTCACAAGAACTTGGCTTTCGATAATTTCAATATCTAGAAGGTAGTAAACAATTATATACTCCTCGATGGTGACCCCACCTCCCACCCCACAAGCACTCAATTTTAATACCTCTCCTTGGTGGGATAGTCCAATAATGAAGTAGATATCCTCCACTTCTAGTCTTAGGGGCATCACATCTAGTTGAATATCCTCTGTGTTTGGGTCCCAATAATCAACAAGCATCTGTAGAATCCTTGGTTGGGCCTTGAAGCCCCAAGTTGTCAAATCTTGTACAATATGCATCCTTTTAGTGCTTGTTGAGCAATTATGTCATCGTGGATTGGACTATCCACATCTTCATCCTCACGCTCCCTCCACTATAACACCATCCTACAAAACAAACATTCATTTTGATGACAATTTTCCTTTAATTTGGACATCTACGGCCCTGTACGCGACTTGAACTTTATGCTGGCCATCTCCCATAGGGACTACCATTTATATCAAATTGTAATTGCATTTTCATGCGTCCGATTGTTGTATTAAGCTTTATTTCGGATCCCCGCTTCAATTTTATGCTCCATATAAGCCCGCGCTTTCCTCAGTCCCATCCAAGCAGAGCCTTTCATATATCTATTGAACATGTTTGACCTCAACACCTTTATTTGTGTGATGGGACATCCGATGATGGTTGAACATGTTCGACCTTGACACCTTTATTCGTGTGATGGAACATGTACCAGTAGCAGTTCCTATAGAAGACCTCCAATCTTTGTGGCATCACATACATGCTACCTCCTTGATCGTGCCAGAATCCATGAGATGTAAGCTCTCTTGCCCATATTCTAGTGTGTTATCAGATATCTTCATTCAATATGAATATTTTTTTCCCTATATATTGTACATGGAAATGACCACATGTGACATATGTATATTATGCATATTCATGGACATTGTACTATTATGTATCTGGGACTGCTACACTTCATATTTGTAGTCACATGTGTAGATGTATCATTGTAATGTACTGATGAGTGATTGATTTTTCCATATGGGTCTTCATTACTCCACTTCTGGGATCGGTATAATGTATTTAGAACATCATGTTACCCCCATAACCTCACACATTAGGGGGCATCTATTATAGATGATTTTACCACACTTGGTAGATAATGTTTTTATGGCCTTCCTTGTCCCTATGCATACTATTTGGACCCCCTTTGCTCAAAATAAACTATGATGATCCAATAAATCCTTTAAAAAAGTCATATTTATTGGTATACGTGGGTCACTAGCTTACAAAATGTGTGTACACGTAGCTTGCTCCACTATAACCCACATACATTGGGAAATGTGCCCCAAAACAAAATATTTGGAGTTTTCCTAAATGAGTCACAAATAACTTAACCTTTGTCATTCCATATGCCTGGAAATGTTTTGAATCAACCCTTCACTGCCTATTGAAGGGCTATATATTGAGCCTCTTGGATGCATTAGAGGAGGAGAACTTATGAGAGAAACAAAACTATAGTGGATTTGTGCCCCATTCATTCATGCTTCGGTATGCATCCTTTTGTCCTTTTGAGCAGCCATTGATGCTCTTCCCAAGCTTTCCATTGTCTTGTGAGCTTGCCATTTATATGGAGGATTGAAGTGGTGGAGGCTCAAGTGGAGGAATCGGCCTCTCGATTTCGACAAGGTGCCAACAACTTTTGTCACTTGTATCTTTGTTTGTAATTAATAGAAATATGCATTTCTCGTCCATTGTATGTGTGTAACTATGAATGTTCTTGTCCCTGGATGTAGTTGATTTGATTTATACATATTGGATTTATATATGCTAGAGTAGGTCTAACGCTTAATATATATCATGCTTTTCTATTTTGTTGTTGTTGAGAATGGAATGTAGTTGCAAGTGTGGTTGAAAAGATCAATGAAGATCTACTACAACCGTTCGGAATAAGGTACATTCTTCATCACTTAGTGTTAGCTTTATTTATATCTACTATATATGGAAATGGATTTATTTTTGGTGTCATACTGTCTATTTTGGTCTACCCCAATCCATAGGAGGTTTCTTCGTTACATAGCCTAATTTTATCCTTTTGCTATTGGTGGGGCCATTTGGAAAACATGAAAGTGCTTCAAATATCTCAAGTTAAGCGCTAGTGAGGGTTGAGTTTATCCTTGGTGGATGATAATAACGCACAATCACAGTACCATAAGCTAAGGTTACTCATTTCTTTCAATTTCTTAACTTTGCAATCTAAAAATAAGCTTTACTATTGTATCATTTGAACCAAATCAGTTATAAACCCATGAGACATTCCCTTTGGATGGTATCATTAACCCTAAAATAGGATACATGCCTAATTCTAATGTTTGGTGGAACAAGGTAGGGTTTTCTCATCCTAGAAAGGGTTTGGGACCAAAATTTGATGGATTGGGTCCTAAATGAAACAAACACAATCCATGAACTAGGATCCAAACCACAAGATATACCCTCCAAGTACAAAGTGTGTCTTGATAGTGGCATCTAGATCCATTATACGATTTGGCACACCAAAGAAAGGCCTCCTCACCCAAGACATCTTTGAGGCCAAATTTCAATTTCTTAGGCCCTAAAATAACTACTTCTTATGCACATGACAAATGAATGAAGACTTGGACCACAATACAAGCCCACCATAAGGAATATTTGGCATGCGAGTGTGATGTGAGACTAATTTGGAGATTTGGTAAACTAGGGAAGGTTCTCCTTTCTCAAAACCTTATTTTACCTTCCATCTCTTTGGCATGTCAAATAAGAGGTAGTTACAAGGAGCTATTGCATATAATAGGTAGTTACAAGGAGTTATTGCATATATTTGACCTTATTTGACCTTATTTGACAATTTTCAGCACAATATCTTTCTTTCTTGGTTCAACACAATATTCATAAGCTTTTTTTTCTCGCTGCAAATGGACTGTTGGTCCTTTATGTTACCATTAATATTTTCAATTTGTACTATGGTGATGACTGTAAGGTTGTTTTTAAGAAATTACTGGTTATGGTATTGGAGGTTCAACATGGAATGGGGTTCTGTAGGCTTTACATAGGGATCCATTCCCCTTAGTCCAAGTCGAGCAGTGGTCTTGCATTTTTTGTTCAGTTTTACTTTGCGGCAGTATTAGTTCTCTTTTCAGTGGGTTCTCTTTAAGTTCCATTTTTGCAATACTCTATAGCACTTTGCATAGTTTTGTTCCATTTTTTCTATTTGCCCAATCCTCCAGTAGTACTCTACACTATTTTGTTTGCAGAGAAGGCCTTCATGGAGTTCGAGGTAGCTAAAAGATTTTGTATCAGTCCAGATCACACACTTGTGAGGGTTTCAGTATTAGTTCATTTGTGAGTGGATACATAGGTCTCCTAGCCCCAAGGGTGCATAGATCTCCACCACCAAGAGAGGAGGTTCACAGATCTAAAACAATACAGATCTCTCCCTCTAGTTTATTCACAACAACAAGTTGACGAACAACAACTGTATGGGCATCCCCACCTGCTCGCATCTTACAAGAGAGGAGGTTCACAGATCTAAAACAATACACATCTCTCCCTCTAGTTTATTTACAATAAAGATGACAACACCAGCATCATGGGCATCCCCCCACCTGTTCGCATCTTAGACCATCTACACATCATCCAGATCTTCATCAAATTGCAACAAAGCTCGGCACCTCTTCAACCTTTGGCATCTCCTCTTTGCAAGCATGGCTTCCAACTTAAACCGGGAGGCAAGAAAGCAGGGACGCTTTCCACTTAAATTGGGAGGAATGGGCTGTATGGGAGGCCCACGCTCCCCTTTATGTATTCGGCAATGTATTAAGTAGATATATTAGATATTAGTATAAATAATGAGCAGCATTTATTGTGCTCGTGCTGGCCTCATCAATGAGGTATCTTTGTAATTGTTATAAAAAGGCATCTGGCCTCTTGATGAAGCATTCAATCTTTCTTGTGCCTTTTCTTTGTGTCTCTTATTATGTTTTAGGACTGAGTGTTCTTTTGGGTTTCTGAGTTGGGAGGTGAGGCTCTCCTAGCCTCACCTCCAATATTTGTTGATCTTTGCTACCAGATCTTGCACATCTTCCCTTAACGACAGATCACAAGGAGTTATTGCATATATTTGACCTTATTTGACCTTCCATCTCGATCGCGGGCCAAATAAGAGGTAGTTACAAGGATCTACTGCATGTATGCATGGATACATGGTTACCCCACATTGTCATGATTTATACAAAATTGGCATACAATATACTAGTTTAGATGTTATATTGCTCATACTCTAGATATCGAGTGTTCTTGACAGACTCAAACCTTAATTCTATTCCCAATTGTGTGCCAACAATTATGGGAATTAATGTATGAGAATTGTTTGTTTAGCATCAAACCCATTCCCATGGCCGATATACCTCATTTCATGTATACCTCATCATGACCACATGGGTGTGCCAAGGGTACCACTAATGCATAGTGCCCCGTTGAATACCTCAAATACTTGTGGACATAAAACTTGCAAATGTGTCACGAGCCCATGTTTGTGTATGGGTGATTCCATGAAGGTGGGTAACACTTTTTGGCCAAATTTGGCGATGAAAACCTGATTTTTTACTCATGTGCTAGATAGAAGCCCCCAAAACGTATATATGCCATGTGAATTTCGACTTGCAGTAAAAAAACAAATTGGAGAATATTATGTTGGCTTCCAAATGATATTTTAAAAAAAATATTCCGATGTCATTTAATGTGTGAAATTTCGCATTTAATGAATTGTGCGACCTTAACAATTTGAAGAAGTTAATAAGTGGCTAGTGTCCAACCCCAATAATTCAATATTACATTAATAATTAAAAAAAAATTATATGAGCATGACCTACACAAAATGTACTGTGGTCTACATATTTTTTTGTTAATTTATTTCACAATATACAATTATTTATTATTTTTGGAAAGTGATCACATCTGATTTCAGCATCATTTTATACACATGTGTGTCCATCCCAGCTTTTTTTTCACTGTTTTCAAAAATTGAAAACCCAAAGATACCCTTTTGAAGAGGACCCGTCGATGTGTGGGTTGTGCATTTTTAAGAAATTTTTGGATGTGTAATTTTTACCCTACGTATTTGTCTTTGATCTGCTTCGAAGTTGTTGTGAGGTTTTCTAAGTGAGGTTTTCTAAGTGTAAGTTTTAGAACACACTAGTGGTAAAGGCGATGTTGGTCCTAAAGAAGGTTGGACAACATATGAATATTGTCTGGGACCAATATAAGGTTCACCAAGAAAGGAACCCTAGGTATGAGCACCCTCTGATCATTCCAGCTAGAGAGTGGAAATCTCTAGTGTAAGATCGAAATGAGAGGGATGTAAGAAAACAAGGAAAGCTATTGCCATGCACACGGAGGTATATAATACTTTCCACAATCTATTTCTAAAAACTTATTAGTATTAATTTATATATCAAATTTGGAACATCTAACGTATTTCAACACTTTCATAGGTTTTCTGACACATCAAAGGCAAGAGAACAAAAAATTGGTCGGCACAAGCTTGGGCCTGGTGGTTATTCGAATTTGGCGGCACAAATTGTAAGTATCGAAAAACCAATAATGCTTCCAAGTAATAAATTGCAAATTATTTTCATTTTATTGCACCTCATAAGGTAAATTCATGATTTTATGCAAATATGTAGGTTGGTCGATTCAAGGAAGTTCCCACTGAGGAAGACTTGATTTTTGAAAAATCTTGTCTCGAAAAACACATCCTTCTGGTGATCTATCTTGCGCACATGTATATGAAATCTATATAGTTTAATGAATATTTATTACTTGTGCAATCTATTTTTTATAAATAATTTCCGTAAAATATTGACTATGTTTTGAGTAGGAAAGCAACAATCCAATAAATGTGGAGGATGAACAACAACCAATTGAAGATCATGTTTCAATTCCTGGTAATGAATTTATTCATATGCTACAATGTTAAATATTGCATTGCATATGGTGAACATTAATTGTACTTTTCAATGTTTCAAGTGCAGAGCATGTAGAGGGTCACACTCTAAAGGTTGATTCTAGATACAAATATGAAGTACATGATGTGGCCACATTAGGTAAAAAAACACATTTGTAATGTTTTTTTAAATGAAATACTCAGTCATTATAATACCAGAATATATCAATGCAACATTTTCAAATTATTGCAGCAAATCTGGACCCGTTTTGGCAAAACCCACGTCACGAGCACTCTACTAGGAAGTCATCATGATAATTTGATGAACCACCAATAACTAAACAATAAGTTCTAGATGATGAGTTTCTTGTTGTTATTGTAAATAGTAAAAATATATATATAAAGAAGTGACTGAAGAAATACTGTGAAATTATTTTTGATAATATAATGTCATCCATATTTTTTTCCCTACTGAATGAATGAATGGTTTAATGAATGTTATCTTTTATTGAGTAGATGGTAAATGTTTCTTTATGATGAAATATGCATGCTTGCACATAAAAAAATTTCAAGTACATGCATTGGACATGGGTAATTGAGAGTGATGTGAAGGGGGGCAGGGTCTAGAAGGGCTTCCACCTTCACAATGCTGGTCATGTTCAGTAGAGAATATTAGAATATTCTCTAAACAAAGAGGATATCAATGAATGGCTACGGTGGTTCCTTTCTACAACCCTCTTGCGTGTCATCTAAATTTTCACAATTTCCTGGGGCTTGTTATGAAACTAAAGAATCTTATCCTACTTTCCAAGCCTCTCACAAGGTAAGGAATTATCCATTTCTCACTTACTTATGATAGTTTGAGAAAAGGTAAAATCAAATTAAAGTAAGCACCAACAATATATACATAACAAAGCAATTCTTACATAGTGATATTGACAGATAGAAGTCGTTGAAATCAGGTTCCACAAACCTACTTATGTTCAAGATCCATTTTCATTTGCAAGACATATGGGATCCTACATATCTCTACACATATTATCTCTTTCCCTGCATTTGTCAAAATGTCCTTGTTTAGTCATGGCAGTGATAGAGCTTGTGTCAACTTGCAACCTTCCTTCATGGTCTGCATGTTTGACTACCCACCATGCTCTCTAGACACACTAAAGGATCTACAAAAAGATATCACCAACACCATCAAGTCCAATTTTGTTATTTCACTAAGAATGCCTCACACAAGCTAGCTAAGCAAAGATCTCCAATTATCCTCTAGGTTTTCTTTGTCACGTGCTCTAGGATCTACCCCCATCTCACAAAAGGACTCAAACAATAACACTTCAAGTATCCTCTAATTTTTCCTCCAAACCCCTAGTTTCTTCCTTGCTTCCATAAATATAAGTACAAAGAATCAAGACAAATGCATCTTCAAGATACAAATGATGTAATGAACTCGCAAATGGATTAAGGAAAGATGATGTTTGAAATAAAAAAGGTAAGGCAATCGAGACATGGAATACTTATAATAGTTTGAGAAAGGGTATAATCAAATGAAATTAAGCATCAACAACAAACAAATAAGCAAGCAATGCTTACATAGCGATATTGTAATATATAAGTCATCAAAATCTAGTTGCACAATCTTATTTATAGGTATACTTGAACAATAATATCACTACTCAATTCAATGTTTAACAATAAACCATGGGCATGTAGCTATGGATGACAAAAGATAAGATTGATAAGATAATTTTATCAATGTCGATTGAATCAACACAATAGTAGGTCAATAAACCATAGGGTTGCATCTAGGACATAAACCCTAGTTGTGGACATAAAATAATAAAGAAATGACTAAGGAATTCCCACAGTCTCTTGTATACCATGTTGAGGTTCGTAAGAGACAGCAAGGATGAAATTGAACCAACCAACAAACCCTAATTCCTGTGATAAACAAGGAGAAAAACAATGTTAGATTAGTACAACATTACAACATAAGAAGTGTATTAGCGATGGTCATTTATGGGTGCACTATAGGGAGAATCCATAAGTGTGTTAGAGAGACTATACAAACCAATAACAAAAAAATTTAGGGTGCTCGTAGTCTAAATCACTTCTATTCAAGAGATAAGGAAGTTCACATGAGGCATGGGTCCTTTCCCAATTTATGCCAAATGTAAAATTGTGTCATTCTAGGATTTGGGAGGGTTTTAGTTCTAGTTATGATACATTCCAGATTATTCATTGAGTGAAGACCTTAGTATACTTGTTGTATTACAGTTCTAGAATGTAATATTTGCATTTCTTATTTATAATGGAACTAGGATGAACAAAATTTATTACATCTATTAGATTTCAAAATCTAATTTTTTCTGCAAGCTAATGCAAAAAATGAGTTGGTGATGTTTTTTAATTCACAAGTTTGTTAGCAAAAGAATGTAGTATTTACCTTTTTTGAATATATGTTCTATCTCTTATCATCATTTTTCATGGTACTAATAATATTTGTGATATGATGTAGTTGTGAGGGACCCTGCATGAGGTCTTGAGTCCTTCCAAATAGAGAATCTCTAGAGGATCCTAACTATACATCTCTAGGTTTAACAAAAGCTCAAGTAAGGGTAAGTTCAAGATACCACCACTTCTTGTAAATAGGATGCTAGTTTCCGAGCTTGTCCAATTCTTGTTATTATCTTTATATCCCATGATTACTCATATTTGGTGTAGGATATACAATACTTCTACTGCCCAAGTTGTAAGCATAAGAAGCATCGGTGCAACTTGATAAAATGGTATGTTATTTAAAGTAACACGTTGCATGAGTATATTCATGTGAACATATATAATATATATTCACATGGTGTGTGGAAGGTCCCATATATAGCTTCATCCTTGGGAATTTCAAGCTTGGCACAAATTGTCATAAAGACCTGTTTGACTGGGTCAGTATACGACTTAAACAAAACTTAATGATCAACTTGATGTTCTACAACGTTTGACAACAATTTATTGTTTTTTCATTGCATTGAAATCAAAATATGCTAGTGAGAATGTTGTAATAGGAATACTATAATGAGGTTGTTTTGTGCCGCACAGACTATACTCCATCTGATCTAGAATTCTTGTATGAAAAGAAATCAAATGAAAAAGAAGAAATATATTCAATACAAACCTAGAGAAATAAAAGCTATCAATGTTTTTAATCGCTTTTTAGCATTTCCCATCAATCACCCCAGAATGTACTACATTTATATGCTTCAAATTTTGTTACACTTTATTATCAATACGAGAGTTTAAGGTTGTGAAATGGCAAAAATATATGTGTAGTGGAAGTGCATTAATGACTTCTATCCCACTGAAATAATTTGATTACAAGAAGATCTTAATGAAGTAGGAACACTTATCATGAAAACTACTAAAAGAATAAACCAATCACACTAATTAGATATATTTGATCACTCGATTGATGTTTATTAAAGTGATATTGTAAGTATAGATCATGGTCTTTCAACTCATTTAAGGACATCAATTGTTCCTGTAATAAATTATGAGCAAATTAGCTCTTCAACCTTCAATGAGTAATTGATTTCTATAGATGATCAACACACTTATTAATGGAAATATATGAAGACATGTGATGGAAACTTGCAAATAATATTCAGAATATGATTAAGCTACCAAAAATTAAACTTACTAAATCAGATATGAATATCGTTACTACATGATATTTTCATGACATGTAATGCATCAAAATATCCCTCTCCCCCTAGAAATGAACTCGACCTATGCACCAATTCATGTATAAGAATAAAGTTGACTGGAAGTTTGATTGATAGCACTCTGTTCATTTATCTTGGAGACTATTGAGCAACACAAAACCATCTTAGGGAATCTAGAAACAAAACCCATGTGCAAGATGTTCTCTTTGAGAAGCCTTAATATTCCAATCGATGATAGGTTACCAGATCTATAATGGGGTTACAAGATATGGAACTATTATGACCATCATTGGTAAAACCGATTCTAACTCTATAGCTTTATTAAAAAAAATAGAAAATCATGAAAAAAAGACAATTTACTATGTTTAGATTTCTTGAGTTTTTTTCCATGTATCCTTTGAAAAGTATAAGTAATTATAGCAAGAGTAATGATACGAAGGTGAAATAGGAGTAAAAGTTCAAAAAGGGCATCACTAAGAGTGAAAAACATATCAAAACTCATGCCCAACACTAATTAATTTTATTTTTTTACATATTATTATTCTTATTTTATTTATCACATGGGAAAATTGGTATATGACACATGCGAGTGGAGAAAACATAGTAATGAAGAGAATAAATACAATCTATACAAAATTAATAGCACGGTTTCCAAAGGAATAAAACTAGAACAATATGTCCCCTCCCTCTTGTAATAACATTTTCCATGGTGTTCTCATTTCTTCAATAGTACTTTATGTGTTCATTCTTCACTTGTATTCGCAATGTCATGCTCGTCACTGCATTGACACACCTCCAAAAATTTTAGGATTCCAACATATATCTAAGAGAATCATCAAAGTAAACATGAAGATCTTAGCATTTCTATGCATTAATTATGGCATACATATGATTTCCAATACATAAATTTCAAGTTCTTAACCAAACCAAATATATTCATAACCCAAGATAAAGTATGCAATTTATCCCAATACTTATTTGTATGAATAGGTATCTTCTCCATTTGGCTACTAGTGATGGATATAATGCACTCATGATCATATCTGTCATGTAAAATGAATATCTCACCATAGATTCATTCAATTATCCTCTTCTTTACAGTGAATCACCCTCCAAGATTGAGAATTCCCTTCCCTACTAAGTAGTCCCTTTGGGAATCCATCATCTGTGAATCTTCTATTGCTCAAGAAAAGTGCAAACTTGTATATTCTTACTACAAAGGTGTCCCACTGTCTTGCTCTAATAAATATAGAATAAGGTGATTGGGGCGTGTTATAGGGCATTTTCTCTCATCACAATAGCATTATTCCACACATTTTAGCTCAACAACCATCATTTTCACTTACTAGATAGATTCATCATGTCACTTGTATCATACAAATACAATTACCATGAGATGTCATCATGAAAAAAACAATCCAACTTTTAAATATGCTTCTTACAAAAATCAGATTTCAGAATTATGAAGCTCTTCTCATAACGTTTGTTCCTCGTGGAAATGGTCATTAGTTTCCATTATGGGATTTCATTGACTTCCTATCCAAGACATTCATATGTCCAATCTATTATCCTTGACAAGTCTTTCATTTAGCCAAACAAACTATGAGTACACCCATGCATATAATCACAGAAGCATATGAAATGATTCTAAAATTATGTCACAAGATTAAGTCAATCAACTTGAATAATCAACATATTAAATACAATGGAATAT
>LPNX011135356.1:79838-231204 GCA_001517045.1 Pseudotsuga menziesii | reverse complement strand
AGTGCCTTCTGATTCTGGAATGTTGGTATTGCGAGGATCCTCATCCGCTTCCTCTGATTCTGATGTGAAATTATAGCATTCCAACGCCTCTTCTAGCTGGACAGTCCACTCAGGTTGGACTGGTACTGAGATAGTGTGATCCTCAAAAATCTTTGTCTTGATGATATCTAGGGCCTGAGCAACACTTGGATGTTCTGATTCAAATGCAAAGGTGAGTAGGAAGCTGTCTGTCATAAGCGGCCATGTGGTTGTTCCCTTGCGCAGCTCGGTCTCTGTGTACCAATTCCTTGGAATTGTGTCCAGTGTGTGAATGAATCTGTGAACCCATTCATCCTCTGGAATGTCCGACCAGTTCTGTTCACATGTCTGAATGTGTACCCTGGGGTCAGTTTCGCCTGTGTACTTGTGCTGAGCATACGTTCTGTCGTCAGAAAATCTGATCGCCATCAGTCTTTTGATGTTATCCCATGATGCGATATTTTCTTTATGCGCATACCACCATCTTGCAGGTGTGGCTCTAACTGCAAGGTCCATAGCTGCGGTCCTCTGCTCAGGGGGAGTTTGTTGCTCAAATTGTTCGAGAAAATCTTGGATGTCTGTTAGAGCATGATATGATGGAGTCTCAGCGATCTCGGAACCAATCCATCGCAGTGACTTACTTATAAACGCACATTTGCACGATGATACTTCGTACAGTCTGTTCTGCCAGTTTTCTAGACCAGCATCCGAATCCGATGCGCATGAGCTGTCGTATTGCCAACTAATATGTCCTTCTGCAGTGGGATTGATATAGTCATTCTGGTTTGCTGTCATCTGGTAGAGACTCTCCATATTATCTGCCTCTTCCTCTGCTCGGATAGGTTCGATATATCTAGGTCCTTGGTAAGGATCCAGCGGTGCGATGACCCGTATCCGCGCATCCTCAAAGTTCATTTGTCTTTTCTTTAGGTCAATGACAGCTTTGCTGCCAATTGCCCAATCAATACTCAGTAGTGCTGGATATGGTCGACTGTCACCAATGATTTCTATAACCTCGAAGTCCACAAAAGTACAAACTCCGTCAATATCAACTGGCACCTGCGATAATCGACCCAATGGTGATACTCGCTGCTGATTAGCTAATCTCAGGTGGATAGGTGATAGGGCTAACTGAGGACTACCCATCTGTTCCCATGTCTGCTTGGTTAGAACGTTCACCTCTGATCCCAGGTCTAAGACAACCTCATCCATTTCAAACTCACCGATCTGGGCTGTGAATTTCATCTCTCTTCCTGTCCTTGCATGTCTTGTAATATTATGGACAGCGCGGTGTGCACTGTCTGAGAGAGAGGGTTGCTGACACTGATCTATCATACGCTGTAGCTCACCAACAAGTTTATCGTTTCTCAGGAGTTTCAAGTAGCTGTGCAGGAAGGCTTGTATACTTCCTGTCGATTCATCTTCATCACATCTTCCGGATGTGGTAGCCTGCTGTGCCTGCTCAGGGTTATTGCTACAAGGTACTTGCTGCGGTACGCCCCTAGACGGCGGTACCTGTGGTCCTGCTAGTGTAAGTTCATCAAAGGAAGCCTTAGCTTCGTGAAAGGTCTCCTTATTCTTCTGTAGGTTGAGTGCAGTTGCTTTAGTAGGAGCTCTGCGCACCCACCCCTGACTTGTGTTCTGTCCGGTCTCCTGCGATGTGCCACTGGTGGAAGCACCGCTCCGAGTCACAATATTAACTGCTGGTTCTGGTTCCTTAGGTTCAGCAGCAATAAGCTGGATGTTCTGGTGTGCAACTGGTTTAGGATCTCTGATCTTAGCTATCAAGATGGGACACTCTTCTATGGTATGATCGTAAGATTTGCAGTAATTACAAGTAGTAGTGGCGTTCTGGCAGTCCCTAGCATAGTGTCCGACAATTCCACAATTATAACAAGTGACTGGTCCACGACCTTGAGCAAAACCTCCTCCTCTTGCGAAGCCTCCTCCTCGGCCTCGTACTCTGAATCCTCCTCCTCGGCCTCCATACGTCTGAGCCGGCTGTGGTCCTGTTGCTGGACCCTGCGTGTCTGCTTGGACTCTGTACACATCCTGTGTTCTTTCGGACAGGAGATCATAAGCTCGGCAATCTTGTGGATCATGCCCGATGGATTTACAGAAGATACAATAGAGATTTTTAGGTGTCTGTACATACTTTTGAAGCAAAGGGCATTGCTGAGGTGGATGTCCTTGAGTTCTACATATTTCACACCATGGCCCTTGTGTTCGTGGTAAGGGGTTAGGAGCCCCTGACGCTAAATATTCTGCAAAGACTGGACAGTTGTCTTTACTGTGGCACTGTTCTCTGCACTTTATGCACCATATGTCTTGCATAGCCTCTTTCCCTTTTTTAAGTTCGTGTATCTGTAAGGTGAGGTTGGCCAACTGGGTCTGTAGAGTTGTCATCCCTGTACTGGTTTCTACTAAAGGTGAAGCCTCTAGTTTCATTGCCATCTCCAGCGCTTCATCTTGAGTAGTGAGTTTCTGTTGCATTAGTGGCATTCTGATATGAGGGAGCAGCGCTGCAATAAACCATTCTTTATGCTGCTTCGGCGCAAACTCAAAACTTACTTGGTCGATAAGAGCTTTGAATTTCTGGTCAAAGTCCCATACTGACTCTGATGGTAGCTGTTTAAGATCCTTAAGCTCTGTAATGCACTGAGACTCAGATTTAGGTTTCTTGAACTCTTTAATCATGGCGTTCTTGACCTGGGCGAGCGTCTTGGGTAATGTAGTATACTTTATGTACCATGTCAAGGCTCTGTCTCTGAGTGTGGTAACCAACTGTACAAGTTTAAGGTTATCATCGTTGATTGTTTTAATGGTCCACATAGCTTCGCATAGGAACCAATGTTGTTCCGGATCTTCTGCTCCTGTACCTTTAAAAATAGGTAGCTTCATGTCGTCTCCCATTCGATTTCTCTGTGGTGGGTTCTGACTGACTGGAGTACTACCACTCAGCGGTGTAGGTGAAGGTGCTGTAACGGGAGTAGGTACTGACTGTGAACTACTAGATGGAGTACCTACGGGATTATTCTGAGTCCCTGTCTGTTTCTGTGGAGTATAGGGGTGGTAAGGGATACCCCCCTCTGGTTCTTCGGTGGTGCTAGGACTCTGCTGTCTAATACTGTTTGAACTGTCTTCAAATATAGGAGAACTAAATGCTACTTTATACTTCTTTCCACTCCGTGTTCGTCCAATGTCATCGAAATCACTTTCAAACTCTTGTGACATTACTAGATTTACTTATTCATCTGAGACTAGATCCATTGTTCCTTTTTCATATAGCAGCATCTTAAGGGACAAGTTTAGAGATCTTAGGTACTTACCGCGATATCCTTTGAAGAAGTATCGTTCGGCTGCACTGAAGCTCTTTCTCTGGTCAACTGCAAACTCTGTAACGTAGCCTTCTAGCACACTAGTAAGCCAGAAGTCCACTGCTCTCGTAATCGGATTGTCAAGGTTCTGTACGGTCTGAATCAGCTCCGGTGTCCAGACGATGTTTCTTTTCTTCTTGAATGTGTTGCTATCTGTCAACTTAGATAACCAATCGAAAAGCTCGTTTCCGTAGGTTACAAAAAATATAGCGTGTATGTTTGAAGCGATATACTTCTCTAGCCATGCCTCTGTGCTTAGTCTCGGACTCCTATTCTCTTTCTTGGCGAACTCCCTTAAGTCTGAATCCAGCCACTGGTGAAACTCTTCTCTCGTAGGATGCCAACAGAACATTGACTCCCAGTCGTTTAAACCGGCAACGGAACCATTTGTTGATTGCATGGGAAGACCCGGGTTTACTATAATTAATCAACAACACCCAAAACTCACTGGCCCTTTCGACGACAGACCGCGAAGCGATCTGAAGTCTCACCCGAAGTGAATCTAATGGGTTGGCCAAGACTCAAGTGTCTTGGACCAGGTTCTGTTCATCCTACTTCTTCTCTCTTTCTCCTACACGCCACTAGATCAACTAGCTCTGCGCATCGCACGTCCCCTTCTACTCGCAGCACTTCTACCCGTGCGATGCTTAACCCCGCGCAAGTCGCACGATTTCTTCTCGCGTCGCACCGCTTCCACTTAATCACAATATTCCCAACCTTACCGCATCTCTGCGCACCGCGGAGCACCCATCCTCTCCTCAACGCTAAGCCCTCAGCTCGCAGTATCGCGCACCGCAGCTCCTCTGCCAATGCGATACCACCTCTCTGCGATATCTTACCACTACGACTTTGCGCTCTTAACGTTGACTGTGCCGATGTGTGAAACTCTACTTCTCAGAAGTTATATTGTGAGTAACTGGTCATTAGAGACAGACGTAAAGGAGTCTTTAAACAGCCTACTAAAATGCTTCAACTTATCTTTATCCTCTTGCATTATCATGAGCGGAACAATACATACATTCATCTACGGCAACTAACATTACATGCATAATAACCAGTAACAGTAAGCAAATACAATCACATTCATACAACACATAACACGTAGATTTAACGTGGTTCACCCCCGGGATGGGAGCTACGTCCACCAAACTGTGCTTCTATTATATATCTTGAGGGAAGATAGCATAGTCTGTTGCACTGCATATGCAGCATGAGGTCTCTTCTAGATCTCTGGTCTATCTCTAAGTTGCCTTTCTTTTAATATATCCTTCCCTCTCTGTTCTCTCTGTGGATGGTTACATACAGACTCAAATGACTCACAGACAACTAGGTGTCTGGATCGTTACAACGCAGTCTGTCTGACTGATTCCTGAGTCTACAAAACTATCAACTGACCAACTATCTAACTGACTGATTAGCTAACCCTTTACAATAAAAAAATGCAAGCTTTTATAGGCAGCCCGAAGGTCGTGCCATTACAACACTGTGGGCCTGTCCCAACAGTAAACCCATACCCTAACTAGTGACAGTCGGTCCTCTATGTCCTTGAGGTAGCCGCTTCCCGTCACACTGCAGCTCTCTGCAGTCTTCCATGCTTCCCGGCACTGACCATGGGTACTATGCACCGCTTCTCTTTCTGTCCTTCGCCTTCAATGCTTGAGCCTCGTTGCTCCTTCTTCTTTATGAGGGTCGCTGAGCCCTCCTGCCTTCCGCCGCTGCCTTCAATGCAGTGGTTGAGATTTCTTCTCTCGGCCGCTTAGGTACCGTTGCCTTCTTGACTTTTCTATCCCAAAAGTCATGGTTTCCGGCTCTGCTCTCCAGCTGGAAACGTGCTACGGCGTCGTAGCTCCGCCCTGTCCTTTTTCCGCCAAAACTTCTCTCTTTCCGCCAAAACTAGCAGCTTCTTCTGTAGCTGCGGGATCTTGCTCCAACAGTTCACAGAGGCAATTAAGTTTATGACAGAGAGGAGGAATATTCTAGACTTTTTGTTGAAATTGAGATTTCCCCTGTAGGGGCATTTTCTAACAAATTTATCGTTCAACAATAAACAAAAATACATATATAACCGAAAAAAATATCAGCAAAACCCAAAAATACATATATGGCTGGGAGAGAGACGCCTGTCATTTTTGTGCTTCCTTCCCAAGGGTTGGCTTGCCAACTGAGGGCTCATCCATCTGATAATCACCCACAGCTGGGGATTCCTAGCAGTGACCACCTTCCGTCATGCTGGTTAATTTCTGGACGTCTTCCTTGAGGTAGTCTACTTTTTCCATGAGCTCATGCAAATCCCTGGTGTTGTCTTCAATTCTTGAAGCGTGACAATCAAGCTGATTCGAGATGTATCTAACATCATTAGTGACATTTCTAGTGCTGTTGACACTGGTTCCAACCATGTTGAAAACCCATTTCATTCCACTTTGCAGATCTGGGAGCGCTAACTTGATATCTTGAATATCCTTGGAAGAAGCCATGATTTATTTTTCCTGAATATCCAGAAGAGGCCACTGAGTTAACTCAGAACTATAGAAGGAAAATATACCTGATCCAAATGAGGCCTGAGTGAGGATGGGTTGTTCCTGGGATATCCACGACGGGCTAGACACTTCTTCCACCATTTGATGGTGTGCTGCACTGTCGCTCTGTGTGCTAAATAAACCAACAAAGATAGAAATGAAGTATTCTTCTGAAGGGACAATGTGAAGAGGGCTCTTATCCATGTCGAGAGAACACATGTCAGGATTCATAATGGTGAAATCTGCTGAGCATGCGAAGTAATTTCCTTGTATTTCAATGTGCAGGGGGATGAGACGCCTCTTTAATGCCATCACAAAGCCAACTGCACTGCCTTGTTGATCCTGACGCGTCGATGGACACGTGCTCGAGCGCTGAGGTAGGACGAAGAAGGGGGTGGATAGATGAAGCCCCCTTAGAGTATGGAGTTTATGGAACATTCTTGGGCAGAGTTTGGTCTCTAATTGAAACAATACCAATTTTGTTCTTAACCCCTTTGTTGGATATTTTGTCTGCTAGACTATTGTTCTGCCTTAGAATGTGGTAGTAGGTGACTTGGAGGTTGGAGATCATCCTGATGATCCGATTATACAAGTGACTGCAATTAGTTGCCGCAATGTTGCGGCCATTCCTCATTTTCTGGATGATCTGTTTAGAATCTCCAAAGACTATGTTCTTGTTGATGTTTTCCTTTTCAACAAGGACGATTCCTAGGAAGAGAACGAGCCATTCAGCTTCGTTGTTGGTTTTTTTACCAATCCCCCAAGTGAAACAAACCACTGGATTTCCTTCGGGATAAAATCTAATCCCACCTGCACCTACCTTCCCTGGGTTGCCTTTCGAAGCTCCAACGAAGAAAAGAGTGTGGCAAAGTAGAGTCTTCTTCCATTGAGGGAATTCTTCTTTATATTTTCGGATTTCCCAATATGAAAGAAAAGGTCTGGTTTGAGGGGAGCTCTGCAAGTTTATGCTTTTGCAGAAGTTTACTTCCAAAGGATTGAGCTTTTCTGCTCCTTTGAAGATGATTTGCTTACTGTTCAACTTTTTCGGAGATCATATTTTGAATTTTGATAGCAATGCGCCTAGGATCAACTTTCTTTCCATCGAAAATAGCTCTATTTCTTAAGAGCCATATTTTCCAGCAAGTGTTTTGAGGGATAGTGTTCCAAATTCACAACATAGCAGGCTTCCCTCCAGTCCTGCCAGGGTGGACATAATTCCAATTTGAGACCATGTCCTTAATATTACTTGATAGATGCACGTTTCCTGCCAAGGATCCAAGGGAACATTCCTAGACTTGGATGGCCACAGGGCAAGTTAGAAAAATATGAAGAGTTGTTTCGCTTTGGGAGGAACATAGAGCACATCTTGTAGGGCCCTTGAACCCTCTCTTTCTGTGTTTATCTTGCTAAATTGTGTTTACCTAGGGTATCCCCTCCCAAAAAATTGTTTGTTGGGTGTAGCTTAGGTGGTTGAGAGGAGGAATATTTTTCTCTCCACCTAGGTTTAAATATTTCTTGTAAGATGTTCATTTTTATGAGTTGATTGTTGATTGGGGCGCTGCATGAGCCAATTGTTAATGGATATAGCAAGGTAGTGGTAATCTCATTCTTACTTACAATTTTGAGCGTGGTAATCTCATTCATACATGTTTTTGTATATAACCATGTACGAGAAACACTATAAGACTTCATAATTTGTTGACAGGTAATAACTAGGGTAAACCCCTAGTCCTTGGGTTCTGGACACCTAACCCCAAGGGGATCAAGAGAGTCAAACCCATGAATTTCCCAACGTGGGGGAGAAACCTCGTGTCCGAATTGTGACTACTTAAACCAACTATCATGTCTAAATCTTACTTCTTTACTATTATTTATTAATGCATCACCATTCCCAAATATTCCAACCGTAAATATTTTTTCTGCTTGAGCAAAATTTCTAAATATAATATTATATAATTTTATTTCCAATTATTATTATTATTATTATTTTTTGTTTAACTTTTTTCCCTTTTTAAAAGATTATATAATCGTAATTGGTTTACTAATTCTTCCCTCCTTTACTTCTTTTTTAATAGAGAAAAAATGTAAATTATATTCATAGTTTAACAGATAATTACATTCTAAAGGTGCCCTCTACACTTGATAAAACACTATATCATAGACATATGCATCTTCTTAGACTAAAGACTATCAAAATACAAAAAAATGGATGTAGATATACTTCATTTTCTAAAAGAGTCCCACATATATAATATATCATATTGTTTTGTCCAGTTTCCTGGACTTTATACAAACTTATAAAAAATAGATACATTTTGATTCCTTCAAGTTAGAACATTAACAAAATTAAAAACCTTCAACAACTACATCTTCATAATTGTCTTCAAGATAATTGATGATAAAGTAAAATGAGGAGACAATCCAATGATTCTTCTAACTTTGAGACCTTCCTTCACTTATTGACCCTCCTTTGGTAGCCCATTTGCTACCATGCTTAATTAACCATCCTAAAATTCCTTTCATGTGTTTTGCAAAAGTTATTAGAGTAACATTAGAATTTGGCTATCACTTCTTGTCCAATTATTAACTAGAAGAGACTATTCAAATACGTTTAGTTTTCAATCCCTTTTCATTTGCCAATTTTAAGAAACATTGTAAAAACTAACAATTTAGTCAATAACTATTTGTGCCTATGCCTATATATCCTTTGAATTTAACGAGTGTAATTTTGATAAGAAAATCACTCCTCCAACAGTACATAAATAATTTGGACCCTATTTGGCCTCACAAAAGAACCGCCATGGACATGACTTGTCGATCATTAACCCCCCTAGTTGACTTACAACTTTTTCCTTCAACACCAATTTAAATTCTAGAAATATAACATACACATGTGAGTAAAGTTAAAATGTTGGCTTTTGAGTGTCATTAAATAGGTTGTCATTATGAGAGAGCCAGATTCCAAATAATATTAAACTAGACAATGATTTATAAGCTTTATCTATTTTTTTCTAAACCATTTTCCCAAATGATGTTCAATAGTTAAACCATTCCAAACATTTGATATACCAGTCATTTTCTCAACATCCTTCCATATTTTCCTTGCACATCGATAGTGGATCATTAGATTTCTAATGTATGCTTTTTCTTCCTTGCATAAATAACAAATCCTCGTCCTACTTTTTCCCCTTTTTTTAATCATATCCCAAGTAAAAAACCTATTTGTAAGTGCTATCCATATGAATACTTTGGATTTTTTGGGATTTTAATTTTCCAGATTTATGTCCACCACCAAACCTTTACTAGTGCATCGCCAAAGACCACGAATTTGTACCCAAGAATAGAAGAATAAAACCCTAATGGATTGTCTTGGGCCTAAGCCAATGAATTGGCCTCATCCTTGTTAACTCTACTATCAACATGTTCAAACGATATTTTACATGCCCCTTTAACTCTAGTGACTTTGTTGTTCTCCAACATTGTGACCAATAGAAGTTGTTATAATATTCTCTACTTGATTTAATTGACACAATCCTTTTCTCTGTAAGTGGTATGTATCCTCTATAAGTAATATTACTCCATTCCCACTTCCCATAATCATCTAGCTCCTAGTCTTACCTATTCTCCATTTCCAACCCTCCATCACAATTGATTCCCAATAATAGAGAATGCCAAATCTAGAGCCTTCCATTGATTTGACACATTCTTTATGCTCTTCTAGTGGTTTTTTATTCAGTCCATAAATGTACCATAATTGATATCCTTCTAATCTATTACTTTCTTCCATATACTATCTTTTGCCAACAAATTCCACAAACTCTTTGTAGCAAGAGATTTCCCAAACAAATGAATGCGATTTAAACCCCATCCTTCCAAATCCTTTTCCTTAGCTATATCTATCCAAGGGATTAGATGAATCCCTTGAGTATTGTTCCCACTTCCCCATAAGAAATTGAAACACACTTTTCTAAACCTTTCCAAGACTCATTTTGGAATGAAATCAAATTGATGCAAGTATACGGGAATTGCTTCCAGAATAGGCTTAACCAGTGTTATTTTTCAACCCATTGTAAGCCATTTATTACACCAATGCAATATTATATCTTCATTCCTTTCAATTACCCAACTCCAAAAATATTGCACAATATCTATTAGGCTTAAGGATGAAACCCAATTAGTACTTTAAATTTTCTTGTAAATGTACAATTCAATAGGTAAAGAAAGTAACTAGTTTTTGAACTTCTTCCTCCCTCAATATATGACAACTAAAATAACATTTTTGTGCATTAATCTCCACCACAGTGCCCGTGCAAAAAATGTTTATTATGTCTTGAATATTATTTCCTTCCCTATCATATCCATTTAAAAATAAAAAATATCATCTACAAATAGAATATGGATTAAAATAACAAAACCTATCTTTATACCTTGCAAGTTCCCTATCATTTTGCTTCCATAACACCCTTTCCAAGTCTTTCTGCTACCAAAATAATTAACAAGGGAGATATATGACAACCTCTCCCTAATCCTCTAGATGGTTTCAAAAAGGTTGAGGCTCCCCTATTTATCAATATGGAAGATTTTACAAAAGGGACACTTCCGATGATCCAATTAACAACAAAGAGATTAAAACCAACATAAATCAAAACTTATGTTGGATATAAAGGTACTTGATAGGTCCAACTTAATTACAATCCTTTATATCTTTTTGCTCTTGTTGTAGCGTAGTCCCTTCTGGGTTGTCCCAATTGGCTCATGCATTTGTCTGTCTTCCAAGAAACCAAATTGTTCCAATGAAGTCACTCGTGACAACACACTTGTAAGTTTAACAAGCAACACTTTTTCCATGATTTTGTAAACATGGTTGCAAATATAGAAGGTATAAAATCATCAAATTACCTTTCATAAATCCTCCTCGAACAAATCATAAGATATAAGGAATTAATTATTAGTCCATCCATTAGGACTATGAATTTTTTCTTTCTTGAAAAAGGTCATGTGTTATCAAGAATTCTCAACCAGTGCTGACACTGCTTGTTCCTCTGCAATGCAAAACACAACTACAGAACAAAAATACACATCAACATATCCTTCCCTTGAATAGTTAAATCAATTAATATAACACACCACATACCTCAATCGTATATCTGCTTATCTTCTCTCCAGAAAGTCCTTGAGATGGTTCAATACCTACAAGATGGATTACAAGACAAACAAAAGGGATGAGAGCATCATGATAATCAACTATCCATATTAGTGATCAAGGAATCCAATAATATTTAATCATAAACACAACAATCAAATATAGGAAAGGTAAATGTCTTTGTATTAATATATGGATGAGAAAGAAGTACAACAAAAAATCCTTGATGTTGACGGCTTCTGTCTCAACAAGAATGTCTACAATCTCCTATGAAGACCTCTCTAGTGACAAGCTACCTCTACTTTGCCTCTATTCAGACTTCAAACTAGAAGCATAAGGATGCTTTTTCTGGCCTCCCCTACTCTCCTCATGAAGGCTTCATTTATAGGCCTAGAACCCAAAGGATGACTTGACAAAAGGATAGAATGAGATCCCTATAGGTGAGGGAGGCGAATGCCACCTCTACCAGACACATAGGAACCAATTCCATGAAGGGTTCCGTACGAAAACTTCTAGAAACTTTTTCTTTCTTTCTTTTCAACTGACCATAGGCTCTTTTGGCCAAACTAGACAGAGCGTCGATCTGGGATTTTTTCCAAAACAAAGGGACATCGGTGCTTCTTGCTCAACTGAAGGAGGCATCGCCGACGCTCTATGGAAAATACAAAAGAGCACCATCCTTGCTAGGTCAGGGAAAAAAATGGTCAATACGACCTAGGTCAGGATTTCTGGGAGGTTGACAAGCAACAAGAACTTCTTCTGAAGGCTAACTAGGCAGTGTGAGATTTTCATGTGCAACAGAATGCCCCCCAAAGTATGAAGCTAGAAGGAAGTGATAGGTGAAATACTTTGCAGGTTTTTCGTCTGATACAAAGGCAAAGAGATATAGACTTATAGAGGACCAGTAATTGACTTCATCCAACTCAATCATAGTTGCATACCAATACACTGCAGATCTATGATGATGACCATGTCATGGTTACCAATAATACACCGTAGATCCATGAATGACTGCTATAAGAGGTAGAACATAGCCACGAGATATACAAAGTAGATTTATGTCTCTCAATGTTAGATATAGAACACAAGCACCAAACATACAATGTGGATCCGTGTCATGACTCTAAATGATCTCCAAATGCAAGCTGAGCATAGGCGATGATGATGAAAAGTCTAAACACTCAGGGTCTTCATCTCGATCTGCAAACAATACAAATCTAACCACATGATTACAGTGTCTTGACGTCGAACATGGTAGAAACCACTTGATTACTAGTCATTGATGTCAACTGTTAACAAGCACGAGGGAAATCACCATTGATGTCAATGATTCCTAAGGTATGTCAGTACATACCATCGAATTTGAATAAAGGACTTGAAGTCGAACACTCGATGAGATCTTTCAATCAAGAGTCAATGATGTAAACTCATGTTGAAAGCGAGGTAACCTGCCATTGAGGCATGCAGGCCCAAGGTACTGTCTAGGTTTCTGGGTCTAATTCCCGGATAATGAGCTAAAGTCGACAAGAATAGACTTGTCACAAGAGGGCCATGATGATTCCCTCATCAGTAACATGAAACTAGGAACAAAAATCAATTTGAGGTAATGGACTGACTCAGACAATGATTGAATTTTAAGGATAAGTGAAGTTACTGATGGATTATGTTTTTGGGAGAGACATCCTTTGAACAAATTAACGACACGACACATGACTTGGCAGCATTGACTTGACGAGAATAAAACCATGTGTAATGCAAAGAATTATGACAAAGCATTCTTTGAAAGGAATCAAAGGATTCAGGTGACTCACAAAATTGGATCAGCTCGAAGACAAGCTAAAAACCCAAATGTTCAGATATGCAAATGCAGACAAGTGCCATGTTCAAAGGTGGACTGTAGAGTACTACCATATAAACAAATGAAAACCATTCCCCTTTCCTTTAATTTCCCCACCTCGAAAGGCGAGTGCCTCTTTTAATTTTTTACGAGTCCAAAGAGGGCAACAAACACTCGTTGAAGCTCATCAAGTGATGAGTCCATTCTCATATTTTTCATGAATCTAAGAAAGGAGGGGTTTGTTCCCAAAATAGGGTTTTTCATCGTTTATTTTATGAGTTCGATGGAAGCAAACTCATTTGTCATTTCATGTTTAGAGAGTTTGAAACGACTAAGAAGACTCCAAAAAGGGTCCCTTTTTGTAAATAAGGCCAGTCGGTCTGAAAAAGAGATAACCTACCCCCGACTAGTCGGCCGTTTTGATTCTTTTACACGCGTGAACGCAACAAGTTCGCTTGGCAATCTTTTTGTGTTTTGAGGAGACTAAAAAGAGCTTAAATATAACTCCCGGACCATGTTCCTTTTTCACAATCCATTTTTTATGAGTCTGTTGGGGCGCGCACCTTAATGGTCCTTAATTTTGGTAACTCCGCGGTTTTTGTGGAAGCTTGTAAGCGGAGTTGCGACTCAAAATAGTCTTAGGGGTGTCAGGGTTAAGTAAAAGCCTTCTTTTTGTAATAAACCCATGGTTTGAGTCCAGGGTTTAGGGTTCGGGGTGCCCATGGTTTTGTAATAAATGCACTATAAATAAGCACTCTTGTAAAGAAGTCAGTTTAGGCTTTTGATGTAAGATGAATTGATGCGAAGCTAATGCTTGTTTTGTAAGGAAGGTTAAGTCCCAGCTGTGTGCGTGGACGACCTCTGCAGCTATGTGCGCAGAGGGTTTTGGGGTGATTAAGAAGATCTGCAGCTTAGTGTGTAGCTTTGAGGAATTGAAGGGATCTGCAGCTGAGTGCGCAGATCAGAACTGTGGTTTTTGTAAAGAGTTGAATAAAACATAGTTCTGTGGACGTAGCCCCTACACTGGGGGTGAACCACGTTATATCGTGTGTCGTGGTTCTTTTGTGTGTGGTTGTTATGTTATTTTATGCATTGATAAATATATAACTGATAAGTAAGATCACTGCTAAATATTAACTTCGCTGTGAATTCCCAGTAAAGGGTTAAGCAAGGCACTGTTTGTTTATCTAACCGCGAAGCTAAATAAGTAAATATCAAAGCTCTGTATTTAATGATTATCATTTGTTAGAAGCTAAAGGTACAGTAATATCCCTCTTCTGCTTGCAGAAACCTGATTTTGCGGCACCCCATAGCTGTTTCGGGTGAGACTGCAATCTGTTCGTAGGTTGTTGCCGAAAGGGAGAACACTGTGGGTCTTTTGTTGGTGCGAAGACAAAAGCATAGAACCCGGGTCTGCCCTAAGCCCAACAAATTGGTTCCGTTGCCCGTTGAACTCAGTACCTAAAGGGCTATGTTTTGGAGACCCTCAGTGAAAGAAATTGGTGATTGGATTGAAGAGACTTATCTGAAATTTGCTGTACAAGAGAACAAAGATCTGCGTCGTAGTTCAGACGACTTTTTACAAAGGTACATTTTTTTTTTATGTTTATGAAATTTTCTTTGGTAGTATCCACATAGAGTTGCACCAGTGGTTATCCAGGTTAACAGAGAGAAGGACAAACTTCCAAGAAGGTTAGTTTCCTAATTGGACCCCCGCAAGAATTAATATATTGAAAAGGGTGAACAATGAGATATCCCGAGCTATTGATTTCTGGACAACGTGAACACTTGAAGCATTTGTGACGGAGTTCTCCGTCGACACAAGTACGTCCTTCAGCGAAGCCGAACGACAGTTTTTCAAAGGGCCAAGGGGTAAGTACTTGAATTCATTTAGTTTGAGAATTAAAATGCTATTGGCTGAAAAAGGTATATTGCTCATTGAATCAGACTGTTATATTTAGTATTACTAACCTATGTTTGCAAGTGAAAGTACCTTCGACGAGAAAAGTGGTTTGCTGCAAAGTGGCAAAAGGTACAAGACAAATTTTGATTCCTATACCCTAGGTCAGAATACCGAGTCTAACCCTGTAAGTCCAGCAGCCTTAGAGCCCGAAGAAACCCCTTCTATTGGAAACCCTCCGGTAACCCCGCAGCGAAGACCTATTATCCCTGAGAACCCGTCGCAGTCTGAAAGTAACCATAGGCCGAGTATTCCTGTCGCAGGTCAGTCTACCACAGTAAGTTCCCCCCCAACTACTACCAGTCCCCCTCCCCCCCCTAGATCCGCGATGGCCCATATGAATGACGACATTAAGCTCCCTGTTTTCAAAGGAACTGGATCAGAGGATCCAGAACAGTTCTGGTTCTTATGCGAAGCAGTGTGGACTGCTAAGAACATTACGGATCAAGATACAAAAAGAGCGCAGCTGGTTACTTCTTTTAGAGACCTCACTTTGACCTGGTTCATGAAGTTTTCCAGCACTCAGAACCATGTCTTGGCTGATATAAAAGCAGCAATGATAAAGGAATTTAAGAAGCCTAAATCAAAGTCGCAGTGTATCACTGAACTAAAGGAAATTCAGTAGCGGCGAGGAGAATCAGTGTGGGAATTTGATCAGAGGTTCAAAGTTCTGCTAGATCAAGTCAGTTTCACTATTGGACCAGTGCAGCATAAGGAATGGTTCATCGCAGCTTTGTTACCGCACATCAGGACTCCACTCATGCAACAGAAGGTTGCGGATCAACATGAGGCTTTGGAAATCACTATGAAGCTTTAAACAACCCCTGTCGAAGATAATTATGGTATTGCTCAAATACAAGCGCAGTTGGCAGCGATGGCTTAGAGCTTCGCGATATGAAAAAGGGAAAGCTAGTCGCGAAGAGGTTTGGTGTACACGATGTCGGATAGAGGGTCACGACAAGGAACAGTGTCCTGTGGTAAGAAATTACCTGAATTCTGGTGCACCAAACCCGTTCAACCCTAGTCTTCTATATTGTCAGATCTGTAGGACAACTGGCCAACATCGACCTGAAGACTGCTATCTCCTGCAGAGGTATGTGCAAGTCCCTAAGAACCCTTATTGCAATTTTTGTAAGTCAGTGGGACATAATGAAGATGAGTGTCGCAGCTTTGACCTCATGAGAGAACGAACTTATGATGATTATCGGGTACAAAACTATGGCCAAGGAAATGATGGATATGGTTACCGTGGTAGTACACCATGTCGCGGAACTTTTGGAGGTCGTGGTCATGGTGGTATGGCTCGCAGAGGATGAGGCCAGGTTGTATGCTATAACTGTAACCAGGTAGGACATCTAGCTAGAGACTGTCGGAACCCAACTACGACATGTCAATATTGCAGAGCTGTCGACCATGTGATTGAGCAATGCCTGCAGCTGATAGCCAAGATTCAAGAAAGAAATAGTGCCCCTACTCAGAATATTCAGCTGATCGCTGTGGAGAAACGACCTGTCCCAGCCATTAATGTTGTTACCAGGAGTGGAGCTATGACAGAAGTGCAGAACAAGGAGAAACAGCCTGCCGAGGCTTAGGTTCGTAAGGCCCCAGAAAAAATCCCAGCATTTGATGTTGAAAGAGAAAAAGAGACATTTATGGAAGCCAAGAGAGACTTTGCTGACCCCAACACCTCAGTGGCACCTGCGCAACAACCTCAGCAGTAGTCGCAGCCGCAAGAAGCTTCGACGGATAAAGTAAGTACACTGTCCTCCTTTTTATAGAGTTGTATGAAGCTCTTAAGAAATCAGACTGCTTTAAATGAGTTGCAGAAAGTTATCGCTTCTTGCAAACCTCAGCGAAGTCCCGGTAAGGAAAAAACTTTTCATAGAGTCAGAAGAACTGGTAGGGAAATGAGATTGAATGCTCAGATAGGAGAGTATGACATGACTGATGTCATCTTGGACCTCGGATCAGAAGTAAATGTCTTAACTAAGCAGACATGGGAACAAATGGGAAAACCTACTCTTGAATGGTCCCCTATACAGTTGAGATTAGCCAATCAGCAGAATATTGTGCCCCTAGGAAGACTCCCTAGCGTATCAGTAGATATTGATGGAGTTAGTACCTTAGCAGACTTTGAGGTAATTGAAATAATTGATGACAACAACCCCTATCCAGCACTGCTAGGCATTGAATGGGCAATAGATAATGTTGCAGTAATCAACCTGAAGAAGAGGCAGATGACTTTCGAAGGGAAAGGACTGAGAGTCATAGTACCATTGGATCCTTCTCAAGGAGAGAGGTACACCGAGCCACTAAGAGATGAAGACCAGGATGTTTTGGACCATATCTACAATATCACAGCGAAGGAAGAATATTATGTTGATCCTACTACCGAAGGTATCATGGATTGGCAGTGTGACAGCTCTTGCATGACAGATTCAGCTGATGGCCTAGAGAATTGGCAGAATAGACTGTATGAGCTACATGGACATCGATGTGCAAGAATTACCAAGTCTCTCAGATGGATTAGTTCATAGACAAGAACCTTACCTGTTTTTGATGGTTCGACAGACCCAGAAGATTTTATTGTGCAATTATTAGAGCAGGTACCAGACTCACAGAAAATGGAGACTCTAGATTCAGCATTCAGAGCCACAACATCTAGATGGTGGAATGGTCACAAAAAGTACATTCATAGTTGGTAAGCATGCCAGAAGTCCCTTTGCCTAAGATTCAGGGATCAACCTCAGGAGGTACGAAGCAGGTTTAATGGTAAGACGATTCCTCAGGGACATTTGGAGCAATGCTACGAAGCATGGAAGCATGTACCTCGTGATGAATGGGTACATAGGTATGTACACACCCTGGAACCTATAGCAAAGAACTGGTATGCGGAGGTTGAGCTTCGCCACGGTACTGTAAGTTGGGATAGTCTTGTTGATAGTTTTGTGCTGACATTTTTTATTAATGAGGTTTGTCCTGCTTTGGACGCAGCTGTTAGGTTGATCCATACTAAAGTATTTGATGATCAAGAAATAGTAGAATACCAACCTGATTGGAAGGAACAAGAAGCTAATGCAGTAGAATGTTATAACCTCGCAATTGACGAGGATGACGATCCGCACAACATTAACATTCCTAAGTCAGAAGGACACTGCGAAGTACATGGACCAGTAGTTGAAGCACCTGAAGTGACTCAGCCCCTGAAGACGCGGACCCTAAGTATGCTACCATTGGATATTATTGGGATGACGAAATGGTGAGCAAGGTGACCCAACTTCTCCATGAATATCAGGACCTATTTTCGACGAAGTTCTCAGAGATGAAAGGTATCCTTGGTGATATAGGAGTGATAAAGATCCCTTTGAAACCTGATGCGAAGCCTGTGAAACAACACCCTTATAGGCTGAACCCTAAGTATAAAGAAAAAGTCCGAATGGAGCTAGATAATATGCTTGCTGCAGGAATCATTGAGCCTGATGAAGAATCCAAATGGGTCAGTCCTATGGTGGTGCAAGAAAAGAATACTAAGGGAGAAATCAGAATCTGTGTTGATCTGAGGAAGCCGTTCCATTGGATTTGGCGTCAGTAATGCACCATGATGACAGATTTTGTTGCGGGATTCTATAAGAAGCTACACCGGCCTCTGCCTCCTGCATTGTCCACTTCTTTGAGTTTACAGTTAGCACCATGTCGAATTATTGCGAAGTCCAGGAATTGTTATGAGAGTTCAGGGAGAGAGGTCTGCAAAACCTTATGAGCAATCCTCCTTGCGAGGAGGTGTCTCCAGCGCCAAAGCAGCCAATGCAGATACGATCAACCAGAAATAAATTTAAGGCAGAAGTTCGCTCTAAGTGGTATGAAGAAAGGCACAACCCCTTAGGAAAGACTCAGGAGGATCCCGAAGAATGGAGGCATGTTGTTTGTCTTATGCAAAATTATAATGGCATGCAATCACAGGGGTACTGCCTGTTAAGGACCCAAAGTTGTGGATGGTCAAATGTTCGATAGGACATGAACGGGAGGCAGTTCGAAGGATGGGGTTGCTGATAGAAGGCCCAATGACCCCCATGACCACCATAGATATGACGGAGGAAGACAACAGTATGAGAGATGGTCGTATTCTACTAAGGATGAAAGGATGAAGGATCAAGCAAGTCGCGGCCGTGGTAGCAGTAGCAGAAGGGACGACGATGCAGCCGTAGCAAGCCGTTTTCTATCTTCACCAACAAGATTCTACCACCAGAAAAGCAGCAGAGTGTCGCAGGACGGGAAAATGGTGAGTCTTAGGGGCTTGTTGGGGCGCGCACCTTAACGGTCCTTAATTTTGGTAACTCCGCGGTTTTTGTGGAAGCTTGTAAGCGGAGTTGCGACTCAAAATAGTCTTAGGGGTGTCGGGGTTAAGTAAAAGCCTTCTTTTTGTAATAAACCCATGGTTTAAGTCCAGGGTTTAGGGTTGGGGGTGCCCATGGTTTTGTAATAAGTGCACTATAAATAAGCACTCTTGTAAAGAAGTCAGTTTAGGCTTTTGATGTAAGATGAATTGATGCGAAGCTAAGGCTTGTTTTGTAAGGAAGGTTAAGTCCTAGCTGTGTGCGTGGACGACCTCTGAAGCTGTGTGCGCAGAGATCTGCAGCTTAGTGCCCAGCTTTGAGGAATTGAAGGGATCTGCAGCTGAGTGCGTAGACCAGAACTGTGGTTTTTGTAAAGAGTTGAATAAAACACAGTTCTGTGGATGTAGCCCCTAAACTGGGGTGAACCATTTTATATCGTGTGTCGTGGTTCTTTTGTGTGTGGTTGTTATGTTATTTTATGCATTGATAAATATATAACTGATAAGTAAGATCACTGCTAAATATTAACTTCGCTGTGAATTCCTAGTAAAGGGTTAAGCAAGGCACTGTTTGTTTATCTAACCGCGAAGCTAAATAAGTAAATATCAAAGCTCTGTATTTAATGGTTATCATTTGTTAGAAGCTAAAGGTACAGTAATATCCCTCTTCTGCTTGCAGAAACCTGATTCTGCGGCACCCCATAGTTGTTTCGGGTGAGACTGCAACCTGTTCGCAGGTTGTTGCTGAAAGGGCCAACACTGTGGGTCTTTTATTGGTGCGAAGACAAAAGTATAGAACCCGGGTCTGCCCTAAGCCCAACAGAGTCAGAAAAAGTATACTCGACACCTTTCTACTGGATTTTTAATGAGAATGTAAAAAGTGTAAACGACGCTCAGTACTTTTTTCGTTTAGTTGTAAGCTCGAAAAAGACAAAAATAGATTGAAACGTAACCATGACCCCTTATTTTACCTGAAAAAACTCAAAAAACACTATCAAAGGTCATTTTTCAAAACTATAAAAAAATAAAAATAAAAATAAAAACCCACTTTTGTCAAAATAATTTGGATTTCAAAACAAAGTAAATTACAATATATTTTTGAAAATTCCAAACTTTCTATAAATATAAGGGTAGGTAATTTATTTTTACCACTTGTTGTTTTACCATTGAGTGAGTTTTGGAAGGTAGCTTTGGTGGCAAGAGTTCCTTCGACAATTTGGGAAGGGCTTTCCACTTCTTTGTCGCTTCACAATCCATAGGAGAGGTAAACACTTGGTCTTTTCTTCTTCTCATGTTTTATGGATTTCATTTTCTCCTTTTACATTTTTTAATTCAAAGTTCCCAAAATGGTTTAAAATGGTTTAAAAGACAAAGCATAGGGTAGATTTCCTTTTGAAAAGGTAGAATAGAGTATTTCTCCTCTCCCAAGAGGTTTTAAGCCATAGGAGAAGGCAAAAAATTTCATTTTTAGGGGTTTTTGGCCGTCGGTGTGCGTCCCCGACGACGCTCTGTCTTGTTGGGATAGGAGCGTCGATGATGCTCTGTCCATAGCAGACAGGCACCCAACGCTTGTCGTACCAAGGGCAAGAGTGCTGTGGTGCTCTGTGCTTGAAAGTCAGCAGCACCGCTCGAAAAGGAGAGGAAAAAATAAACCCTAATCTACTCAAAAATGGAATTTTTCATGTTTTTGTCCTTTCTTTGAAATTTATGATGTCATTTGTTTTTCTTTCTCTTTGTCACGATACAATGTTTGAATTCAAAATTGGTATTTTGTAGGTGCACCATGGTGATATGGAAAGAAAGGGAGCATGAAGTCCCAGACAACCAAGCCACAAATGATCCAACTACCATTGATGCTCTGCGAAACTGCGAACTTCTCAAGTATTTCTGTATACCAGGGATGAAAGCACATGTTCGCCTACTAGAATACATCATTGACATGTGGGATCCTGATCAGGAACATTTTTGGTAGGAGTCCACATCTTGCCTATAGATATTGAGGATATTTATTTCCTCATCAGTTTGTCTATGCGGTGAAGCTCTGTAGTTCTGTTGGGAGCACGAAAGGGATAAGGCTCCTTGGATGATATCATTGATCAACATTGCTCATTGGGTATAGAGTTCCAATTGGGAAAGTTAGCGATCAAATATCTAGTGGATCTCCCCCTGAGGACAATAGTATACACCATTGACAGAGTGGCGGGTACTAGGGCTTCCCACCTCACTGGTAGATCTCATATGTTATATGCCTTACAGTGTATGGAGCCTACTGTCTTCAATTGGTGTGAAGGCATGTTGGCTTGTCTGAAGAGTCAATTGAACAAATACAAAATAGGGACATTGAAGCAGTTTGGTTACAGAGCAGTGGTGGTGTCTTTCATCTTACAGCGGGTACCTCACATGAGGCCCCAGGTGACTATTACCAGACTGGATCCTGAAGATCCGAGGATGCTTGCATGGGTGATGGCTATGCCTCACCTTGGAGGTGTAGGACCTAAAGTCACTTACTGTTCCAAGTTCTTCCGCTGGTTGAGGAACCAACTACTTATGGTGGAAGACTATGCCTATGAGGGGGCAGATTTCCAGAATGACCCATAGCTAGTCTTTCCTGAGGGTGAAGTGTGGGATGATCGAGGTAAGAAGACATTATCCACTTATGTTTTTTGAAATTTTATGTTTATTTGATTTTTATGTTTTCTGTAGTACTGAGATAAAAATGCAAGTTTCATGCAGACATCGGGTCTATCCACCTAGTTGGGATGTCGCCTATTTCTTGGCGAGCAGGTACCCGAGATATGATGTCTTACCGCTCCAAAGTTGAGGAAGAGCTTGGAGATCTTGAGGAGAACCTGCAGCAGCTGACTATGGGTATTGCTGATATGACCATTGATGAGGTTCCCAGGCGTTATCAGTGCCATACCACAGGTGTCTCCGGATGGTTTTCCAGACTACTTCATAGAGTGGCCCATGCCATTGCGTGCTACCATGAGCACTAGGAGGATTAGTCTGCCATGACTATCATTTTTGTATATGTATAACTAAAAGCTTCAGAGCTTCAGATTTTGCTCTATGTATTATGTATATCCTGAACTTTTTTATGGTCCTGAACGGGCATTGAAAGCTAGAGATGCTTCAACCCAAATTTTGTATCTCAGTGCTACAACCTTTATATATATATGAAAAAAATTTATATTTATAGTTGTGTGGAAAATGTGATGTGTGGAATGATTTATCTACTTATGAATTTACACATGTTTTTATGTTTCAAATGGATTTTTCAAGTATGAGCAATATGCCAATCCGAGACATAGTTAGCTAGGAAATTTGCCACAACAATTAAATGTCTTGAAATGTGATGATACGTGACCTTCTCAAAAGACCTTTCTAACAACCTAACCCTTCGGAAAGTACGAAGAAGCACGGGATTCCTAATGGTGTAGACTCGATTAAGTTGTTGGACAACTAATTTAGAATCTAGATAAACCCTAATTTCTCTTACATCAAAAGCTAGGGCCTCTGTCAATAATCCAACCACGACTTGGTATTCTGCCAGATTATTGGTGGAGGGACCTAAAAGAACACCCCTTGAACTCACCAGCTCAATTGTAGGAGAGTAGAGTACCCAGGTTGCTGATGCAAGATTAAGCGTATATCGATGAGCACCATCGACAAAACCAATGTAGGAAGTCATCTGTCCATCAGACAAAATACATGCATAAGGAGGGTTTTATGAAAAACACATTTCAAATCACACAAAAGACACACCTCTCAAAGCTTGAGACACACAACAAACTATAAACAGTATGTACAAAGTTCCTATGTTAGATGACCTAGACATAGTATCTTTTGAGGTAGAGCCCATTCTGGGGCTCTCCCAAAGGTATCCCATCGTAATCAACCAATTCATAAGCCCCCTTTTCTAAAACACGACTGACAATATAGGGCCCATGCCACATAGACTCAAATTTACCTACCCACATCTTATCATGCTTCTCGTCATAAGTCAAGACCATATCTCCTTCATTGAAGGAACGGGGTTGGACAGTCCTGTCATATTGAATTTTTATTCTCCGTTTATGCACCTCATTGGCTAAGGCAGCATCCCGTTGAGTTTCATCAAGTTTTTTCAGATACAGGAATCTTTCTTCGTCTATAGTGGTATTGGGTAATAGTTACACAACAAGTTTTAAAGAAGGGATTTCACATTCTATCGGGAGGGTAGCTTCCAGTCTGTATACTAGTTGAAAAGGTGTAAAACCAGTGGAAGTTTTGACAGTAGTCCTATAGGCCTAGAGTGCAGAAAAAGCTGTAAATGCCAGTTTGACTTGGCTTTCCCTACCATCTGTTGAAGCATTGTTTTTAATACTTTGTTTATAGCCTCAACCTAGCCATTGGCCTGAGGATAGTATGGTGTAGAGTTATCATGACGAAACCCTAATTTTACACTAAGTTCTACCATCATCTTGTTTTGAAAATGCGACCCATGATTGGTCACAATGACCCTAGGAATCCCGAATCTAGCAATGATACGATTGAATAAGAATAGTGCAGCAGTCTTGCTATCTTCGACATATGTGGGAATTGCCTCAGCCCATTTTGTGAAATAGTCCATAGCCATGATGATGTAGCCATGCCCCTCGACTGAGGTAGGTCGACAGTGCACGAAGTCTATGCCCCATTTTGCAAAGGGTCCAACTGCTACAATGGGATGAAGTGGAGATGGATGTGTGCGTTTCTTAGGGGTAAACATTTGACATGGTGGGAATTTCTTGACAGTTTCAATACAATCTTTGAAAATAGAAGGCCATAAATACCCGACACGCAAGATTTTCTGGGCAGTAGCCAACCCAGAGAGATGACCGCCACAAGCTGCAGCATGGCAGTCATTCAGGATGATCTCAGCCTCTTCATGTGTAAGGCAATGTCGTAAGATAGAGTCAACACCACAAAGATATAGGGTATCATTCAGAATGAGATAGATTTTGGCCTGGTGGCGAATGCGATGACGTTCATCTCTAGAGGTAGAAGGCTGGTATCGTAAGGTTTGGAGATACAAAATGATATCTCCATACCAGGGATCAGTTGTGCTAATGAGAAACAATGATTCATCAGGCAATGAGTCAAAGGGATTTGTAGTCTCAATAGTATGGGGAAGGTCACATATAAGCTCGAAAAAAATAAGGGACTTGTTGGAAGTACTTTTGGCGAATTCTAGCTCAAACTCTTGGAGAATCACGATCCAACGTGAGTATTTTCCCCCAAGCATTTGACATGTAAGAATATAGTACATGGGGTTGGAATTCGCATAAACAGTAGTGGTCCGGAGCAAAATATAATGACGAAACTTCTGGACCGCGATGACCGTGGCCATAGCAAGTTTCTCCACATGTGAGTATCGAGTTTCAGAGTCAAGAAGACTCTTACTAGTGTAATAAATCACATGTTCTTGGTCGTGTTCATCTGTTTGAACAAGGACCATGCCTATAGTAGACAAGGATGCAACCACATACAAGGAATAATCCTTAGCATAATTTGGTGGTTACAACACTGGTGCATGAGTAAGTGCATGTTTAAGATTATCAAATGTGCATTGCGCGAAATCATCCTAGACAAAAGGGGTATCTTTCTTGAGCAACCTCATGAAACCATGTGTCCTTTCTGCATAATTGCAAACGAAATGATGTAGAAAGTTTTCCTTCCCTTGCAAACTTTGGAGTTCAGTAACATTGGTGGGAGTGGGTAAGGCCAAAATAGATTCAATTTTCAAAGGATCGATACGAATGCCATCTTTAGAAACAATAAAACCAAGATCTCGACCAACTTCTACACAAAAAACACATTTATGGGGATTGAGACGAATATTAAAATGACGACATCAAAGAAACACAACTCTCAGATGATCGACATTAATCTCCTGTTGCTTACAATGAGTAGGCAGGTCGTGTAGATAGGGTTCCACAACATGTTTAATGTCATGAAAAGCATATGACATGGCACGTTGGAATGTCGTGTCAACATTTTTAAAACTGAAAGGCAGTTTACGATAAGCAAAAGTCCCCCAAGGGCAAATGAATTCCATCTTGTGTTGGTCTGATGGGAGAATCTCAATCTTATTATAGCCGGAAAAGCCATCCATGAAGGAAAAAATAATGTTTTCGGCACAGTTATCGATTATTTGATCGATATAGGGAGTGGGAAAGTTGTCTTTTGGACAAGCTTGGTTCAAATCCCTAAAATCGATACAAACCCTAATAGTACCCTGTTTTTTGTTCACAAGGACTATGTTGGACACCCATTCAGTTAGTGGTACGGGGTAAATGAAACCAGCCTTCAGAAGTTTTTCAAGTTCTTCTTTAATAACAACTGCTTTCTGTGCATGAACCTGTCGCAGTTTTTGGTGGACGGGCTTGGCATCAGGGTAAGTTTTAATTTCATGGACGATGATAGAGGGATCAATCCCTAGCATTTATTCATATGTCCATGTGAAGACATCTTGAAATTCTTTGAAAAGAGACATGTATGTTTGGATCTCTTCAGGCGAAGAGTTCTGTCTTATGAAAATGTTCTCAGAAACACCCGGTTTTACTGATATGTCGATGAGTATAGTCTTGGTAATGTTGCATAAGTTTCCTTTAGAATCGACACTACAAGTGAGGATCAGAGACTGAGGGTTGAGGACTATATCAAATGAAACTATGGAGGTGAAGTGGTCTTCTACCATATGGCAAGGGGGAAGGAAAGAAGATCTGTGATGATAATCTTCCCAAGGCATCTGATTTAACGACATAACTTCCATAATAGATTTGTCCGTAGGAAGTGTGTGTGAAAGATAATCTAGAGATGGGGAGGGGTTTTCTAGCCAGTATGGCATGTGATAGCGATCTAAGGCCACCAACAAATGATCATTGGTGGGTGAATTACTGGTAGCTTGGATGGCGTTGTATATTTCCTCGAAAGGGGAAAAAGATGTTGATTCATCAGCAATTGCCTTTCCTTTGTCTATATGAGAGGTAGAAATCATGTTAATGGATGCAGTTTGCGAAGCAGGAGGAGGATCGGATGAGGGAAAGACTCCCATTAGTGAATAATCTTTAATAAGACCTACTCCAATGTCCTTGTACTGTGGGGTATTCAGGGGTGACACTCTATTTGCTTCGTTTGTAATGGCACTAGGCGTGATGAAATCTAACTGATCAATAGTAACAATCTTTCCTTGGAATGGGAACTGGATGATCCAAAAAATGGTCGAGGCTATGGATTGCATAACATAAAACTAGTTACAACCTAGGAGTAAGTTGTAATCCAAAGGAGCATCGATGACTTCAATATGAATGGAGACTGACTTTCCCCCCAGTTCAACATGGATGGAAGGTAGTAATCTATAGGGTTGAAAGCTACGACCATCAAAAGCCTTAAGGGTGGTAGGTGAATGGTTGATTTCTGGAGAACCAATGGTTCTCCAGCAAGATAACGACATAATTGATGTAGAGGCCCCCTCGTCCAAAACGGTACGATGGATAGTCTTTCCAGCAATCTTGGTAGCGATATGGCAAACTAATTGATGTGAGAGTCTCATTTTGAAATCATCTAGTTTGAAAGTGATGATATTACTATTCTCGGGATTGATAGCTCCTAGGGCAGTAAGCAAATTTCTCCGTTGAGTTGGGCAGGTTTGAAGTACCTCTAAAGCCGACATAGCACAGGGTGCCTGAGCCAAATATTCAACAATATTATAATATTGGGCGGCATGAGCGTTAGGATTAATGATGGACTTATGTAGAGTACCCTTTGGTGGACGGAAAATTGCTTCTGGTATAGGTTTTTCGATATGAAGACCATTATTAGGAGGAGTTGTGGAAGTTGAGGGTTTTTTAGATGGAATATCATCAGGTTTCTTTTTCAGAGGAGGGTCATAACTGTGTGCTCTTGTATTTAAATTAACCGTTTCACTAGACATCATGCGAACTTCATCGGTGGAGGAAGAAGTTTCATTTAAGGACTTATGATCAATTAATTGCTATTGGGAAGCGAAAAGGTCTTTTATGACTGCTGGGGTGGGTGAAGTTTTCAAAAATTTACTAACTTCCTCCCGACGAGGACATTCTTTTGTAAAATGGTCCCCTTTGCAGATTAAGCAAGGATACTTTACCTTTCTCTTTCCTTTTGAATCATTATATGGATTCTGTGTTTTATTTCCTTCCTGTTGGTTATCAGGTTTTTTAGATTTATTTTTCCCTTTTTTCTTTCTGCCTAAAGATTCAGTTGATTGGATCACGTTTACTTCAGCGGAAGCAACATGAGAGGATGAGGTTTTGGAAGGTGGTGCTTGTTGATTGGACAAGGCAATGGTTTGTTTCTTAGAAGATTTAGCTGCCATTTGTGTTTGAACTGAACCAAGTATTCCATCAACATGTGGTTCAGTTGCGGGTCTAGATGGATTTGTGATAGGTCGAGGAGCATGTGGAATCAGGTCATACAAAGTACCTGACTGGGAGTAAACCAAGTCTAGGTATTGGGTGCGGCTAATAGCTTGCTCCTAAGTAACAGCCCCTCCCATGGCAACATATCTAGAAATAGGCAGAAGTAAAGACTTTGTGAACCAATCAACGATCAACTGATCAGGAATGGGTGCCTTAGTTAACCTTCATCTTCGTCTCCATTCATGGATATGATCAGAAATGTGGGTGGATGTAGTTTGTCGAAGCGAAGTCAACAGGTCCGTACGTGTTTCATATCAGATTGGCAATTGAAAGTGTGTTAAAAACACCATTGCTAAAGGATTGAAGTCCCAAAAAGAGTGTTGTGGTAACTCGATATACCACTTTGCGGCAATACCAGTGAGGGTTCTTTGAAAAAGCCGTAGACGGATTGAACCGTCCATCAAAGAATTGGATGAACACCATAAATGAAATGTCATCACATGGTTTTTTGGATCTTCATTGAGTTTACCGTCAAACTTAGGTATATCGGAAGGCATCTTTACAGGAATGGCAGGCCAAGAGGGGTCATGATGGATTGGGTCATTTGTCAATCTGGAAAAGTCTGGTAGATCTAAAGTAGCCAGAAATGGTAGTTGTTGATTTAGTTATGGATACTGGTAGTACTGATAGGGCATTTGCTGACCATTAGGACCATATGCAGATTGATATATGGGTATGGATGATGTCCCCGAAGTCTGTTGAAAAGGTTGTTGATATCCAGAATTTCCATGGGGAGGTGGGCCGCCCGAGGGAGGGGGTCCTCCGGAAGGCGATGGTCCTCCAGGGGGTGGTGGTGGTGGTCCTCCAAATGGTCCACCAGGTCCTCCAGGACCTCTAGGACCTCTAGGTCCTTCGAGTCCCTGAGGTGGTCCTCCGTGGGGAGGTCCAGGGTATCCTCCAGTAGTGTTAACAAAAGCTCCTCCATATGACGGGACATTTGACCAATTTGGTTGTCCCCAAGGCACAAAAGCATTCCCATGGTAGGGAATTTTAGGATAAATAGCCACCAGTTGGGGTTGTTGGTAAACTTGATTAACTGTAGGTGGCTGAGTTCCTGGATGAGTATATCCCCAAGAAGATGGGTTATTGACAGGTTGCACCCCTAAGGGTTGACCTGAATTGGATGGGGGGGAACGAAATTGGTATTAGTAGGAGGGATAACTACTGCTGGTTGTGCTACAGCTGCAACTTGTCTTGAACTAGAAATAATTCCACTAATAGATGACGTAACTCGCACCAGGGGTTCCCCCTCGGTGTTAGAATCTACCGACATAACTTGATTTGTGGATTTCCCCCCAACCATGACTGGTACAGAAGGCCTCATAATGGGGTCAGGGTGTGAGACTGTAGGATTGTTATCTAGACATGGATTACCTTGAAATGGAACTTCTTCAATAAGACCTAAGATTTGAGCTAGTGAATAATACCCTTCAGGACATGGGTCTATATTACGGGGTAAACGAGCCGACATGGTTTCATAACGAGACATAGGTGGAGGAATGATTCTTTCTACTCTCTCTGAAAAGTTATGAGCTCTATCAAGAGATGCATTAACTCTTCTCTATTCCTCCTCTCCCAAAGGGGGGTTCCTTGGTGAAGGTCTAATAACCCTGAATTCAACAATAGCTTGGCCCATAGAAGTCCTTTGAAAAGGAGCATCCGGGCCATAGTCTAGTGGGGCAGGAGTATTGGCATGGCCTTCCAAAGGAGGATGTGTAGAAACATCGGCTGCAGGAGGAAATTGAAATAGAGGGTTTGTGTAAACAGTGAAATCTTCTCTGGTTTCACTAGATAAGGCAGTTCCTACAGGAGCATTAGTAGAAGTTGGTTGTTCCATGGTTATTCCTTCTTGTCCTTCCACGGTAGGAGGAGAGTCAGGAGATAAACCCTCAATCTACGATAATGACGTCTCATAAGTTGCTCGGCCATGGTGGTGGCCGAAGTTACCTAATCTAGGTCAAAAAGGGAGAAAAACACACAAGCAAAAACTACGCAGAGCTAAAGGTCACAAGCATACTTAAATGATAGGATGGGTTCAGAATAGCCGGTCTCTCACTAGGATTGTCAAGTAGGTGCAACTCACGATATACCTCAGGGGTACGTGCATAGTAATATCCTCGAATGCTATTTTCGGTGTATTGCTCCACACAAGATGGCCAAAGGGATTTTCTCAGATGGTTAGGGTATCCTAATAGGGTCTCCCGATATACGCAAGGTACATGGGAGCTCAAATCGGTAGTAGTGCTGTCTAATGCACAACCGTTCACAAGGGGCCTTCCGATATACAATCGAGTACGTGAAGTACCTTTCTATATACCTCAAGGGTACGTGAAAGGCTGTTCGATATAATGATGGTACGTGGAAGAACCACGCGAGTCCCGGGTTGTAGTGCGGATAAATAACGACAACTCCTATGCTTAATGATGCCCGAACACGTCACTAACCTATCACTCAAATTCTATACAATTTTTAGACCTAAAGCTACCGTTAATTTTATCTGGATGATTAGGTGAATGTTTGTGGAATGTTATCTCCAATAATACAAATTAATCTAGATGTATATGCACTTTTTGACTTTGATGAGAAATAACTAGGGTAAGGAAGAAACCTTTTTCTATCTTTTCAACAATATACCATAAGAAAGCTGTTTTTAACAACAAAACGTGATCCAAAACAAAAAAAGCAAAAAGAGTATTTTCAAACACAAAAATTCTTTCAAACAAGCATTCCAAGGTTTTTGAAAAAGAAGGAAAGAAAACTAAGCCTCTAACGTGCATGCAAAACTAATTTTTTCTACAATGTCAAAAAGACTAATCCTTCTGAATCACACATGCAAAATGAAAAACAAACAATCTTTCGCAAACATAAACAAGAGGAAGGTAAAAAGATTCTTTTTGTATTTTTCTAGAAAATATGAGGCACACAAAGCAGTCTTTTCAAAGGAAACTAATCTTCTAGGAAGAGGTTGTAAATTCTCTTTTCAACAATAATATTTTTTCCAAATATCTTGACCAATAAACCAAAAATGAACTATGTTTCCACTTCCGTTTATAACAATGAAAAAATATTTTTTTTTGGATCTGAGCTCAAACATAGAATCAGATTCAGGAAAAGCCAGTAATTCAGACATTAAGCAATCAGGCGAGCAAAAACACACTTTAAAAAGTTTAAGAGAAAAAGGACAATTTACAATTTTTGAACAAAAATTTCTAGACAGGCAGTTTTTGAGGACCTACCTCGGCGCGCTGAGAGGCACTGCACCAGAGTGTTCCAGGGTGCTACGGTGCTCCTAGCCTTCTACAGAAAGCCATCGTCGACGCCCTGTCAACCAAAGAGAAAGGCACCATCGGCGCTGCTACCGAAAAGAGGAAAGGTGTCATGGGATAGACTGACGCTCTGTTAGTTAAAGCAAAAAGCATCGTTCATCAGTGCACTGAAAAAGCTAAGAGCCTGCAGGAGAAACAAGAAAGGCTGAGTAGACTAAAAGGAAGGTAAAAATTACTCAGAACAAAGGCAAAATACCAGGAGCATAAGGTAGATAATTTACCTTACAGTTGAAATAATTGAAAAAGAGAGAGATCACCTTCATAAATGGGATGGTTACCGTGGCTTGTAGATCTGACTGGATTTGCACCAGATATGACTGGATCTTCCCCAAATCTGACTGGATTAGGCTAGATCCTCATTGGAGTCACCAATTTTGTTATCAGGAATTCTCAACCAGTGCTGGAACTGCTTGTTCCTCTGCAATGCAAAACACAACTACAGAACAAAAAGACACAACAACATATCCTTCCCTTGAATAGTTAAATCATTTAACATAACACACCATATACCTCAATCGTATATCTGCTTATCTTCTCTCCAGAAATTCCATGACATGGTTCAATACCTGGAAGATGGAATACAAGACAAACAAAAGGGATGAGAGCATCATGATAATCAACTATCCATATTAGTGATCAAGGAATCCAATAATATTTAATCATAAACACAACAATCAAATATAGGAAAGGTAGATGTATTTGTATTAATATATGGATGAGAAAGAAGTACAACCAAAAAGCCTTGATGTTGACGGCTTCTATCTCAACAAGAATGTCTGCAATCTCCTATGAAGACCTCTCCAGCTACAAGCTACCTCTACTTTGCCTCTATTCAGACTTCAAACTAGCAGCATAAGGATGTTTTTTCTGGCCTCCCCTACTCTCCTCATGAAGGCTTCATTTATAGGCCTGGAACCCAAAGGATGTCTTGACAAAAGGATAGAATGAGATCCCTATAGGTGAGGGAGGTGAATTCCACCTCTCCCAGACACATAGGAACCAATTCCACAAAGGATTCCGTACGGAAACTTCTAGAAACTTTTTTTTCTTTTCAACTGACCATCAGCGCTTTTGTCCAAACTAGATAGAGCGTCGATCTGGGATTTTTTCCAAAACAAAGGGACATCAATGCTTCTTTCTCAACTGAAGGAGGCGTCGCCGACGCTCTATGGAAAATACAAAAGAGCGTCATCCTTGCTAGGTCAGGGAAAAAAATGGTCAATATGACCTAGGTCAGGCTTTCTGGGAGGTTTACAAGCAACAAGAACTTATTTTGAAGGCTGACTAGGCAGTGTGAGATTTTCATGTGCAACATCACGACTGCAATTATCTCCTCCTTTGACAGTTCCTCTAAGATCTCTTCATTATTTTCTTTTTCCAAAAATTAAGGGAACATCAAAGCAAGTTGATAATTTTTTGCAATATTGACTCAAAAACACTTTTATATATAATTTGGAAATGATTGACCCCTACTCCAACTATCTTCCCATACCCCTACCTCATCCTTCATTTCCTGTATAATATTCTATTTTCTCCCATGATTTGTGAAATGATAATTTTTTTTGCTCTTCTCATCACCACTTTCAAGCCATATATCCTTGCTCTTCAATGTCCATTCAAATTTTTTAGTATCCAACATTCTCCTTACTTTACATTCGAGCTCATTCAACTTCATTGATTTGCCTTGGATGAAGACTCCCATATCAATATTCTAGTAAATCCTTCTAATATATTCCTTGTATTCTTGTAAATCCTTTTCTCAAATTTTATATACTTCAACTGACTTGGACTCTATCACAGCGTTGGCCTTTACACTCTTCATAGACTTATCAAATTGAATGTTGGTTGGATCCCCTATGCTACCATCATAATTCCTTAACTCACTTTTGACCAATTTTTCAAACTCCTCCTCCTCCATCATTTCTTAGCTCAAACTAATGAAATATTAGACAATCATATGTATCTCCACCAATACCTACCCACAATCTAGACCTATTTTCTCACATATAATAAATTTGTCCAATCACTTTGAGACACTATCATTCCCAAGCTTATTATTCCTCCAAGTTGGAATAATATTAACTAGTTCAACCTTAATGAAACATTCCCGCTCAAAATTATACTTGAATAAATCCCCTAATCAATCAATTATTTCCAAGGAACCCCAAACTTCTAATTTATTCCAAGTAAAGTTCAAGTAACCACAAATAACTACAAGATATTGTTTTAAAACATCAAGGTCAAAAACCTTTCCTGATACCTCTATATGTCATCGTATGGTCCACATACATTAAGAACACATACATTGATACCTAAAACATTAACTTCAAAAGTTGGGCATAAATATGCTACAAATGAAAAAGCACTTGTTAGAGTTACATTTGAACCCCAACCAGTCATAATACCCCCCAACATGTCATCAACATTTAAAGCAAGAAATTCCTTTTTTTTAAATTTATTTCAACAACCCATATGCCCTTTCCCCATGCCTCGTGGACTCTTGGAGGATAATAACTATTGGTTTATGAATGTCTATGAGTCTAACCAAGCCAACTTATTGGAGGGATTTCCCAACCCTCTCATGTTTAGAGACATCATTGTCATTTTTCAACCTTCTCGCGGGGATGGTTGGCTATAAGGACCTCAATGATTTGTGTTTGTTTTCCTTGTACTTTTCTCCATGCGCTATGAGGATATTTGATTTCCTTTCAAGAATTGTTTTAAGGAACCTTGATTTTGTCAAGCCTTGACCTCCCTTAAACCTTTTATCTCGACAATCGCTCCTCCTTCCTTGGTCTAAAATGGTAATAACCTAATGACTTCAAAATCCCATCAAAATTACATGATCATTCTAAGGAAGTTCCTTTAGAATTAGAGTTCAAACGTCATAGTTCTCTTTTCCATTAAGATGAGTTAATGGATAAAAAACTTGAAGTATGGGTTCTTGAAAATAAATTCCCTTTTAATGACCCAATAGGTTAAGGGATTCTTTGTAAGTTTTTCCCCAAAATACCCAATACTGAATACACTATTAACATAATTACTAGTGGAATTGAAAATAGGATCAATATTGGACATACCTTCTTCAACTAATATAGCCTTAATTTGAATCATCCTAAGATATTCCTTTGATGAACATATCTCCACAGGGTCAAATTACTTTGTAATTGGATATTTAGTGGTCAACTTGGGATTCATTGAGCTCTTTTCATCTTTCACTATAGAGATTACCTTCCCTCCCCCCTTAGAAATATTCAGATTCATTTCAATGTTTTTTTCCTCATTTACTAGAAAGGTCTTTGCAATCTCATTATTTCTCATATACACATTCTTCAAAAAGGGCTTTGAGCAATATTTGGATATGTACCCATACATATAACACCTTACACATTTAAATGGAGAATTGTAGTAATCAATGATATGTTTATGGATTTTGTGACCCAACAATATGTTCACACTTCCCACCAATCCCTTATTGACATCGATTTTCAATAATACATTTGTGAGCATCCTAAAAACATGCTCTTAAAGGATGAGTCCACCATAATAGACTTCCCTGAAATATTTCTTAATTGCTCCAAAAACTATTTAGTCCAAAACTCTAACGGAAGCCAGGCTAGTACTTTTACCAAACTTGCAATTTTAGATACTAATTATGATATTAGGTCAAACCACGTGTGTTAAGGATTCAATGATAGAAGAGAAGAATCCCCAAAACCAACTACTGTGTTTGAGGTGAGACCGATCATTTGAAATTTACCAAGTACCATTTATAATATAGAGAAATCTATTAAGAAGGCCACTTCAAAAGTTACATGAGGAATAACTCGAATAGCAATAAAGTAACATTGTTGAATGATGAAAAATGTGAATAGTATGTAAGGAAGATAAATATGAAAAAGGAGGATAAGTGACACATAGATTACATAGTGATCGATCTCAACTTATAGTCACATTTGGTATATTTTTCATATTTTGATATTGATCATATGAAAAAGGAGGTTGAAATAAAATGTCGTTCAAACTTTTAACTCGAGATATCTTAGTAGATGTCATACATTTCCTCTCTTGCTTCCCAATATTAATAGTCGCCTTTTCCAATGTCAATCTTTGTGACTTATGAATTGTGAAGTTGCAAGTGAGTTTCAATGAAAATTGTTTTTAATTACCTCTTTCAATATGTGTAATAGGATCAATTCAAGGGAATGATTGATCCCATGCAACTCCCACATAATTATCAAATCTTACTTAAACATATGTCGATGGTTACAGGGGAAAACTTTTAAGGTTATATACAAATTTTTCTACAACTCTAAGAGAACAATTTACTAGTCTTACATTAGTCCATACATGCAAGTATCAACATAGCTCCAATTGAAATAAGTAATTCAAGTTTCAAGTGTTCCCCGTTTGTTTCCACATGATTGTTGCTTCTTACTATTGTAGCAATATTGGCCGCAATGGGACAACTTAAGCATCTCAAGGATAATTTATTATGATTTTACACATCATCATTTGTTGCAAACAAATGTATTTCCCTATCAAATAATTATTTTGTAGAAACATATAAGGAAGTATTTATACAATTCATAATTAATTTTTAGCCTTATGTAGTTGGTATTTCATCCCTAACATTCATCAACAAAAGATGGAAACAATTTTGATCATTGCTTTGTCTATCTTGTTGAAACATAATATCAAGTTTCATGACTGTAGTTAAGGAGCAATATAATTCTTTTAAAAGAACTTCAAATGCATATACAAGTTTATCCATAATAGGTGGTTGTTGTACCAAGTCACCAACCAATATAATTGACCTCCCTCCAAAAAGAATAGTATATTTTTTGAAGAAATCTTGGTGAAGACTTAAATGAATTTGTATTAGCATATTTCTTCCAATAATACTCATTTCATTTGTCAGAATATATTTACATGTCTCATATCTTCATATAAGGTAATTAAATGTGAGCCTTGTAAATTACTTCTCTTTGATTCGTATATGAAGTGCATAATGGACTATTGTTGTAGATATGTTGAAAGTTGTTAGAAATAGGACCGCAGAGCAATAACAAATATACAATTAAATCATTAAACAAGATGCAAAAATGCATTTAACACATTACAAAAAGACACAGCTATAACATGGTTCACCCAATAAATGGGCTACGTCCACACAAAAATTGCCAGTCCTTTTTGCAGAAAATTTGTTGCACTTCCTCTTCACACTCTCATAGTCTCTCTCACACAATCACAGAGATTGTTTACAATACGATACAATATAATACCATACCATACCATTCACAACTGTATTAAAATTTGTTTCTTTTATAGGGGAAATACCATGGGATAATACTACGGTTAACCCAATACCATGGGTACGCAAAACCCTTGCTCAACAAACATCCCAAAACCCCTTTTTCGGGGCATGTGTACAATAAAATTTGGGTACAAACATGACTAAATAACATCTCTGAATCTAGAATATCAGGCTCCACAACCAACAATCTCCCGTTTGAAGACTGATCACAATGACTCCACCGCTGCAACACTTGCTGGACTATGCTTTGGACCTTGGACTTGGCTAATTTCTTATTTTCACCTTCATGCTTGAAGGCCAATAGAAACCAAGCAGGAACTCAGTTTCTCTCTGTTTACTCCCTTTGTCAACATGTCTGCAGGATTCTGGCTAGTATGTATCTTTTCCAGCTTTAACAGTTCTTCATCTAGAACAGATCTTATGAAGTGGTACTTGAGTTGTATATGTTTAGTCTTCGAATGAAAGGCCAAGTTATTTAAAAGATGAATGAAACTCTGGTTGTCATTGCACAACCTGCTATTCTCCTTCTTCTTACCTAATTCCTCCATGAACCACTGCAACCAAATCATCTCCTTACTAGCCTTTGTAGCAACAACATTCTCTGCTTCTGTTGTTGAAAGTGAAACAACCTCTTGCAGTTTTGAAATCCAACTTACTATTGTTCCACCCAGAGTAAACACATACCCTGTGCTGCTCCTTCTGCTGTCTTTATCACCAGCCATATATGCACCAACATATCTCTGTAGAACAGTGTCTGAACCTCCAAAACATAATGCATGAGAAGTGGTACCTCTCAAATACCTGAGAATCCACTATACTGCTTTCCAATTCTCTTTGCTTGGATTATTCATATACCTACTCACAACTCCCACAGCATGTGCAATATCTGGTCTTGTGCACACTTAGGAATACATCAAGCTTCCAACCGCTGGTGAATAGGGAATATTGGACATGTAATATTCTTCTAGTGTCTCTGGATACATCTCCTTACTTAGTTTGAAATGGATGGCTAAAGGTGTACTAACTAGTTTTGCATTCTGCATTCTAAACCTATGCAACACCTTTTCTATGTACTCACCTTGAGACAACGTCAATTTATGATTTTTCTTGTCTCTTGTTATTCTCATACCAAGGATTTGCTTTGCAGCACCAAAATCCTTCATCGCAAATGATTTAGCCAGTTTTCTTTTGAGCACATTTATACCTTGCATGTTAGAACCTGTAACAAGCATGTCATCCACATACAATAACAAGATAATATATATTTTGTTATCTATCATCTTAAAATAAACACAGTGGTTAGAATGACATCTATCATAACCTTGTTTTGTCATAAACTTATCAATTATTTAATACCACTGCCTTGGAGCTTGCTTCAGGCCATACAAGCTCTTCTTCAACATGCAAACCAAATTATCCTTCCCTTTGACCTCATACCCCTGTGGATGCTGCATATAAATATCTTCCTCCAAATCCCCATGGAGAAAGGTTGTTTTTACATCTAATTGTTCAAGATGCAAATCTTCTACCACCACTAGACTTAAAATAGTTCAAATTGAAGTCATTTTAACAACAGGATAAAATATTTCATCAAAGTCTATACCTTTATTTTGTGCAAACCCCTTTACAAAAAGTATAGCCTTGTACTGCTTCTTGCCTCCATATTCTTCCTTCAACCTGTAAACCCATTTATTCTGCAATGCCCTTTTTTTTGCAGGCAACTGAACCAAATCCCAAGTCTAGATTCTTACCAATGAGTCCATCTCCTCATTCATGCCTTGGTCCCACTTCTTTCTAGTTTCTACCTGCATTGCCTCTTCATAACATTATGGTTCACTAGAATCAGTCCTCAATAAATAATATAGTGAAGGAGATAATCGTTCAGGGGTCTACTTAACCTGGTATATTTTCTTAGTTGCAGGATTTTCAGGTACCTGCTGTTGTTCTTGATTTTTTTGGTGCCTTTGGAACTTCATTTTCTTTGATTTCATCAAGCATTGTGTACTCTATGTTTTCCTTTTCAACTTTCTTTCCTTGCAACTGATATTTGTACATAACCTTTTCATTGAATACTACATCTCTACTCCTAATGATTTTGCAATTTTCAAAATCCCATAAGCGACAACCAAAATCATCAACCTCGTATCCAATAAAGGTACATTTATTGGATTTAGCTTCAAGCTTTGTTCTATCATCTTTATCAATATGGAAAAATGCTTCACAACCAAAAGATCTTCGAAATGAGTATTTTACCTGTTTACCTGCCCATGCCTCCTCTGGAATCCCACCATCCAAAGTGCTCGAAGGCCCTCTGTTTATTAAATAAACAACAATGTTTACAACATCAACCCAAAACTGTAAGGGCAACCCTGCATGCAATCTCATACACATTGCACGCTCCATGATCATTCTGTTCATCCTTTCTGACACACCATTTTCTTGTGGTGTTCTAGGGACTGTCTTCTCTCTGCGAATCCCATTGTGTGAACAATAACTGTCAAACTCCTTGTTGCAGTATTCACCTCCATTATCGGATTTGAGACATTTCAACCTTTTTCCTGTCTCATTCTCAGCCAATGATTTCCACTTCTTAAAAGTATCAAACACATCAGATTTCTATCTAATGCAATAAATCCAAGTTTCTCTAGTTGTATCATCAATAAAAGTAACATAATAATGAGAGCCTCTAAGAGATTGTACCTGATCTAGTCCCCATACATCTGTATGGACAAGCTCTAACTTTTCACTCTTCTTTTGTTTCCCAACCTTGAGAAATCTAACTCTCTTCCATTTTCCCTAAACACAGTTCTCACAGAATTCCAAACTTACCTGCTTTAGATATGGAAGGAGTTTCCTTGAGTGGAGAATTTGCATCCCCCTCTCACTCATGTGGCCAATCCTATGATGCCACAACACTGCACCTATTTTCGTGGAAGCTACAGATATAGAATAATCAGTATTATGAGGACATAAATATAATATACCTACCCTATCTCCTTTTGCTATTACCAGTGATCCTTTAGTGATCTTCCACCACGTTTCTCCAAGCGTAGACAAACAACCGCTATCTCCCAACTGCCCTGTTGAGATCATATCTATTTTCATAGTAGGAATGTGCCTTACATCTTTTAGCATCCATTCACTTCCATTATTTAACTTAATCTGTACCTTACCCTTTCCAACAATTTTACACGGTTCATCATCCCCCAATAAAACATGTCCAAAATCACCTTGAACATAATCATGAAAGAATTTCCTATGGGTTGTAGCATGAAATGAAGCCCCTGAATCTACTACCCAATAATCACTAGTATTATATAATGCAAGAATAAAATCATCTTGTAACACATCACCTGCTACATTTGGTTCCTGAGTAGTCTCTTGTTGCCTTTCACCTTTCTTCTTTGGTGCTCTGCAGTATTTCTTCAGGTGTCCTTTCTTACCACAGTTCCAACACTCTATTTTTTTGAATTTGGACTTGGATTTGCCCTTTTTAGACTTGTTGTGATTTCTTGGGATCCTTCCTCTCTCCTTTTGTCTCTCTACTCTCCATGGTCAATGCATTACCTGATGTCTCACCTATGCTTTTTCTTCGCATTTCCTTGCTAAGAATAACAACAACAACATCATCAAACTTAAGAGTGTTTGAACTAGGGACAAAGTTACTTACAACCATGACCAAGCTATTCCATCTTTCTAGCAATGAGCACAAGATTAGAAGAGCCCTAACCTCATCATCAAAGTTCAAGTTTACAGAACTTAACTGCCTTATAAGTGTAATAAACTCTTTTAAATGGTCAGCAACAGATCCACCTTCCGACGTCTTCATATTAAATAAACGCTTCATTAAAAATACCTTGTTGTAAGCTGAGGGTTTTTCGTAGAGTTTTGCCAATGCGCTCATCACACCCTCTGTTGTTTTTTCTTTCAAAATATTGAAAGCCACAGATGAAGCCATGCACACTAGTATTGTTCCCATTGCCTTTCTGTCAAGAACCTCCCATCCTTCATCCTTCATAGCCACCGACTGTTTTTCTTTTCCTCCCAACGATAGGTACAGATTCTTCTGGTACAGATAGTCCTCCATTTGCATCTTCCATAACTGATATTTTTGGCCGTTAAATTTCTCGACCCTAAACTTTCCCTCTTCTTCCATTGCTACCACTTGAACTAGGAACCCTTCTTTCCTGCGGGTTTACCAGCCAAATAGACCTTTTTGCTATGATACCAATTTTTAGAAATAGGACCGCAAATCAATAACAGATGTACAGTTAAATCATTAAACAAGATGAAAAAACACATTTAATACATTACAGAGAGACACCGATATAATGTGGTTCACCTAAGAGATGGGCTACGCCCACACATAAATCACCAGTCCTTGTATTAGTGTCCAGAAAGACGAAGGGATACAACCTGCAACAAGTCTGTTGCACTTCCTCTTCACACTCTCACAGTCTCTCTCACACAATCATAGAGATTGTTTAGAATACAATACAATACAATACAATAAAATACAATACAATACCATACCATTCACAACCGTATTATAATGTTTTTCTTTTATAGGGGAAATACCATTGAAAAATACTACGATTAACCCAATACCATGGGTCCGCAAAATTGTTGGCCAACAAACATCCCAACACTTTTCTCGGGGGCTTCGCCCCCGAACCCCCATTTCTTGGGGGCACTGCCCCCGAACCCCAAATTTGGGGAACAAGTGTACAGTAAACCTAGGGTACAAACTCAACTAAATAACATCTATGAATCTAGAACATCAGGCTCCACAACCAACATAAAGTTGTACCCCTGTAGGAACGAAAGAAGTAAGGGACTCTTCTTTGATTGAGACTCAATTTCAAGGGCATTTTGAATTGCTCCAATCAAATAAGAATTTTATGTACCTGTAGTTCCATGGATGGTCATACATTGTGGCTCATCCCTAGTTCTATAATGGCCAAGTATAATATCATATGCTCTTCTTTTGTTAACTCCCAAACTGTAAATTGAATAAGACTTTGCATGTTTGGAAGGATGGAATTCAATTTTGTCTTGTAATATATGAAATTAATTGCATGATTGGAAGTGTATTCATCCACAAAATCAATATTCCATTTATTCATAACATCACGATCCCTATGTCTAAGAATATTAAACTCATTGTAGTTTATATATGTGTTCTTATACAATCCACAAATGATCTCCCACTCATGCTCCCTAGAATATCTATGTGCATTTGAAACTTTTGAAGGCAATGGATTATGATCAACATGCCAACGTTGGTATAATTTTTTTTCCCAATTATGTGTTATCTCATAGGATGTGTGGCCTATATCTATGCAAAAAATATGAAAGTTCTTGTACAACCCCAACTTAAACCAACAATATTCTACAAATTCCCAATCCAGTGTTGAGAAGGAACATAATTAAAAAAGGATACACACATAAAATAGATGTATTATACCATGGTGACCATTTATCCCAATATTGACATTTGTCACATGACAATGATTTTGCAACATCTATCATGCATAGGGTCTTCATTCAGTGAAGCCATGTCATAGCACCTTCATTCATGGGATATTAAAGAATACCCCTAATTTCACTAGATAATGAAAATTACCTACAAAAATCCTATTGTTGAGCCCCCCTCACAATACATATTTCTAATTTAAAAAACCCGATTTTTACGATATATTCCTTATTTTTACAAGAAACCCCTGTTTTTTATCCCCCAATACCTACAAACCCCTTATAAGCTACTCCTCACCTCCCAATACCTACAATATATTGACCTTGTTTTTCACAATTAAAAAAAACCCTTTATGAATGAACGTGATAAGATATTGCTTAACAAGTTGAATCCCTCGTGCTATCATGCAAGGTGCTCTATATTAATACGTTGCTTAGTATATGCATCAACAAGAGAATTGTTATTGTCAGAAATATTTGTATCAACCCCCACTTATTTGAAAACCTTCATTCCAATATTTAGAACAACAAATCAATGACTACATTCAGAAAGAGGAAGATCTAGTAGCAAATAATATATTTCACGTGCACCTATGTCCTTGTTAGCAATGGTTTCGTAAAACTCTTGTATGGATGTGTTGCTAGTTCGTTTGGATTTTCAATAGATGAGGCACATATCAACATATTGTGGAATGTTTATGACCCTCTTTTATATTTTGTTGCATATTTTGCTATGTAATTAATCACCGCATGCTTTGAAAGAATAGGTTGGAAAAATGTATTGGCTCTTCACATCATCAATTCTTCACGATTATGTGTATTCAATCTTTTATCATTTCATCTAGGTTCATACTTTTTTCTCCATTCTCATCAACATAAAATTTTGACTCATCTCGTAGATCTCATGGTGCCTTATATTGACATAATAATCTTCCTGTCTTGTTTTGGATGCAAGATTATTCATTGCAAGTTATGTTGCACTCAACACATTTAAGAAGTTCTTCATACTCCATCATTGGATTCGCTTGAAATATTTGACACGTGTCCTTTGAGAAAGGATGACCATCACCATTGTTTCTAGCCTAAAAATTTCTTTGGTGTCAATCACATGGATTCATTACATGTATACACCTGTCATTCTTTTTGCATATTTGCAGGATATTCACAGTTCAAAGTGTCCATTTTAGGAGAATATTTTAACCATATAAATCCAAGCATATGTCGATATTTGTGATGTTTCCATTCAAAGTTACACCAATGATTTGTAGCTTGATGAAAATGATAGAAAATCTCATCTCGAAACAATGTATGTCTCAGATGCATATAATGTGCTACAATGTGAGGATTATCAATTACATTTTGATATATCAATTTTTTTGTTTCACCTATATTTGTGGGGAAAGTACCATGCATTAATTTATGCAAATATGACCACCACATTTATACTTCACTTGGTGTGAACAATCTCATGGGACACCTAATATTCTAAATCAAGTCAAATAACTCTACACTACACTTACTCCAATACGCACATATACCTCTGAATACAATTCCAATTGTCATTAATATTTCTACAAATTGTGAATCTAGAATATTTTGTAGATGTTATTGTAATTCATTCATAGTTGTAGGTAGTTTTGTTATATTTTTTTAAACGAAAAATAATAGAGGAAGCTTGAGTTGATGTCTCATGATCATATTAAGTAAAAAATATATAAAGCGAGGGTGCCTTCCAAACATATTGCCATGATATCTCATAAGACGTTTTTCATACTCATGAAAATGGACATTTTGTGTCTGTGGTTGAAACCAATCTAGTTCACCTCTAGGAAACAATGTTGGAAATGTCATATTAAAAAATACCTCCATGTTTCACTCATTAGTGGGAGATGAGCCAATGCTATGCTAATTAAGAATATCAGTTGATCCACTATTTCAGTTATTTTCCTCTAGATTAGGGTTATTTTCAAAGCTCTAATAAGCTTGATATCCATTGGTGGAATTGGAGGTCTTGCTATAAAATAATATGTTTGTAATCCATCTAAGATATCATTAAGCCCCAGTAACCCTTCCAACATTATGAGATCATAACTTGATCCTTGTCATCCTTTTTTTTCCCGCACAACAATCATCGAATATAGGTCTTTAATATGTCATGACAATGTCATAGCACCATCCTTAACCTCTTGGGTAAAGCTAATGGTATGTCCTTTATATTTCTATTGTACACCTATTAAATACATAGCTTGCAATATTGGAATTGTGCATGCTATCAACATCTCTTCAACTTGTGTGAGAACTGCAAGGACTTTAGGTTGTGCTCCTGGATCCATATGGTTATGAGTTGAAAATCTATGACAATTTCCATCTCTTTTACATATTATGCGCATTCAAATTGTATTTTTATTCAATACTTGAATTCTAGCATATGACTCTTCACTCACATGTCGCATTTGAACTTCTTCCAATCAATCAATCATATCATGGAATTTCCAACGTGCAATATTCATATTTTCAAATGCTACTAACTATTATCCTCAATTTGAATTTCTTTAGTTCGGACTATCCAATCAATTTGAATTTCTTCATGTGGGACTCTATCAATATTTATTGCATCAATTTGTCTAGTGAGATCTGCAGGTTCAGCTTGAGCATAGATATCGACTAAACTTATTTTCTTGATCAAATTATATTTTTCTTCAAGTTTTGCATCTAATACTATGGTTGTATTGGTTGAATTTTGTTTTCTTTTTCAACATGCTCTTTGTCATTTCAAAATTAATTTTATCTGTTCATTTAGTTAATCTATTTTCATTTGTTGTGACTAAATTTGTTGATATGCTTTTACTTGTTCATAATTTTGTTTTATCTCTTCTTCTTGTTGAGTAAATGTCACTTTTTATGACTTTCTTTGTTGATGTTCGCTATTTTGTTCATGATTCCTTTTTCTCTCTTCTTCTTGTTGATTAATAGCCATTTTTTGTGATTTTCTTTTTTGATACGCTCTTTATGTTTATATGTTATAATAATCAACCCATAGTTACCCATATTTGACATTAATTAATCATTTTTGTCTTATTCCTAGATTCCTATATCCCTTACTATGCTAGTTGGCATCTACTATAACCTAGAGGTCAACAAATGATAAAACTGGCTCAAGGAGAACTTTAGAAACATCCTAGGAAATATTCTGACAACTATGCAGTATTTCCAGAATAGTAAAAGCGTAGTTCTGCTTTTTCTGAAAGCTGCCTTGCTTTTGGCAGTTTTAAGGCAAAAAGGGAAAAGCTAGTCTAGGAGTAACTGCCTTGTTTTTTGTCTTAACAATCCTCCTTATTTTTCTCCATCCAAAAGCATGGATCTGATATCTTTCCATCACTTATCATCTGGGACAACTCACTCAGCCATTTCGTGAGCATCTTGATAGATTAGGTAAGTGATTTATGCACCTATGGGGGATTTTGACTAGTTTAGTAAGCATGCTTTTTGTCCAATTCAAATAGCATCATTATGCTTTCGAATATCTGATGTAATTATATATTTGGACAGCCTATTACTTGTTGAGGTTGGCTGATGTATACTTATTCAATACAGGATTGTGTTATGCTCCAATTTCCGTCTCTTTTTTGTGGAATTTTGCATGTTTGGCTAGTAATTTTGTGAGTGTAATTGATCTACAGTCTGGGCTTAATTTCTACATGGTATCAGAGCCTTGATAGATCAAATTATCTCCTTCTATATTTCTATTGTAGGTTCTAAATCATTGTCTGGGAGCGCATTCTATTGGTTGAAGGGCAGAGTTGCTGAGATATGGACCAATCTCAAAGGATCATCTTGAATCCATTCAATTTCTTCGAATGGAAGGAGATGGAGATTTTGTTGAGAGTGAAAGGAATCTACAGGGTTACCATGGAAACTAAGGTAGATCCCAATGCAGCTGTAGAGAAAATTAAATGGCACAACATGAGGGATGAGGCCTATGGTCTTTTGTGCTTGAGCATTTCAAGAGACCTCCTCTTCCATCTTGATGGATTGAAATCACAAAATGAGGTTTGGGAGAATATTGAAGTGATTTTTGGAAAGATATGTGATATGAGAGGACATCAAATTAAGAATGAGCTGATCCTATTGAGTCCCAGCAGCTTCGAATCCTTGCAACTCTACTTTTCCAAGTAGAAGGCCCTTGTTCTATAGTTAAAACAATGTGGAATTGACAAGAAGGATGAGCAACTAGTCCTGACCACACTTTCAAATCTTGGTCCTAATTATTCAGTGTTTGTTTCAAACTTCCATGCCACCAAATTGACAACACGAGCCTGGAAGATGCCTAGCTTGTTGAGTTCATGGAATCCCTCACCCAGGAGCAAGATGAATTGGTAATGATGGGCACCATCAAACCTTCCAAAGACCAAGCATTGGTTGCTGGAGATTCAAGGGTGGATTCAAAGGGCAAGAAGAAAGCCAAAAATCCACCTGATCAAAAGAGAGACAAGTCAAAGTATCAAGAGGAGCCCTCAAGATCCAAGAGGAACTTTTAGAAGAAGAAGAACGAAGGAGAAATGAGCAAGTGCGCATACTGCAGTAAGGGCTATCTTCCTGAGAGCTCTTGTATGAAAAATCAAATTGACATGTTGACCCAACTCCTGGAGAAGAACAACATATCCCGTCCTAAATCCACAAGAAAGAGGGAAGGAGGATCAAATTCAGAAGAAAAGGAGAGAGTACATGCCTTGGTTGCCAACACCTCAAGATCATCCACCTTCATCATTGATTCTGGAGCTTCTAGACACATGGTTTTGACAAGAGAGACTTTCTCCTCTCTTGATGATTCGAAAGGTCCAAAAATTGTTTTGGGAGATGACTATGTTACTGATAGTTTGGGGAAGGGTAGGATTGATCTTGACCATGGTTCTTTCAATGATGTGTTATATGTCCCAATTCTTGCTGCTAACCTCTTGTCAGTGTATATGACGACCCACACTCGGTCTCCCAATAAATTCATCTTCTCTCCCAATGAAGTTGAAATCATAGAGATTTCAAATGGTAAAGTCATAACAAAAGGTCTTGTGGATCACAATACGAAGGTATACAAGTTTTCCCATTTCCTACCTTTCTCAAACCCCTTAGCTCTTCTCACTCATGCTGATGAAGTAAGAAAGATTTGGCATGAGAGATTTGGACATATTAACTACAAGTATCTTTCACATTTGAGTGACAAAGATATGGTCATAGGTTTACCAAAGATCAAGTTTTCTAAGAGAGTCTGCTAAGGTTGCATCCTAGGAAAACAACAAGAGAACACCTATGAGAGAGCTAGTCATGAGAGAACCTTTGCACCCCTTGAGTTAATCCATATTGACATTGTTGTTCCATTTCCTCATATGTCCAGGAGTTAAGACAAATATGCACTAACCTTCATAGATGAATTTTCCAGGTATTGTTGGGTCTACTTCCTAAAGCATAAGTCTGAAGTTTTTGACCTCTTCAAGGTCTTTCGAGCCTTGGTTGAGAACCAGTTTAGGAGGAAACTCAAGATTCTCAGATCTTACAATGGTGGAGAGTATTTCAAGTCTAATTTCATCCATTATTGTAAATATGTAGTTATCCAGATGCATCATTCTATTCCTTACACACCACAACAAAATGGTGTTGCTGAGAGAAAGAATAGATCACTAAAGGAGATGGCAACTTGCATGATGGAGTCTAAAAATTTGCCACCAAAGTTTTGGGGTGAAGTTATAAACTGTGCATCCTATATCTATAACATGGGATGGAATCACTCCTTTCATAGCTTGGAGTGGGCACAAGCCAGATGTGACCCATTTCAGGATTTTTGGCTCAAAGGCTTGGGCTAGAATTCCAACTAAAAAGAGGAAGGATTTGCAACCCCAAAGACAAGAGTGCCTTTTTGTTGGGTATTATGAAGATTCAAAATGGTACAAGCTCATCAACTTGAGCACTAACATATCCTTCATTGAAATGAGTGTTCAATTTGAAGAAGAACCTTTAACAGCAATAGAAGTTGGAGATTCCTCTTCATCACCGCAACCACTGATTGTAAGTGAAGAGACTAATGAGTTTGTTGATTCTGATATGTATGATAATTATGATTTAATTTCAGATCCTAACAGGCCTTCAAGACCAAAATGGCCATCAAGGACCATTCATGCAGCTGGGGAACCAGCTGGGAATCCTAATGACACTAGGAGGACTAGATCTCAATTTGAGAGTGCCCTTTATGTGAAAGACCCACTCTTTGTTGAGAAGTGCTATTTTATGGTTGAGTATGACCATCATACATATGAAGATGCATAATATTATCCAATATGGAAAACAACCCTGAATGAAGAATACAACTCTCTCTAGAAGAATGACACATGGGATCCAGTTGATCTCCCTTCAGGGAGGAAACTAGTAAAGTGTAAGTGGGTTTATAAAAATAAATTTGTTGCTGATGGTTAACATTTGAAATATAAGGAAATATTTATAGCTAAGGGCTACTTACAAGTTCAAGGTATTGATTACAATGAAACCTTTGCACCAGTGGCAAAGATGGACTCCATAAGGCTAGCTTTGACCATTGCAGCTTCAAGGCAATGGGAGGTGCATCACATGTATGTGAAGTGTGCCTTTCTACATGGAGATCTGAATGAAGAAATTTATATGCAGAAACTTGAAGGTTTTGTGCCTAATCCATCTTTAGTGTGCAGGTTAAAGAAATCGTTGTATGGGCTAAAGTAAGCCCCCAGGGCTTGGTATGCCAAGATTGATGGCTTTTTGCTGTTACAGAATTTTGTTCGATGCAAGTCTGATCTGAATGTCTATTTGAAGTTGATACATGGTTCTGTAATGATTATTTTTTTGTATGTGGATGACCTATTGATAACATGAAGTTCAAAGAAAGAGATTGCTTCCTTAAAGGATGCAATGAACCATGCCTTTTCTATGATATATTTGGGATTGTTGAGCCAATTCTTGGGTCTCTAAATTTCTCAATCCCAACATGGACTCAAATTTCATCAGTCCAAGTATGGTTCAAATCTTCTCAACAAGTTCAACATGAAATATTTCCATCTAAGCAAGACTCCATTCCTTTCTAGAGTTAAGCTTGAGGAAGTAGGTTCTTCTCCTATGGTAAATAATACACTGTATAGGCAATTGATTGGGTGTTTGATTTATCCTACACATACTCAACCTGACATAAATTATGCAGTTAGTGTGGCTTATAGACACATGGATCAGCCTCATGAGATCCATTGGAGGGAATCCAAGGATCCTAAACTTTGTTCAAGGAACAATAACTCATGGTATTTTCTATAAAGCAAAATCTTACTTAGAGCTAGTTGGATTTACCGACAGTGATTGGGAAGGCGACAACACATACTGAAAGTATACTTTAGTATTTTTGTTCATGCTTGCAGATGTACCAATGGTCTGGTCAAGAAGGAAGAAGAGTGCCATAGCACTCTCATCTACATAGGTAGAGTATAGAGGAGCCGTGAATGCAACTACTCAATGTTTGTGGTTGCAGGGGATACTTGGAGAATGTGGGATCGAATCAGAGACTTCCAATGTCATCTATTGTGACAATCAAATCACCATTCCAATCTCTACCGATACAGTTCAAATACAATGAACCAATCACATTGAGATCCATATGCACTATATCAGTGAGCTTGTTGCATGATTGTACCATTGCTCTACACTATTGCGCATCTTCAGAGCAAGTAGTAGACATCTTCACCAAGGTGTTTTGCGAGAAGATCTTCAGTAAATTGAAATCACCATTGGTAATTGCTAATCATGTGGTGAAGAATGATTGATAACAAAGTTTTCCAAAATTTTGTTTTTTGTGTCCATGTTTAAGGGAGGATTTTCCCACTGGGTTTTTGCCTCTTTCCTTTGTTGTATGGACAAGCAATATGTAAAGGGTGACTAATCCTTGTTGCTAGGACCTATATTTTTCTGAAATTTTACATAAATTCAGGATTAAGGGGGGGTGTTAGAATAATCAAAACCATAGTTACCCATATTTGACATTAATTAATCATTTTTTTCTTATTCCCAGATTCCTAGATTCCTTACTATGTTAATTGGCATCTACTAGCACCTATAAGTCAAAAAATGCTAAAAATGGCTCAAGGAGTGCTTTAGAAACATTCTAGGAAAGGTTCTGACACCTATGCAATATTTCCAGAATAGTAGAATCGTAGTTTTTCTTTTTCTTAAAGATGCCTTAGCAGTTTTAAGGCAAAAAGGGAAAAACTAGTCTAGGAGTAACTGCCTTGTTTTTTTCCTTGATATTACTCCTTCTTTTTCTCCATCCAAAAGCATGGATATGATATATTTCCATCACTTATAAGTTGGTACAACTCACTCAGCCATTTCGTGAGCATCTTGACAGATTAGGAAAGTGATTTATGCACCTATGGGGGATTTTGACTATTTTAGAAAGCCTGTTTTTTGTCCTACTCAAATAAGATTCTTATGATTTCGAATATCTAATGTAATTATATATTTGGACAGCCTATTACTTGATGAAGTTTTATGATGTACACTTATTCAATACAGGATTGTGTTATGCTCCAATTTCACTCTCTTTTTTTTGTGGAATTTTGCATGTTTGACTAGTAATTTTGTGAGTGTAATTGATCTACATCTTGAGCTTAATTTCCACAGTATAATTGTTTTTTCTTTGTTTTTGTTGTTGGTTAGTTGTCATTTCTTGTGACAAGGGGTGTATTTGATTCCAAGAAAAGAGATATGAATAACTGGAAGTGGACAACTACCACTTGTTGGGCATTTCCAACTTGACAATCCAAATTTCCAAGCACGTTAGTAGAAACTAACATTTCCTAATAAATACAAGTGCTCTCTGAAGAGGTTGTTTTGGATAACCACCAACTAAAGAGGTTGGAAAAATTTGAAATCTTATACTAAGTGGGTGGTTTACGATTGAACACAAACCCTCGAAATTGGCACAAAGGATGAGAGGTTTCGTCTGGAACTTGGCAAGGCTCATAGGTTCTCTAGAAATTGGTGGTTGAGGGACCACCATTTGATATCTAGAAGAAGTTGAAGTATTTTTATAAATGTGTGGTTTTAGGCTGGCCACCAGAACGAGGAGCTCAGTTGAACATGGCGTTTTAGGCTCACTTGCTATGGCTCACTTGATCTCGCTCTATTGTTTCCAATGTTATTCGTTCTCCCTATCAAGGACAACGTGAAGAGAGTAGAGTCTCATGGTGTCAACCCTAGACACATAAGACATGAGTATTTCGGGGCATGGTTCTCTTTTTTCTGTCTGGCTATATCACTAAATTTGGCCTCCCAAATTGACTGTGGCTTAGGCTCTCTTAATCTCTCTTACTTGAAAAAGGCCATTACTTATTGTTTTCAAAAGGACAGGGCTTAGAAACTTGAATATTGACATCATGTTCCCCCCTTTCAGGTACATGATAAGAAGCATATCAATATTCTTATGCAAGTTTCACTCTTGCTGGTTTATTCAACTTCATGCAATATTTTGAAGAATGGTTACGGTTCCCGCAATGCCGACAAGGATGAAGATCAAAACACTAATATTTCATATGGATAACTCAGCCACAATTTTGGAATATAGAACTTTGTAAATCTTATGACATAATTTCGTTGTTTTGGTCATGTCTTGGCAGCTGATAAGAATCATCTTCAAAGCGAGGATTGTTGTGAACAAACACTAGTTCACAATGTTGACTCTGGGGTTGTACATCATCTTATCTAGATTTCAAATCCTACAGATGATTCATGACATATTTGAGAGTGTATTTGCTAATTTTAATTGAGTCATCTACAACGATAAGTACTAGAGTGTTCAACAAATCTATTTTTTCTTCAGTTTGAGACGTTTTGAGTACTGTGTGATGTCTCCTTATGTAGGAAGGACCAAGTATAAATGACTCAATTAAACAGAGAGCTGCTTGCAACTATTCCATTTACAAACATGATTTAGCATAGTCAAATTCAAAATTTAAGGAATGTCTATCTCAGTCGAAAATGCACCCACATACAATGCAATTCAAATTTTCTTCAATTTTGATACTATACAAAAACACACATGCAAGCATACACAAAAATGGATTAGAACTTACAAACACACAACAATTTACAAGTTACACTCCTAAATGTTAAATTGATGAATATGTTATACCTGAGTTCTTGAATGATGATCCAGATATGCTTTTGCAGTCTTCTTCTTTTGCAGCAACTATAACAACAAGCTACAAACTTGCTTGGGTCCTTCAAATGGGAACACCAAACCGATCTCAAATTTTCCCTGGAACTCAAATTACAAAGACATAGGCACTCAACCCTCCTATTCCGATAAAATAATGTTAAGTTTGTCAACATTGTGAGCCAAATTCAAATGCTTTCCTTACAATCTTTGCATTGGCAATCTTAGCATTACATACTACTACAATATTTGGAATATGTAAGCAATTTAAGAAAATATTCCACAATAATCTCAATGAAAACCATGACTCCTAAACTGCACAAAATGTTTGTGAGCAAAATATTTCTTTCATGCCATGCGTTGTAGCAATAAAATTAGGAATATCCACACACAAGTATAGGTGAAAAACTCTTTCATGGACTAGCTCTTGAGAGTGCCACAATCTAAATTTTAAAATGACTCTTCCTTATCCTTGCTTCAAGAATGGAAGATACAGTGGGAAACCCTCGCTTTTAATGAGGCGTACTCCAAATTCTCTTAAATTCTTGGAATAATAGGAACATATTTTTTTTATCTTCATTGTAAAACAATGTAGCAACACCTAGACATGTATTAAAATGCAAATATTTTATTTCTTTTCATAGAGGATTTAAAGTGTAGAGTCAAAATTTTACATCCTTCTCAACCACATAAAGGAGAACAAACCTGTCACTACATCACTAATAAGACAAGGAAAGTAATTAGAGCAAAAATATTTCTTTCGAGAGTATTCACACGTCTTCTGACAATGGAGATAGTTCTCAAAAGTTCATAATAAAATTAATACCGTTAAACTTATAACACAATAGGAGTGGTTGCAGCTCTCAATAGAAAGGTTATAGGACTTCAACATCGAGGTAGATGAGGATAGGTCGCATCATCAATTGCAGCTCTAAGAGAAGTCGCAACACCCACACACTAACAGAGAGAGGTCATGGTAGCTCTGGTATATAAGGGAGGGGTCACATGCACCCAAAGAGAAAGGGCCCAGCTCCACGATACACCTTAGATGTATATACATAGATTTCAACTCTATGGATGAGAGAGTATTTAACATACTTCTTCAAAATAAGAGTCTCCATTCCTTATCACAACTCTTCAACGAAAGCACCAAAAGAAAGTGCAGCCAACAAAATAGTTATACTTGAGGAGAGGAGCTTCACCTCTCAGATAGAACTTCCACTCGAATCATTGATTCTCATTGCCACTTGGAGAAAGAGAGCCACCATCTCAACCTTATAAACCATCCACCGCAAATAAATAATAAATAGTGAACATGTCGAGCCATTAGAGGGCGAGTGAACACTTCACCTTAGCACACACAGTCTTCATTTGGAGTATTTCATCTCTTTCACCAATAGATAGATAGCATCTCTTTCATTGTTAAATGATACCAAGATCATTACTACACCAAGTCAAAAAAATACCAACACACATGCTCTAGAGATGCTCCATGCTTCTTGCTCCACATAGCTCCAGTTTGAATACCACACAATAGAACATTAGCCTTCATGTTGGTCTCACATAGCTACCAAGAGAGAGATCCAGAGAGAATTCACACATTCAAATGTCACGATTCTTCACCAAAAAACATAGACTTGTATGATATCAATAATAACTCCAACTCAAACTCTTCAACATAGGTGAATGACACCAAAATGTAGCAAAATGTGGCTTTCAATGCATAAATAACTCAATGCACAATACTACATCATAAGTAACATCTCATTCGATGGTGGAGAGGAGGTCTCAACTCTAACAACTCATCAAATGAGTAGACAGAGAGTAGTGAGACAGAACTAAAACACATAGCTAAAATTAGGGTTTGTGAATTATTAGAGAGAGGGAACAAGGAATAATGGACCTTCAAGCATAAGTTAGTAACATATGGATGAATACACAATCTTTATTTTGGATAGTATAAATCACCGACTCTTCCTTCTCTTGATTCGTCTTCACACTACACAACAAAAGAGTGCAATAGATGAGAGGGGAGATAACTCATTAGAATGGTAGAATTGAGAAGAAACGATTAGGCATAATGGCATAGGATTGAGGAGGGCACAAAAGGCATAAGGGAAGAATGGATGAGCAGAGGGCATGAACGCAAGACTAGCATACATTTTTCCATACATGTGTTTTTCTTATTCTTTTTCTCAGGACTGAGCAAGCACAAGAAATCTCAGGGAATATGGCAGATTAACACAGGCCACGATTTCAAAATATATATGATACCATTGTTAGGTTCCCCATTGGGAAAGTATGCATAAATCCACATAAATATAAAGATAGAAGGATAGACGTCAAAGCATCTTAATTCTCATTAATTTGATATAAATTTATACAATGAGGATGGCCCTTAGGTTCAAACTCCCAAGTGAGCTCTTGGACTCCTCAGTGACCCTTGGTCTACTCCTTACATGGATAGGGATATAATCCAAATACCAACATATTTGTTCCTAACAAGTTGAATAACCCTTGATAGTATTATTGAAAGTTTTTCGTGGTTATTCCCATGGGTATCCAAGAACTTTGAGCGCATACTATAAGTCCTTGATTTCAACAATATATGTCTACAAGATTCGATAAACCTCAAATTGTGATGTTGTAGACAATGCTCAAGACCTAAAAAACATACAAAAGTCACCACCTGACCTCGATCTTCTTGTTCCCATCGAGTAGTTGCAACAAGTTAGGTGAAAATGTGTTATTTACTAAGATTTGGGATGGTGCCTATAGTATGTGGAAACACTACGATAGATGATAGACAAGGTTGAAACCTACAATTTCTATGTTGGAATAAAATAATGCTATGAAGAAGGATACACTATTCCAGCAAAGAGTATGTGATGCCGAACAATCACATTGGTAAGTGTTAGAGATACCAACCACATAGAACAAAAGTCACATATATGAATGTTGTTGAGAATATTACCACGATACTCTACAATGGGAGAATATGTGTTAGCTACTATTTCCGGGAGTCCCATGTCTTATAATTATTTTCATCCATTTAATTTAGCTCACATGCTAAATCCAAAAACATTATTGCTATTTCAACCAAGACATGTTAAATTATGAATATACATGTACGTGCAAATAATTTGCTCCTCGTTAATGTTGCACACAATATGCTCTTCCTAAGTGGACCTTCTTAGTGCTAGACATGCTTCACTCTTCCTAAGTGGTCCTCCTTAGTGTTGCACACACTTTGCTCTTCTTCTCTTCTTCAATCTGGTTCTCCTCAATGATTGACTCTAAGAAATATCCTTGTCCTCCTCAAAGATTTACTTTGAGAGATAATGATTGTATATAAANTATATATATATATATATATATATATATATAGAGAGAGAGAGAGAGAGAGAGAGAGAGAGAGAGAGAGAGAGAGAGAGAGAGTAGAAATGTAATTAATTTAGATAACCTTCAATTTGCTTTGTTTATTGTCATCACATATGTTGCATTATGTAAATGACATCATCTCCCCCATGTTGGTCTATAGAGCACCTCTTGACACAATACTGATTTCTTTTACCTCATACTAACTATGTTTTACCGAAATCCACCTAATCCACCTCTATTTTGTTTGGCCATTCCATTCACAATTTCTTGTTCAGATGTGGTTTACTTTAATGAAATGAAACTTCTAGTATTACACCTCATAATAGAGTATCTACAAAGCCTCATACAGTCATTGGATGATTGGATGGTGATAATAAAGTGATAATAATACCTTTTAACTCATAGTGACACTGGTGTATTGAGATCCACTTATTTTTATATTGGCTAAATTCCATTCAAGAATTTGTTTTCATTTCAAATTTGTTTTCTTAGTTATAAGTACATTTTGTCTTTGACAACCTCATAACATAATTGTTTTACTTGTAAAGATAAATTTAGAATGGATTTTAGTGTAGATCATACACAATAATAACATAATTTTTTTATGAAGAAATATTCTACATGGATATCAAGACAAGATTATCATATATTTAACCATTCCATTATAGAATTAGTATATTTCCCATTGAATTCATGGTATGAAATAACATAGTACAACTAAAAATACCACAAGCACTTATTTGTATGTAAATGAATGTCCACAAAATTGGGTACTGAGTGATTCGCCACTCAATCATCAAATCAGCTATGGATTGTACCTCTAATCCATGCTATGATACTATAATGGTGAAGAAAACTCCTACGGGGATCTAAATTTCTTCTTCAACCCAACCAATAGTGCCTACATCGATTATGGCCAATGGAAAACTGCGTTATGAAGGGCTTTGTTGTAGTTATGTTGAACATATGGAAGGCTCTCTTCCCATGTGTATGTATGTTTAGAGTTGTATTTATTTAGTATATGCATAATAATATTATTGAATACCTCTATTTTTCCATCCGTTTAGGGACGAAAAGTGGCCCATTTGGTTATATTTGTGTCAATCCATGACCACGAGCTTTACTAGTGTTGCTGGCGGTTTTGGTGCACAACAAAACTCAAACAACATTGCACAAGGCAAAGAAGTCGACAAGTGGTTGACTTGGTTGTATTTTAGTTATAAAAGTAGTTAGATGTGGACCATTTTGTAAAGGCGCAAGCCTATAAAAGGATTTAGAAATGTAATAGGAAGATATCTTAGATCTTCTTTTTGGAATATTTGGATAATTGATCTTTTTTCATCTTTGTATCTGATATTTCAGTCTGAGGCTATCGATCAGGAGATGTATTTTGAGGAAGTATGTTGACCTGCGAAAGTTAATAAGATGCGAATGTTGCTGGGAATTCCTTGTGTTATGTTGTGATGCGATTTATGATCTGATAAATGTTAGTTGTGAATGTTGTGATCCGAATGAATGATGTGTTGTGATATAATGTTTTAATGTTTTACTTATGATGAGAAGTCTTCGCATGATAAATGGATTCTTGTGTGTCGATCTATTTTCTGTGTAATGGAATGGTGCGATGGTAGATTTGATACAATGGTGAATGAATGATGCGATAAAACTTGTTCTGAATCTATGGATAATAGTACATTTGGAAAAGACGGGTGCACAATTCCTCTTCCCCTCTGCAGAAACTTGGTTCCTACATCACTTAAACATTTCGGGTGAGACCTCATCTTCTTCACAGGTGTTGCTAGCTAGGGTAAAACCTGTCTGGGCCAGTGTTTAGGGATATCGTGGTGAAAAGGGGTGTTGACAGTGTGTGAAACCCTGTTGATCGAAGTGTGTCAACAAATGGTTCCATTTCCAGGACCATAGTGCGAGAACGAAGAGGAAATGTTATGACATTCGATGAAACCGAAGATTCAGGACTGGTTCGATCAGAAGGCCTAAGAATTCACAGCAGAAGAAAACTAGAGTTCTAGACTAACAACATAAGAGTTGTCGGGCAGACATATATATTTTGGTATCCATGAATATTTCTTCATCGAATTTTCGATTATCTTGTACGAGTGGTTGGCGCCCCTGACTTACCAGAAAATAAACTTCCAAGGAGGTAATCCTACTTGATGGACCCATGAGCTGATCCAGAGACTGAAAGAGGTAGACAACAGGGCATCCAGGGCTGTCGAAGTGTGGCTCGACAACATTTTGGAAGGATATATCACTGAATTTGTTGTCGACACAGTCAAATCCTATAGCGACGCAGAAAGGGAATTATTCCAAGGACCAAGAGGTAGGTTTCTACTGTCTTTGCAATTGTGGATTAAGATGCTTATCTGTGAAAAGGGTATATTGAAGATGAACTCTGTCGAGTAGAGATCTGGTGTGCAGAGGTTACGGGTACTATAGAGACTAGGGTTGGATGGAATGATATGGGGTATATGGATGGGAGTTACAACAAAATAGTGAAGGAACTCAAAGAAAAGTGTGGTCTTCTACGAAGTGGGGTGAGCTTTCGACAAGAGAAGAGGCAGAGGACTGAGGAGAGTCCTGGTGCGACTAGAACAAGAAACTATGAGAGACTATCAAAAGGGACTAAGAGACCCTACAACAATGAAGGGGACGACTAGGCTACGCTCGAGCATAAGGAAGGACCAACCCAATGAAAAAACGTACCTACATCTCCATGCACTATGCCATATTTAGGAAGAAACACTAGATTATCACAAGATTGTCTGGTGTGTCATCACCAAAGTAACAATAGCGGATCAGCGAGTACTAGAAGAAGGAAAATAATGGTGGGTGACGATGTAAATTTACTTATGTTCCATGGGAACGAGACTGAATATCGCGACTAATATCGGTTTCTCTACGAAGTGGTATGGACTGAGAAGCAGGTTCAAGATGAAGACATTAAGAAGGGACAACTTGCGACAAATTTTCGAGGTCACGCATTAGACTGGTATATGAAGTTCGTACAAGTACCGACATGGAATCAACAAAAGCCTCTAGCACATATTAGGACAAGATTGATTGAGGAATTCTGTAAACCTAAATCTGTGTCGCAATACATTACTGAATTAAAGGAAATCGAGCAATATCCGAACGACTCGGTCTAGGATTTCGATCAACGATTCAAGACGCTGATGGAAAAAGTCAGTTTTGGAATGACTGATGTATAAAACAAAGAGTGGTTTATCACAGCATTGGTGCCACATATCCGAATGCCATTAATGCAGCAGAAGATTGTGACACAGATGGAGGCTTTGGAAATTGCGATGAAGATGGAGGCTTTGCCAGTGGGTGAAACTGGAGTCGGAATGAATAAGATCCAATCACAATTGGTGAATCTGAAAATTCAATTACAACATATCAAAAAGGGAAAATACATTCGTGAAGAAGTGTGGTGTACCAATGTCGCACAGAAGGACATCATAAAGATCAATGCCTGAACTTCCGTGATGACTTATAGTCGGGCGCTCCAAATCTATTAAGTCAAGGTGATTTACCATGGTGTTGAATCTGTCAAACTCAAGGACATTGACACGAGCAATGTGTCTATATCCAAAAGGTAGTATCGAAACCTAAAAACTTGTTATATAATTTTTGTCACTCTGTTGGTCATGAAGAGAAGGATTGTAGAGCATATGACCTGCTCCAAGAAAGGTCAATGGATACGTACTACATGAAGGGAGAAGAACACCAATCAGCAAAGAGGCCGCCACTGCAGCATCCACCACAGTTTGTGCATCTGCAACCATATTTTTCTCCACTGCATCCGAAGTATAATCAGATGTAGTATGCTCCACAACAGCCGCAGTATACTCAGTCATAGTATACTCAACTGCAGTATGTTCAACCACAGTCGAATCAGCCGCAATAACAATAGTTTAATCAACCGCAATACCAGCCACATGAAGGATTCTATGAAGGATTCCGAGGAGGATGAAACAAAGGTTTTATTCTAGGAGGAGGACGAGGTCATGGACCTGTGCAATGTTACAATTGTGGGGTATTGGGGCATTACCAACGAGATTGCCCAAACCTTCAGTCGCAATGTACCTACTGCACCGTTGCAGATAATACTATTGAATATTGTCCATAATTGATCGCAAAGTGGAAATCAAAGAATGTTCCACCACCGCAGAACCATAATCAGAATGGGAACCAAAACGCAAATCAGGCTATGAACCAGCCTCAAAACCAGAATTAAGTACCGACTGTGGGAAAATTTTCAATAGAACCTAGGATGCAACTTGCAGATGTTGTGGTCATAACTCGAGGAGGTGCGACCATAGGAGATGATAGTACAATCCCCCAGACCTGATTGGTACCTCAAAAGAAGGTGCAATTCGATGCTGACATTGAGAAAGATACATTCTTTTGTATGAGAGACATTAACAAAAGAGACACAGGTAAGTTGCCTCTCTACGAAATGCCACCTACTTTTGATTCGATACTTGTAGCAGGGCCATCCTAGGAAGTTGTTTATCACTAGAAAAGGATCATGATGTGCTAGCCAAGATCGCAAGTCTGCTATATCGATCGGAGAATGGCCGACAGGACTACACTATGAATTCCTTGCACAAGAAGAAAATTGGAAGGGAGATGAGAATGAATGTCCAAATTGGTGATTATGATGTGGACTCGGTCATTCTGGATCTAGCTTCATATGCCAACTTTTTGACAAAGAAAACATGGGAGAAGATGGGAAAACCACAGTTGGTTTGGTCTCCAATACAACTACGACTAGCCAATTAGTCCAGAGTGTTGCCAATTGGGTGAGTACCACGCTTAATGGTGGAAGTAGAAGGGATGAAGACATATGCGGATTTTTATGTTATCAAAATCATCGACAAAGTTATCTCATATCTAGAATTGTTGGGGATTGGGTGGGATAATGACAATGTGGTGATGATCAAATTCAAGAAGCGAGTAATGACCTTTGAGAACTGCGACATTCAAGTCATATCCCCATTGGATCCAAGCGAAGGAAGGAGATATGTCGAACCAGTGAAGGAGGAAGTCGTCAAAGGATGGGACTTTGCATACAATATTTCAGAAGACTACATCCATCCCACTGTAGATGGGGAGTTGGGCTGGCGAAGTTCTAGCTCCACATCATCAAATTCTGACGATGCGCTGGAAAATTGGAAGAATCGGCTACATGAAGTATCAATCCAGAAGTGTGGGTGAGTAACTCAGTCACTATGTTGGGTCATAACGGAGGTTGTTGAGCTACCAACATACGAAGGACTACCTAATTTGACTGATTTTATTGATGAATTTGAAGACAAGGTATCAGAACCCCAACAACTATTGGATTTGGAGGAGGCATTGAAGGACACTCCATCACGATGGTGGGAGACACATAAGAAATCGACCGATAGATGGCTGTTGTGTCGCAGACTGATGAAGGTCCACTTTGGTGAAACATAGCACTGTCAGGGTGAGAAGTATGATGGACGAAATAATCCCAATGATCATTTGATTGCATGTTAGACGAAGTGGGTATCACGACTGAAGGAAAAGTAGGTACATGATTTTGTACACACACTGGACGAGATGTCACGACAGTGGTATGTATCAACAGAGCTCTGAAGGGAGATTACAAAATGGGAGGACTTGACGGTCTGCTTCAACCACACTTTCATCTTTGTGGATGCTGATATAGCGATTCATAACACATTTCAGCATGTCTGATTTGTCATCTTGGAAATAGTCCTAGTCCCATTTCTTGCAGAATCACATGAGATACCACTGATGTAGTCGATGATGGAATGTTACAATGTGATAGGAGAACGTTACGACGGGGATGATCCAAGGAATATTCATATTGTGGAATCCGAAGGAAGTCAAGATATTGCAGCACCAGAGATGCCGATGGACAAAGTTCAACAACCTTTGAAGATTCAGAAGGTCAATATTGGGATAAAGGAGGACCCAAAGTTCTCCCATGTAGGAGAGTATTGGGATGAAGCTACTATGGCGAAGATTACTGATCTATTGCATGAGTTCTAGGATTTGTTTCCGGCCAAATTCTCTGAAATGAAAGGGATTTTAGGAAACTTGGGAGAAATGAAAATCCCACTCAAACCAGATGCGAAGCCGGTAAAGAAACGTCTGTATCGATTGAATCCATGTTACAACGAATGAGTGAAGGATGAACTCGATGGGATGCTGGATTCAGGCATCATTGAAACTGTGGAAGAATTAAAATGGATCAGTCCAATGGTTGTTCAAGATAAGAAGACAGGTAAAATCTGGATATGTGTTGATCTCCATGATCCATTTCCAACAGCCTGTTATTGACGAAGTATTGGAAGGAGTCGGTGGCCAAGAGGTCTATTCATTCACAGATGGATTTTTAGGCTATCATCAGATCAAGATTATGAAGGAAGATTGGCATAAGACAACTTTTGTGACCGAATGGGGATGTTTTTAGGATATGGTGATGAGTTTGGCCTCAAGAATGCACCTGCGATCTTCTCAAGGATTGTAGTCACTGTGTTTAAAGATTTCATTCAAACATTTATAGCAATATATATGGATGATTAGACTGTCTATGGGTTGGTGAAATACCACATTGCCAACCTGCGACTGATGTTGGAGATATGTCGATAGCATTAGATCGCGCTCAATCTACGGAAGTGTATCTTTTATGCGTCATTTGGGATTTTTTTGGGACAAATTGTCTATAAGGAAGGAATGTTGGTAGATCCGATTAAGATCACACTAATTGTTAATATTCCCCCACCATCAAATGTGAAACAACTCAGGTACAACAATGCAGCATATTCAAAGGAGGCGACATGAGTGGATTCTCAGTAGAAAATATAGATCCCTACCCATGTGTCCACTCGTGCTGCCATTATACTAACCAGTCATCTCTGTATCCATCTTCATCACCCTATATAAACACCACCTTCCCAGGCCGATTAATATGCATAATATGAATCAGTAATTAGAGACAATGCTCGAAGTGTTATTCTACTAAGAGATTCTGAGAATTCTGAAAGAGTTGAAATTGCGATATGCTTTGAGAAGCTTGTTAGTCTTGGGGTGTTGATGGTTGGTGAGATTGATTCCACGCTCATATGTCGCCCTGGTTTTTCACACCAGGAAAGCACTAACCATTAGGGCCTGGATGTGAAACACTTTGAATGTTTTCGGATAGCTATACCTCCGGCTGCGCGGTACCTGGGTTTTGCTATCNAGGATTGAGGTATAAAAAGGGGTGGGGAGGAGGTTTTAAGTATTTGGAGGGGGTTTCAACAAAAAGAGTTTGGGTCAATATCTCTGGAAATTAAGGGTATTATTTAATATCCCACAATCGTACATGCTATGTGATAGGTTCACTAAGTGAAGTCCCTGTGATTACCTGAAGTTTATAAGAGGATACACAATGATCACAACACCGATGGAGAAGCTATAGAAGAAAGATGCATAGTTCAAATGGAGTCATGAGTGTCAAGGGAGTCTCGGCACTCTAAGAAAGAAGATGGTCACAACAATGATACTGGTCTTTTTAGATTGGACAAAGGAATTTCACATCCATGTTGCTACGTCATCAGTCGCATTACTGAGTAGTTTTGGCACAACTAGGTGAAGGAGAGATTGACCACCCGATTGATTTCGTAAGCCAGAAATTGTCATCTGCAGAACATAACTACACCATGACGAAGCATGAAGGATTGGCGATGGTGTAAGCGCTCCAAAAATTTCGTCATTATTTGTTGGGAGGACACTTTAAGATGTTCACTGATCATTCTGCATTGAAATACCTGGTCAGCAAGACTATGTTAGGGAGGAAGATCCGTCGATGGTTACTACTCTTCCAAGAGTTTGATTTCGAAATCATCACGAAGCCGGGTCGCTTGAATGCATGACCTGATCATTTGTCATGGATTGAGACAGTTGAAGAACCAACCAACATCGAGGATGGATTACCTGATGCACGGTTATTTAAGGTTGGAATGGTCGATGATCATTATGAGAAAATTATTTAGTTTTTGTCGACGGGGAAAGCACAGGACGATTTCAACACGAGTCAAAGAAGCAATTGGTTGTTCAAGCTGCACATTTTCAGCTAATTACTGAATAAATCTATAATATGGGGTCGAATGAGATTCTATGTCAATATGTCCTACCACATGAGAAGGAGAGGATATTGGTTGAAGCGCATGACAGAGTTGTAGGAGGACACTATGGAGGTCGTGCAATTGCAAGGAAGATACTCCAAGCTGGCCTCTGGTGGCCAAATATGCACAGCGACACTGCAAATTATGCCAAAAGCTATGATGTCTGTCAAAGGGTGGGGAAGCCATCACGATGGGATGAGATGTCATTAGTACCCCAGACAACACTGCATACATTTGATAAGTGGGCAATGGATTTTGTGGGACCCATCAATACACTAGGGTAGAGGACGGGTACATGATACATTATCACGACGACAAACTATCTCACTAGATGGGTGAAATAACACTAGTGACAGATTGTACCACTTTGCCTGTAGCAAGGTTCTTATTTGACAATGTCGTCACTCAGTTTGGTTGTCTGAAGATATTGATGAGCGATCAAGGGAGTCACTTCATCAATCGCACCATCAACATGATGATGGAGGAATTCCAGATTCAGCACAAGAAGAGCACACCCTATCACCCGTAAGCGAATGAAATAGTCGAAGCATTCAACAAGGTGTTGGGGCATGCATTGACAAAGGTATGTAACTAAAACTATGATGATTGGGATTTGAATATTCATGGGATATTGTGGGCCTACAGGACGACATGCAAGCGATTGATGGGGAAAACACCATTCAAGATTGTCTATGGCCAAGAAGCAGTGATGTCGATGGAGTATATTGTTCTAAGCCTATGCATTGCAACAACAATATGTATGAGTGATGAAGGAGCGCTTGACGAGTGGCAGACGCAGTTGATATAGATGGAGGAATATCATTTCATCACTGGGTTTCATCAGCAAGTTGAAAAGGATTGCCATAAGGCATGGCATGATCAACACATTAAAGCAAAGCACTTCCAACAAGGAGATATGGTGGTACTCTATGACAGTAAGTTCGCAAATCATCCTGGTAAGTTACAAATGCATTGGTTAGGACCTTACATCATTCATTTCAATATCAATGGAGGTGTGGTGCGATTACAACATCTAGATGGCACATCGCTTCCTAAGTTAGTGAATGGAAGCTGACTAAAGCCCTATTGGGATAGCCAGGTGCAACACAATGCTTAAGGTATTGCATAGCAAAAAAACATGATGGAAATATGTCGAAGAGGAGGGTATCGAAGTAAGGAAGGTCGTCAAAAAATAAAGGATGTGCAAATTGCAACAGAAAGGGAGCTTGGAGACATTAGACAAAGTGTAATAGAGTCAAATCGAGCAATAAATGAGCCAATTAAACCAGACAGTCGACAATGGAAGTGGACGAGACACACATTTATGGGGTATTAGACCATTGGATTTGTCGAATAGGCGATGGATTTGGTTGATCGATGGCGGATTTGGTTTTGATGATTCAAAATCATTCGCACAAGCGCTTTCAAGCTAATAAGAATCGACAGGGGGTGAGTTGTATACACCATTGTGATAGTTGTGATCAGAGCGAAGAGAGTTAGTAGATTATAGTGTAGAGAGATTGGGTGAGTGGCAGTGTAGCAACAATGGCTCAGGTTATTTTGAGTGGTTGTGTCTATGACTCCCCGCCAGTGATGACGGTGATTGAATCGGAAATGCCCAATATCTAGGGAGAACTACTATGAGTTACTCACAAGAAGAGGGGCGCACATTTCCCCAAGTCGCCATCACAGAAGAAGAGGACAACAAGAAGTACTAGTAGGGACGAAGTCAAAGCAGAAGCACAGGTCAGGCCTTCGACAACACGAGGAGAAGATTCTATGGCTAGAAATGGGGCAATGGTTGCTGACATCCCCGAGTATGTACCACCGCGCAAGGTCGACGCGCTACAAGTAAAACTGACTAAGAACTGGGGGTATTCGATAAAGATGCCGACGATGTCGAAAGGAGTGCACAACACAATGAACATTGTGCCCTTTTTGACGAATATGTCCTACAATGATCACGACTTGTTGGCATACCCTGAATGCACCGCAAAGCCATATGAATCACAATCACAAGGCGTTGGAGGACTGGTTATTCGCACACCACAGTAGTGGGTGATGAGATTGCAGTGGTCGAGGTTGTTAGGCCTCATGCACATGCCACACTTTGGTCGCTCAACAGAGGAAAATGCATGCGTGAAGCAGCTGTTGGATTGCTTCCATAGAGGATAGTTGTGTCTTGATACCAAAGTACCAGTCACTATTGAGTTGATTTTGCAGATTATTAGGTTTCCTATGAAATGGGATGACCTGTCGCAGTACTTTCATGTCAAGGACAACGACAAGTGATTGGCTACCAAGTTGATGGAGAAATATGACGTGGTCTGAGACAAAAGGGCCTATGTTATTAGCACAATCAATGACCGAGCTGTCAGAGTCACAACCAAGATGTTGGATGTGAAAATGGTAAGGAAAAATCGACCAAACCAATGTACTTTTGGAGTTATTGTGTGCGTAAAGTAGTGTGTTGAGGGCATCCAAATGAACTGTTCATTATTTTTATTAAATCAGTTAACGGAGAATGCGATGTTAGTCCAAGAAATTAAGCGACCCTTTACTTACTCTTGGTTGCTAATTTTAATTGCGCTAGTGGGATGGATGGAGCCCACCCATTATCAATGTATGGATGCAGAAGTCACCCAATCATGCAGGGGCGTATGGTACCAGAACTTGTGGTGGCTCAATGAGAGGGAGCGGTAGATTGACTACGCTATTCAATTCTATATATACTGGGATGCACTACGAGATGGAGATAGTAAATTTCCACGTCTCATTGAAGAGGAAACAATGAAGTATCGACGGATCGCAATATTTGCGATGGGACCGCATGCCACTCACATTCAAGCATGCAGAGACAGGGAGAAGTAGTTGCTTACCACCCTGTATAGATTGATGTATGAAGAATTAGATGCTATCATTGATGAGTGGCATGTTGAGTGGAAAGCCCCAGATAGTGTCGAGGAACTGTTAGACACCAACATGAACCCCCTACCCAATGCACCTGTTAAACAGCCGCAAACGTAGGAAAGAGAGAAGGAATCACAAGAGGAGTCATCCAAGACAGTTTGAAGAAGGAAGAACTAAGCAGAAGTATGAGCAGGGCAAAGGCAACAACGCCCCAAGAATGGCTAATGATCAGGTGAGTCACATAATAACAACGATCACCATTGCGACTACTGAGAGTGAGGCACAATTGAAAGGCCACTCAACCAGGTTCTTTCACTAGGTGAAGAATTTGATACAATATTTGAAAAATGCAGTATTAGAGAAGGTTCCGCAAATGATGTACTGCAGAGAGAAATGTATATTAGTACTAGGAAGCGAGTAAGGATCAGACAGATTCCACCACGAGCGCTAGAGTGTGGTAGTGAGGACGTTGAAACCACCATGCAACAATTTGACACCATCAACTTGGACATCAACGAGCTGCCCACACATGTGTTGGTGCGAGTGCAGAATACAATGAGCTAGGAGTGTGTAGACCGAGAAGCCATTGTAGGTGATTACCTTGTCAAGTCGTAGGAGGAAGTGGCCATGGTGAAAGAAGAAATTGAAAGGATGAAGAAAGCCCAGGAAGCAGAATTGATGTTAAAGGAAAATGCCTTGGATGATTGGGAGTGATTGGAGAAAGCCATTATAGTCACATGTTAGGAAATTCCTGACATTACAGAGGAAATGTTCACAAAGATGAAGATTCTGCGACTTGATAAAATTATCGCATAATTGAAGAAAGAGAATGAGGAGCTACAAGCATGAGCAGTTCGAAGTACCCCGAGAGAGAATATTGAAGAGAAAAAATAGGAAGATAGAGGATGTGGCTACATAAATGAAATACTGCGAGAAGACGACCAAAATGTTGGCAAATGCGACCACATTATTTTGGATGAGTGTGGTTCAAGACTAGCAACTACTGCATCTCGACGCACAACTCCATGAAGCAGAAGTGCAAATAACAGAAATGTGGGAATCCCTTAAAATGATGCCTCCTGTAGTGCAGGTTAGTAAAGCATTGGAGTTGAAGGCACTTCAGCAGAGAGCAAGGAAAGCGCGGGAGTGACATCAGCACCACACGAGTCACGGACGAATTTTAGGATATTGACGAGCAATTAGCAATGAAATTTGTGAACACGCTCACAAGTATTCACGAGGGATGCAAGAAAGTGGTCGAGAAGGTTGTAGAGCACTTGATAGAGCAAGATGTAGAATATTGCGTAGCAATCAACATACAAACAAAGGAAGCAGTTGATAAATTCCAGAAAGAGTATGGTGACTTCAAGATCCAGATCACCACATACATTATTTCTAGTTGACGTGGCTCGAGAGAAAACCACAAGATTATGTTGGGGGCTTGTTGGTAGGCGGTTTTGGTGTGCATGATGTGACAACAAAAAAAGTCAAAGAACATTGCGTAAGGTGAAGAAGTCAACAAGTGGTCGGCTTGGTTGTATTTTTGTAGTTATTGGTCTGAGTTAGTTAGAAAAGTAGTTAGATGTGGACCATTTTGTAAATGCGCAAGCCTATAAAAGGATTTAAAAATGTAATAGGAAGATATCTTAGATCATATTTTTGGCATCTTTGGATAATCGATCTTTTGTCATCTTTGTATTTGTTATTTCGGCCTGAGGCTATCGACTAGGAGATGTATTTTGAGGAAGTACGTTGACCTGCGAAAGTTAATAAGATGAGAATGTTGCTGGGAATTCCTTGTGTTATGTTGCAATGTGATTTATGATATGATAAATGTTAGTTGTGAATGCTGCGATCTGAATGAATGATGTGTTGCGATCTAAATGAATGATGTGTTGTAATATAATGTTTAATCTTTTACTTATGATGAGAAGTCTTCGCATGATAAATGGATTCTTGTGTGTCAATTTGTTTTCTATGTAATGGAATGGTGCAATGGTAGATATGATATAATGGTGAATGGATGATGCGATAAACCCTGTTATGAATCTCTAGATAACAAGTACGTCTGGAAAAGACTAGTGCACAAGTATTATTCCCCTCTACGGAAACTTGGTTCCTGCAGCTCTCCCTCAAACATCTCAGGTGAGACCTCATCTACTTTGCAGGGATTGCTGGACAAGGTAAAAACTGTTTGGGCTGGTGTTTAGGGAGATCATGGTGAAAAGGGGTGTCGACATTGTGTGAACACCTGTCGATGTAGGTGTGCCAACAACTAGAAAGTACTCAGGAACCTATTATTTCAATATCAAACAATGTTCCTTGGGATCCAAAAATGAACCCAAACACATTTGAAGAAGAGCTTAGCAATGGCCTCTGTTTTGCTGCTCTTCTTACAAGCCATTGAGATGGCCATTTTAGAGAATCAGTCAACAACCTTAAATACATGGTCATTCCATACCTAGGGTAATGGATTGAACCCTAGGAACACTTGAAAAGGGATGTGGCTAATATATCTATGAAAGGATTTGTCATGGCTTTGTTGAACACAAATAAGTCTCCGATGCCATGTGTGTGGATGTTTAGAGTTTTATGTTCTTAGGATATGCATAATCATCATGTTGATTATATATATATGTCCATTGGTTTGGGGATGGAAGGCAATCTATTTGGTCATCTTGATGTCCATCATCAACCACATGATGAATTGTAAAGTAATCAAGTACCTATTGTCTTGATTTGAAATAGCGGTCCATGGGATCCCAAAATGAACCCAAACACTCTTGAAGAAGAGCTTAATAGTTTCCTTTGTTGTGGTGTTCTTCTTAGAGAGTTGGTCAACAACAAAAAATACAAAGTCATTTCCATTGTTAGTTGAAGGAGGTCTGAACATGTAGTCCATGGAGATAATCTCCCAAGGCCTATATAGGGTAGGTAGAGGAGTGAACAACCCTTGCTTCTTGATGGCGGGCTTGACAATGGCATACAAAATGCATAATATAATATATTTGTTGATGTCCTGTAAAATATTTGGCCAATAGAAGCACTTTTGCAACACTACCACTATATTATCCATGTTGAGGTTCCTTCCCACTAGAGTGTAATGTCCCAGAGTACTCATGTGTTATGTGTCTAGTGTTGACACCATGAGACTCTCCATGTCGAGGTTCGAAACATGCTGTAGATGGAATCTGCAAATATTGGAACATGAAGGCTCTAAATGGAAATGGACAAGTGAATGATAACACTATAAGTATGCAATACACTCTATGAAAATGACTAAGTGTCCTTCTTCTTGATCATCGACTGCAATGCTAGCAAAAAATCCAATTGGTTCTAGTCACATAGGGGCACATCTCCCTACTATTGTAAGGGGCACATCTCACAAGCATAGAAAATCCATGAGCTGCTCCAATATCAATCAAAACTTGCAAAAAATAACTCCAATGGGTGCGCTCTCATTGATGATCATGCCATTCAAAACTGCCTTGCTTTTCGGTGATATTTTGATGCCAAGTGGCCCCTCCTTTCCTCAAGTGCGCCCTCTTTCCTTTCTGGTGATTTTTCTCATGCTAAGTGGTCCATCCTTTCTCAAATTCTCCTTCTAAATTCTCCTTGGATGCTTCATTGTATTTTTCTTGAGTTATATTAGCAAAATCTAAATTATGCTGCTTTTCTTCCCTTTATTTTTCTTTCCCTACTTTTCCTGCCTCTACTTTGATTTTCCTGCTTTTTCACACTTTCCTTTATTTTTTGCCTATTTTTATGAGAGATACACCTCATATGGGTTACAATTAACCTCCTAGGCAATTTCTTGAAAAAATTAGACCAAGACCTTGAATTAAATAATCAATTTTGTGGACCTACATAATTTAATTTACTTGTGCATAATAACTATAGGCCAAATAATTACTAACTCAATTATTTTTCCACTAAAACTAATGGTAATTAAAATGGGGACATTATATGAATCCAAGCCTCAACTTCTTGACTAGTTTTTATCTCACCATCAAATGTAGGAGGTTTGGCCTTCCTAAACTCTCCATGCAATTTTTTCTTTGAAGACCCCTTCATCTTCTTCTGATGAGATGAAGAGCTTGATCCATCAATGGAATCCTTAGAGTCAAATGACTCACCAGAATATATTTTTGGAGTATATGGCTTGCCTCTAGAAACTATTCTCGAACTATGGGATCTCTTGTGAGAGTGATTCCTTCAGCTACTCCCATTCCTTTCCTGATTTTTTGAGTGATGTCCAAAGTGATTTTTTTTTTGAATGTATGTCAGAATTTGGAGCATAGTTGCATTCAACTAATTCCGCTCTTCTTAAGCTCTAATAAGACTCTCACTGCCTCCTCTACAACTATGCAGTTCCACCCTTAAGATCCTCATGGTTTCTACAAAGTCTATGGGAGTCACTTGGTTTCACCTACCATTGGGTTTGGTCTTTGCATTCTCAATATGTATTTCTCTCCCATGGAATATCTCAACTTTATAGTGATCATGTGCACCATCCATTATGATTATTCTCTTGTCCCAATCAATACCAACAATTCCAACTGGAATACATTGAATGATGAACCTTATCTATCTATGATATTATCGTGAATTTACAAAAGTTTTCATATAAACACATCTTTTAGATTTATTAAATTTCTAGAAAATAAAAAATCAGTTTTCATGTATTCTAGAAAACACCCATATTGACAAATTTGTCAAATTATGGCTACATGCATTTTTCTGATAAAATCATAGAAACATTTGAATCACTAATTCATAAATTGACTCAACAACTATTCCCCTATGGATAATATTTCCAATGAATATAAGTATGCTCAATTCTGATTCCTGAGCAAAAAGTTACAGTGCTCCAAAATTGCCAATATTGACCAATTTCTACACATGTCGTATAGGTGTATTTAACCCCAGAGGCCAACTTCAGACACATGTAGAAGATCAGCTATGGAGAACCGTAACAACTTCTCTATTGGATTAAACAATACATAAGATGAGGATTATTCAACAATCTTTAGTTTCCTCATTGAATTCTCTTGTCACTTTTTATAATATTATGGGCTTGGAGTACTTATGTCTATTTTTGCCACTTTCTTCAAGCTTAGAAATTTTGCAATTCGGTAGAATCCACTCTCATTCCAAAATATGACCAATTTTATGCTACTCCAACGGCCTCGGTTGAACTCTAGATCTAACTTTGTTGATTAAAAAAAAAGAATGGGGGTCAAGGGGGATTGCATGATGGGATTCGTTAATTGAATTGTACAATTGTTTCCTCTATATAGTCGATTGGAGGTCATGGTGGAAGAAAAAATTGCTAATCTATCGGAGGTAATGGTGGAAGAAGAAATTGCTAATCTATCGACTGGAGGGCATGGTGGAAGAAGAAATTGCTAATCTATCGATGTGAGTTGAAAAAGGGATATTAATAAGCTGAACAAAGAAACTACAGCTAGATCACATAATGCAAGAAATTATTCTCTTCCAGATGCTAATGTGTACCCATTGTTAACTTAATTTGAGAAAACTTGATTCCTTTGCAATCACAATGACAATCTTAAGGTCACCATTAGAATGGAAAATCTAGTTTATATGAAGAAGAGATTAATGGAATGGGTTCACACAGTTGTAGCGTATATTCATTTATTCCATGCTTCTACAGATATAACCTTTCCATATTTCACAAGAGAGAAGAGGAAGAAGGTTGAGTAGAAAATCTAGGTAGCAGGAATGCACTCTAACCCAATTTATTATAAACAATTGGGCACTGAAAGCTGCTATGAGGATTGGCAAGTATTTGGCAACTTCAATTTCTTTCCTCCAAAGGCATATATCTTGTATGTTACATAAAAATGGTCATATATATCCATACTGGCCGATAGGATATCATAGGTTTTGTTGTCCCATACATTGTTTAAAATTTTGAAATATTTATATGTGATATGAAAGAATAGTGAGTATCGTAATGTTGCTACCCATCCATTTTACAAGAACAGGTTGTCTCGATAGTGATAGTGAGACAAAATAAGTGGTTTTGTATCTATTTGGTTTTGTGAGTTTGTCCATGTGTTCAATAACACCTCATGATGAAGGTGAGACAATTGGATCATGTATGGATTTGGGCATGTGCCGAATTCAAAAGTTTGTCTTTGCGCTTGAATATAATATGCACCTCTACTAGTTTTCTTGTGTGGTGGAAGATCATATTTTCCAATGGTTGTATTAATATAATAGGATAGAATTGTTTATTACATCGAAGGTGTTATTAAGAAGATGATTCTACTCAGAATTTTGTTGTCTGTCGACGGCCTGTGAGTAGCCACCCCTATCCACCATGTAAACATGAAACCTCTATAGTGTAAATTTCTGTGCAACAATTCAATTCTCTTGTAGCGGTCAACGAGGAGGCTTTGTAAGCAGTGACTTATCTTCCTTTCACAGCAGTAAGCAACTCCTCCTCTGGAAGCAATTTCTCAATGCAGATTTGAAGCAGTGGTTTCTTTAGACACCCACGATCTCTAAAAAATAGTTGAAATAGAGACTTAAATTACATCAAAATGGTTCCTGCTCTCCTCATGTGGCTCTATTAGGAAACACATGACCTCTCCTTCACAATTATCCCTTCGTTTCGATGACTTCACCTTTGCAAAAATTCATGGAAACTGCGACAATATGCAGTCAAATAGGAGTGCTGCAACATGCTTCACTTATCTCTCTTTCTATAACACTGAGCTCCAATTTTTCTGGGCATCCACAGTGGCTCACAAATCCTCTCCTTCACATTTTTAAAACAACCACTCCTTTAATAAAAAATGACGGCTTTGTTTTGCTAGATGTCTCCATGCAGTATCTCAATTTCCCTCTATTAACACAACAACAACCTCCTCCTCTACCATATAAAGAGGGAAATTTCAGTTCTTACCCTTTGCACGTCTCAAGTTTGAAACCATTGTTGTTTGCAACATTAGAGAATGCATTTCTCCATTTTTCAATGGTGTTGTAGTCGTATCACAATTTATTTTTATGGGTTTCAGGGTCATAAGTTTTCTTTTGTGCGATTTGTTGTAGGGATCGAGCATAAATTCCATCCTTTTCCTGTGTCCACCGAACCTCACCAGGTGTGACATGGTTAAATACATGAATGATGGGAGCCTTTGGCTCCACCATCAGTAGGAGTTCATTTAGGCACCCGTTAGATTCAGTGTATCAGGGAGAGAAGATCACTATATGTACCTAGGTAGTTACAATATCGTCTTTTATCTGAGAGGGGAAATTGTATCTCCTCCTTATCCATAAAGGCTCTCAATCCATTTTTGAGAAGGTGAAGGTAGAGAGGTTCGACAAAGGTTTCCTTTACATCAGGGACATGATGGTTAATAAACCCATCGTACCTATGATTGTTGTTAGAATGAGAAGGTGTGAAAGAGGATGCAGCCATTGCCAATTGGTAAACGAAAAATTGTATTAAGAACGGGGTAATGTGAAGGATGATCGATTCTATGGATGCAAATTGCAATCGAGGAGATGACTAGAGAAGCCTTGATAAATTGAGGGTATGTTGCAATGAAAAAATGAGTCGAGATGGTTTGTAGAGTTTATATAATCATCAGAGTCGTGAGATGGTTTGCAGAGTTTGTATAAACATCAAAGTTGTGAGAATTATAAGAAATAAAAAGTGATGATATCCAGATACATCCATTAAAACCTCCACTCATTGTTTATGGACTCTTATACACCTGTCACCCGCTACCTTGGTATGTCAATCAAGTTTATGTATGCTAATACACTTGTCACCCTCTACCCCTATTTGTCAATCATGTTTATGGACACTTATACACCTGTAACACACTACCTATGTCTGTCAATCATGTTTCTACTCCTTTCTCTTCAAGTAGTAGTGGGGTACCGTCAACAACGCCAAGCTCATCTATTGAGGCAAGCTCGAAGGGTGGTCCTCCATGAACATGAGTTGGATTTCTTATGAATATTTAGTTTACTAGGTTTTTTATTGGGAATTTTGTATATGAATGATTTCAGTAGGTTTCCAATGACTGTATAATGCTAACTAACCTAACCTTAAACACCAAACAAACTCGTTATAAAGATAGATAAATCCTTATGTTTTGCAAAGTCAATCCCATAATCTCATAATGCTGACATAAATTCTGTGTGGAAGTACACTAAAATGGTGTACATAAATTTCCAATACTTACCAGAAAATATTATTATAACATTATATATGAGAAGAAATAATTTTAGATTTTGGAAAAGAAATCGTCAAAGCCCGAATCTTACACAATTTTATTTTATTTTCAGTGAACAGATTCATCACAATTTGAAGAATAAACGATTAATGACTAAATGGATACGAGGATCTGTCCAGTGGGTAACTACAATCAAGTGTGCAGAGCCAACATTATTTATTTCTTTATCTTGGGTATAAGAACCTGAAAACATAGACAACATGGTGAATAATAGAAGAAAATTGACATGTAATGGCATAAATGATATAGACCATGTCGTGAATAGTAGAAGAAAGTTGATCCTGACATTCCTCTGTAATTTATATTTTCTGGACTTTTTGTTTAGGGATTCTTGTTGTAGGAGTCACTTATGAATTTGAAGGTTAAAGAAAGGCTTATGGGAGTTTAATGAGCGATCATATTTATATTATTTATTTTTAAAATAAATGTAACAATAAGAAAATGACTTTCTGTTCGTTGGATTGTAATTTTTAGTTTCATATATCAAAGCTTACGATCCAGAAGCCTTCCACATTCCATCGTGATGGTTTTGGGATCCACAAGGAGCAAAGGGCACCATGCCTTTTCTTTTACATGTAGTGAAGATAAAAATGTAAAAGGAAATTCAATGGAATCGTTACGTCTATAAAAACTTGTGCCCCCTGAGCTGTGCACGGAAGGGGTTGGCTTCTGCATCCATTACGTCATAAAAATTGGACAACAAGCTACTAATGGACATCATGACTATATAATATCGATATTCAATATGAAGATTGACTTAGGATATTAAAAACTTGAAATACAATATTTTCTTCACCTGTCAACCTTATCTGGCCATTCAATGATCTTCAATACCTAATATTATATGAGGACCCATGTGAGTAGTTGACAGGAAAAATGGTGTCGCTTGTGCAAATTATGATGTGCATAAATTTTGATGTCTCACATAGTTCAAGTTTCAATTTCAAAGGTATAGTCTCTCCATGTCTAGGTCAGGTCTCAATTTCAAAGGTATAGTTCCTCCACGTCCAGGGGTTTCGAGGTTCTCTAAAGCTACCTAAAACTTGGAAAACTCCTATAACTATACCCCTTGGATTTTTTAATTTTTTTTGCTTTGTAAGATTCCATTGGCATAGGAGAAAAAATTGACTTAATCACCGAATGTTTTCAAATTTAAAAACTTTATGTACAAAATCCTTTTGGAGGAAACTTATTTTCACTTATGTGGCGATTTAGAAGTTTGTTGTAACTTATTTTCACTTATTTTCCTAGACTTTATTTCATCACATAAACTTATATTATCTACACACACAACTTTCTCTCATATTTGAAATATATAAAGTTATCTTTGTTATTTCATTTCCCCCACTTTGGGGGTACGCTAGTTTATAATTAAATTGTAACTTAAATGCAGAAGTATCTTACATGACATTGTGTGTGTTATGATGATACAAAAATTATTATGTAATTAAAATGTAACTATTGTGTTGAATCAATGTTAAGTACGAATGAACGTTTAAGTATGAATCGATTCACCTACAGATTCTTAGCCTTCGCACATGAGGTGAAGAGGGAGGTCTTGGGGTTGAGCTACGAATGACGTCATTCATGTCCAGTTCCCCCTTTCGTGCACATGGCTAGGTGAACTTATTGAGATATGCTAATATGCAATTAATTACCGAGTACAATTGTCATATCAAAGCTTTCATATTTTAAAAAGCTGTCGCTAAATCAATTCAATATACATTTCGATTTTGATAATGCCGCGAACTCATCCAAATTCAATTTTCAATGCAACTCAGTTCAATTTTCCTAATGCCACTAACTTATCCAAATTCAGATTTCCATTTTCTTATAAAGGGCATTGATCTCACTCTTTTCCAAGAGTCTTCAGTGATGATTGCGAAAAATACAGTCATCCAAATCCAGATTTCCATTTTCTTATAAAAGGCGTTGATCTCCCTCTTAGCTAAGAGTATTCATTGATGGTTGCAGAAAAATACAGCCAAAGGAGAGGATTTTCTTGTTAATTAGTTGGTAGGCTGTGATTGTCAATTCGCTGGTAAGTGTGAATGCATACAGCAATAATTTTTTTTAATGGATTTGCAAGCAACAATTTATAATGATCCTAAGAGACCATGTGGATGACCCCAATTTTGTTAACCTAATGAATGGACTTCTCTCTTGTGATTCGCTTTGCCAATACAACTTAGGAAAATGCATTTTTGTGTTTTTCAATGAAACCCAGTCGAATGCATTTTTGGATTGTGAACACAATTAAAAAATAGTAAGTATATAAACATTGAATTATAAATATTTGATATTGAAATAGATGCATAAAAATTAAGTTGCTTCCATAATATTAATATTTGCAAGTTGATTGTTATATTAGGGGGTGTAATACTGTAATTTAGGTAAAGAATATTAGCTGGAATCAATAGAACCAAAATAATGTGTAACATACGAACTTATTAGATCAATCCGAGTAGAAAATTTGCAAAATAAAGATGTCATGAATAACATAAAATCATAATTTCATTTATATTATTATTATTATTTTGCAGAAAATCATATTTTCATCTATTATGGATTCATAGTTCATTCTATTTTGGACAGCTTTATTAAGAGAAGTTCTTACAAATTATTCTTCGTCATATACATCTGATCTATCCAATGCTTTTGTTACCTTCTTAATGAATATGATGCTTGTGTATGCAGAGATTGAATCACTATCCAATATGCAAACATGTAAAGAGTGGGGGAAATTTCCAAGGAAAATATATATTTTGGAATTTAATTCAGCAAAAAGTATGGGAAGGACAACCCATTTTCATGATATATTGTATCTTTTTTTTTTGTTGCTTAAGTGCCCTGTGACTTGTTGGGCAAACCTTTGGTCTGAGAAACCACGATCTAGGGGCATCTAAGCTGTCAAAATCACCCGGGGATCACACCCAACCTGGCCATACCAACCCTTAGCATGGTTGGCTTTAAATGTTTCCTTCAAGGAGCAGCGGGTTTTGATCTTGGGACTCCAAGCAAACGAAACCCCTCTCGACCGTTTGCTCTACCAGAATTTGACTTCATGATATATTGTATCGTCACCACGCAGGATGTATTTTACTCTTTTCCATGTGTTGCTATAAAAAATAGAACCATATATGCCCAACAAAAACACAGTACAATTTGTTCGAGAGCCAATACAATCTGGAAAAGCATTGAGTCTAATTTTGCATCATCTCAACCATGGAACTTCTACATACATAATAGCATAATTGTATTGTCTGGTAGAATCGATAGTAAGAAAATACACTATGGTAATTGTGGATATTATCCTTCAAAACTTGCAAAATGAGTATATCAACATTCCATGTGGTAGTGGGCTACAAAATATTTTGAGCAATTTTCATACTTTAACATTGCTTCCCACAATCTGTGCTGGAATTGATGGCACACATATTAAGATCTCTTACTGTCCAGAAGAGTGCTATACCCATATGAACTATGAAAATAGAAATAATTTCTATAGTGTTTTGTTGCAAAGAATATGTGACCCCCAAAAAATATTTGGGATTTATTTGTCAATGCTCCTGATGGTGCTCATGATGCTGATCATTGGAATTGTTCTGCAATAAAATAAAATAAAAAATTCAAAAGAGAGAGGTGTTAGCAACTCCGACATTTCAAATTGATGGAATCATTGTCTATCCTAAATTAATTGGGGATTATGCTTATCCTATATCTCCCTACTTATTGAAGCCATTTAATAACAATGGTTCACCGTTACACACTCTTTTTTACAAATATTTATCTAGAGGCCGCGTGAAAATTGAGAATGCATTTGGTATACTTAAGGGGAGATGGAGATTTCTTCGAGATGTAGGTGTAGAGTTGGAGAAGGTGCCCAAGATTGTAGTGGAATGTTGTGTACTCCATAATTTCTTACAAATGAATCATGAAGATGAGCCAAAAAACAAGGTAGATCCATATCCCAATTCTACTATGCAATTACAGAGTCAAGCCACGGAGAGAGATGAAGGTCAAGCACAAAGAGATATTTTATTTCATGAATGGGAAAGACAATATAATTTTAGTATGGGGAAGTGAACTACTTTTTACATCATAAATCAATTCGTTGAGTATGGATCATGTTATGTACAAGCTACATCCATGTTATTGCTGCAAAAGAGAAAATGTTATTTACCTGAGCAAAAAGTTTTTCAATTTGGAGTTGTACATCCAATATTTTGTCTATCCATTTTGTTTAGCAGAGTTTCTTTATGTGCCTTTTCTTTGTCAATATCTTCCATGTACATAGACGAGTCTTCTTCATGTGATTTACCCATTTCCTCTCTTTCTTTTTGTGTTGTGGAAGTGATTAAATTAACCTGTTCTTTTCCATTATAACCTTGCATCAAGCCAATCACCTTGGGATTTTTTCCTATAATGCGTTCCATATCATTATAAAATTCCATGTTGATGGCATCCCCCCTGTGTTGTTTTTAATATGTTTCTCTTTCTTGAAAGTCTTCTTCAATTTGTTCCAGTTGTACTTACATTGAATGCCTGTGAAAGATGTTCTACATTCAAGATTAACATCATTTTCCACTTTATCCCACTGCTTCAGGTTTCCACGATTTAAATTCACATAAACATCTTCAAACTTCAAAATAAATGTTTGCATAGTGTTTTTGGGCCAAAGTTCTTCTCTATATTCCTTGGTTATGTCTTCATTTTTCATTTCATTTTCCTCTGTTTGAGTTAATGGAATGATTTCCTCTATATCAGAATCATGTTGAGGACAACTATTAAGTCCAAGATCAAAAGCAACTGCTTGCTTATATGCACTATAAGATTCCTCCAAATCAACATCATATGCATTATTCAAATTAATTTCTGGACACATAAATCCTTGATAATTGACTAAAGTTTCAGATGAAGAACTGATACAATGATCGAAGCTTTTAGTAATTGATTTAAAATGTTGAGATTGAAATGTTGAAAATGAACCTGAACATTTTCCCTCATATGGCACTTTGTCCATTGCATCAACTTCCAATCATTCCTGCACACATTTATAAAGACAAGAAAAAATATTTCAAAAGAATACAAAAAAAGGATCAAACTACTGAGATTATTACAATACCCAAATTTAATTTGCAAGCAACAATAACCAACAAAACACTCTACTATAGATGCAATCCTGGGTACATTTTGAATAGCCTATATAGCATAAAATTATAATAAAAAAAATGAAACAAAACTTAAATACAACAACACATATATTATTGCAAAACCCAATTCTAATTCTCTGTAAATTAAAAAAAAAACTAAATAAATTAACTTCTGAGAGCTTAGCTTTTAACTTTCACAACAAACTAACAACATTAACAATTTACCATACAGGTTCCAAATAACAGTTTGCCTCAATAGAGAGAGCATAAGTATAATGCCTCTTTTTAAAGATGTCCTTCCCCATAACTACATCCCTTTTTCCATACTAGGACACATACTTATTTAGGAATATTAGTAATTATGTTCTTCAGCATTTTCAGAATAGTAATGTAATGTCCCCGACCCTCTGACCGACGAAGAGGATGCTACCATGGCATTAACCATCCAGGCAACCAGCCCCATGAACATGTGCATTCATAAAAACATTGAAATGCTGAAAAAAAATGCTTTGAACTAGAAGATGCATATGTGATCATTTATCATACAGTGGAAGCAAACATACGTTCATACAAGAATTCTACATGTTCATCACATTCATTAACAGAAAATATGATTGCAGAAGTAAAATAGACAAGATGACTTATCTTATGAAGAACCTGTTCCGCAACCAGCTACGTCGTTGCAACGTTCCACCCAACCATAGGCCAACATGCTCCTTAATCTCTCAGCAACATTGCCACCCCCGAGCTGGGCATGATTCTCCAAGGAATAAGGAACAAGCGGGCTTACACATAGCCAAGGATACAGAAAACATAGCCAAGCCAACACAGTTGGGTTTATCAGGCCATCAAGGAGCTGGGAAAGGCTAAATGCTAAGCTAGTGAGCCCATTATAGAGCTAGGAACACCTACACCAGAACTAGCATGACTTCTAAGACACCCACACACACCCAACACAAGGAATCAGTCCCTTCTTTGCTACATAGTCCCTCAGGCCCTGCATTCCCTTCTAGTGCTATTCAGGGGTTGCGGAGAAGAAAGCCAGCCCTCTAGCTCTATCTGTGTGGTTTCCAAACACACCAGGTTTATCAAGCAAACCAAGCCCCCTCATCCCTACTCCCAACACAGTCCGAAGACCAACCATGGCACTCATGCCAACAATCAGTAATTACAGCTTAACAGGGGAAATGACTCCAAACAGTCTGCAGCAGCCCCAAAGCGTAACAACATACACACCCAACAAACAGTGGAAGCAACAGCCTGTTCTGCACAAACTAAGCCATTGGGGAAAACTTATGCAACCCACATTGGGGAAGAAAATGCAGTCTCCCAACCTGTGCGTAGGGGAAACTTGCACCATACCCCAAAATACAGAGGGAAAAAAATATAGGCATGAGCCACAATTCAGTAAGGAAAACTTACACACAGTTCCTAAGTGTAAAATGGCTTTCCACAGGAAAATCGTGGGTTATAGTGACCGAATAGCTCCCAGCTTGTTGCGTGAGTAAAAACACGCAGAACCCAGTGCGTGAGAGAAACTTGCACCAAATCCCGAATATGGATTGAAACATGCTCAATTCCTCTATGTGGAAAATGTGAATGACAGTGGAGACAACTCCTCTCTCCTGCCTACGTGAGACCAAGCCGGAAAGAAGCCTGTGCGTGGGAACAATCAGACTATCGTGAGGAATGAACAGATAATTGTGAGGAATGAACAGACAATCGTGAGGAATGCGTAGTAGTCATTCTTCTGCCCAATGTGAGGTTCAATCCGCTGGTGGATTGTGCGTGTGGGCGAGGACTGACAGCCCTACCACACTCCACTCCTAGCCATAATTGCCTCAATGAACAACAACAGTTTTTAATGGTGGGGTTGGGTAAAACAAAGAAAGATGACACATGGCTTTTTCCCTCCATTGGCCAAGGTTTGACATTCCCCCACCCTTATCCTTGTGAAAATAATGCCCCTTATCAATTTAGTTTCCGCGAACGTAGCTGGTCGAGGTTTATTTTAATTAACGATGCATATTTACATGGTGACAAAACTCAATATATGCCGCATGCCTCGATATACCATCGGTGACAATTTCAACCCAAAACATAGCATAACCAATCAATGGTGGGGCCTTGGCCTTTAGCTCCACACCATGATTATTCACAATATATAGATCATGTACATCTAATGCAATGGGGTCAAAATTGGGGTATTACATTCCCCTCCCCCTTCAATAGCACTGTCCTGAGTGCTTTACAAAATTTGAACAAAATGCTACACTGGTACCACTTCAGTGTTCCGTAGAATTGAACAAAAATGGATGTGCCAATCACATGGCATCCTCCAGCTCCCACATAGCCTCTTCAGGTCCGTAGTGCTCCCATTGCACCTTTACTTGCCCTATGGCCCGGTTCCGGAGCACTGTATCCTTCCTATCGAGGATGCGCATTGTCTCGATTCGGAACTCTCCCTCGAGTTCCACCTAAATCACATCCCAATTTATCACATGGTTAGGATCATGTACATATCTCTTAAGCAAATAAACACGAAAAACATTATGATCCCTAGTGCTAGCAGGCAATGCAAATCTATATGCAACTGGCCCTATTCTTTCAAGCACTTCAAATGGCCCATAGTATCTAGGTGACATCTTGGCACAACTTCCAAGCTTCAAGGAACTCTTCCTTGCCCTCACTCGGAGGTAAACATGATCCCCAACACCGAACTCCCTGTTCACCCTATGCTTATCTGCATAGCTTTTCTGTCTGTCCTGTGATACATTCAAATTTTGCCTGATCTTTACAACCTCTTGGTCCATTTCCTTGAGCAATTCTGGTCCAAGCACAACTCTGTTCACTAGATTATCCCAAGTCACAGGTGTCCTACACCTTCTTCCATACAAAGCTTCATACAGACTCATCCCCAAGGATTCCTGCTGTCCATTGTTATAAGAAAACTCTACCAAGTGCAAGTAATCTTCCCACTTGGTTGGTTTGTCCATTACGTACATGCGAAGCATATCTTCAAGCACCTGATTAACTCTCTCTGTCTGCCCATCTGTCTGAGGATGGTATGCAGTGTTGGAGTTTAGTTTTGTACCTAAATCTGTAAAAAATCCCTTCCAAAAGTTGGAAGTGAACTTGACATCTCTATCCGAGACTATTGCCTTCGGCAATCCATGCAATTTGAAAATCTCCTTCATGAAGATCTTTGCAATATCATCAATCTTATGCGTAGACTTCACTGGTATAAAATGCGCTGCCTTAGTCAACCTGTCTACCACAACCATGATGGAATCATGTTGTCTCCAAGTCGTCGGCAATCCTGTAATAAAATCCATGGAAATAACTTCCTATTTCCATTCTGGAATTGGAAAAGGCTGCAGCAAACCTGCTGGATGTTGATGCTCAACCTTTACCTGTTGACATTTCATACACCTCAAAATGTACTCAACCATATCCCTTTTCATTCCTGGCCAAAAGTACTGCTTTCTAGCTGTAGCAATTGTCTTCTGATATCCTGGGTGACCATAATACGGAGTTTGATGGATTTCATCCATAACAACTCTCCTCAAATCTGCTACATCCAGAATATAAATTCTACCTTTATAAGTGAGAAGTCCATCTTCTTCCAATTTATATCCCTCATACCCCTTCTCAAGACTTTGTTGTTGCAATTTGTCTTTTACCTGCTCATACAATTCATCTCCAGCAGCATGACTAACAATCTGCTGTTTCAAATCCGCTTGGAAAATACTAAGAGATGCCACATGCATTTCTTGCATCTTCCTGCTGAGTGCATCAGCTACCTTGTTTTCCTTTCCCTTTATGTGCTTGATTTCAAAGTCAAACTCACATAAAAATTTCAGCCATCTCGCTTGCCTAGCATTCAGAGTAGGCTGATCAAATAGATACTTCAGTCCACAGTGATCTGTTCTGAGCTCAAATCTCCTACCCATCAAGTAATGTCTCCACATCTTGAGAGCATGTACTATGGCTGCAAGCTCTAGATCATGAGTGGCATAGTTCTTTTCATGTTCCTTCAGCTTTCTCGACTCATAACATATCATGTGGTTATCTTGCATAAGGACTCCTCCAAGCCCTTGTCCGCATGCATCGGTACACACCACAAGGTCTTTCTCTGGATCTGCAACCTTCAATACTGGTGCATTGGTGAGAAGATCCTTCAACCTTTGGAAACTTTCTTCACACCTTGATGTCCATTTGAAATTCATCCCCTTCTTTTGCAAAGAAGTGATGGCATGTGAAACTTTGGAGAATCCCTCAATGAACCTCCTGTAGTATCCTGCAAGTCCCATAAAAGATCTTACATCTGTCACATTTCTTGGAGTAGGCCAATTCATAATGGCTTCAATCTTTTCAGGGTTCACATATATACCCTCCTATGAGATAATGTGGCCCAAGTACTGAATTCTATCTCTATAGAAGTTACACTTGCTTAGTTTTGCATACAAATGAAGCTCCCTGAGCAATTGCAATGTTAATCTCAAGTGCTCTTCATGCTCTTTCTCATTCTTAGAATAAACAAGAATGTCATCAAGGAAAACAAGAACAAACTTGTCCAAATACCTGCTGAAGACACTATTCATAAGGCACATAAATGTAGCTGGTGCATTTGTGAGACCAAATGGTACCACTACAAACTCATAATGCCCATACCTTGTCCTGAAGGCTGTCTTATGAATGTCTTCATCCTTGATTCTCACCTGATGGTAACTACACCTCAAGTCAATCTTGGAAAATACCTTTCCTCCCCTCATTTGATCAAAGAGGTCATCAATTCTAGGAAAAGGATATTTATTCTTCACAGTAACCTTGTTCAACTGTCTGTAATCGATACATAACCTGAGTGTACCATCTTTCTTCTTTACAAACAGAACTGGTGCTCCCCAAGGAGACACACTAGGCCGGATATACTTCTTTTCCAACAACTCTTGCAGTTGCATCTTCAACTCTAGCATCTCTGGTGTACTCATCCTGTAGGGTGCTTTGGACACTGGTGCTGCTCCTGGCACAAGTTCGATTGTGAAATCAATGTCCCGCTTTGGAGGAAGCCTTGGAATCTCATCAGGAAACACATCCCTGAATTCCTGTAACACCTGATAGTCCTCCAACCTTGGAGTTTCATCTCCTGATGTCTCCAAAATATGAGCTGCATACAACTGGAAACCCTTCCTATAGAACTTCTTTAACTGCATTGCTGAAACCTACCATACTAAAATCACCTTTGGAATACCTTGCACAACTACTAGGTTCCCTTCTTCATTCATGCATTCAAAAGTCTTATTGTAACAACCAAGCTTCACCCTGTGAGCTTCTAACCAATCCATTCCAATGAGAACATCATAGGAACCAAGCAGTAGAACATTCAAATCTACACAAGTGACCAACCCATCCATGACTAATGGACATTTCTCTACCACTTCACTAACCTTTTTCTTAGTTCCAGTGGCTAGTTGAACTAACCAAGACTTCCTATGCTTTACTTTCTTAAAAGCACAAATCTCCACTATTCTAGGAGTAATGTAACTATGCGTGGAACTAGGGTCAATCAAAATAGAAATAGATTGCTCAACAATCTTACCTGCTACTTCAACCACAGTTGACTGGTGATCTTCCTGGCGGTCCTCCAGTGCTGCATAAATCCTAGGGACTACCCTTGCAACTTGACCCACTGTTTTTGCTTCTTGAATGTTATAAGCTGGTCTTGCACTCTCATTCACGAGTGGACAATTCCTGCGCATGTGGGGTCCTCCACATTTCCAACATTGAAGTGGCCCTCTATTTTGTGGTGGATCTTTAGGCCTTTCTCCTGTCACTCCAACTGGTTTACTCGCAGCTTGGGATGATTGCTTCTGCTGATTCCTGAAGTTAGAAGGTTTGAAACCTTTCTTTCTTTGGTCAAACTTCTCATTCTTCTTGTCCTTCCATGCCTTATGGTAATCAGGTTTACCTTTGCTTTGCTCATAGCAATACTTAGCCTTCCTTATTGCTTCTTCAAGAGTTCTAGGTTCGTAAAACTCAATTATATCTTTGTAAGACTGAGGTAATCCACTCAGAAAATGATGGACCTTCACTTTTTCATCTCTGATGTACCGAACATACCTCAACAGTTCCAAAAACTTATTTGCATATTCTTCCATGGTCTGTTGTCCCAATCTCAGCTCATGGAACTCCTTAATCTTGTCATCATAATATCTGTCAGAGAGGTATTTCTGCTTGAAATACTTCTTGAACTGTTTCCACTTAAGTCTCCTTTCATTGATCGTCTTTACTTGCTTGTAGTGTTCCCACCAAATGGATGCTCTTCCATTCAGATTGAATATGGCAACTCTTGCCTTCATGTTTCCTGAATAGTCATGCACTTGAAAGTACTTCTTTATCGCAATAAGCCAAGCTTCAGCTTCCTGTCTAGTCTTTACCTCACCATCAAATGTAGGAGGTTTAGCTTTCTTAAATTCATCCCGAGAGTGATCCCTATGGTGTCTCTTTCTTTCCCTTTTATGAGAAGAAGAGCTTGAGTCCCCACTGGATTCTTCAGAATCAGATGATCCACTAGAAGTCCTTCTCCTTCTCCTAGTACTACTCTTACTGCCTTCTGGCCTTGTTGTACCTCATCCAGAGTCTATCTTTCTCTGTAAGTCCGTCAAACTCTGCAACATAGCAGCATTCAATTGATGCTGCTCTTCCTGGGCTTTAATCAAGCTTCTCATGGTGGCTGCAACATCTGACGGTGTCTCTTGGAATCTCCTTCCATTAGACTCTATGTCATCATTTCCATTACGAACATTTTTTCCCAAGGAATCCCGCGCACGCTCGTAAGAATCCCGAGCATCATATCCATCATGGGTTCTCATGATTGAACCACCACTTACTTACCAAACTGCACTGCCTGGAATACTGCTCTTGAAGGTGTTTATGATCTCTGCAAACCTGAGGGGGACGACGGGGGTCAAGGGGGCTTGCCCTCATTTTTGTTGTTGTTGTAAATCTTTAATTTTTGCGCAATCTGGTGCATAAGATCATTGCCACTTTCTCCTTCTCAGCCCTGAAAATCCACTAAAAAACCACTGAAAATCCTGCTAAAAAACAGTTGAAATCTGCTAGGAAATCCCATGGAAAATCTCAAAATTTCTTTGTACAGGATCGGGTCTCATCCCAACTAACAATCTGACATTTCAGTGGTCAAAACAACTAGCTTCCTGCACTATTCATCGGCGATTGGATCCACTAAGCACTACCGCGTCGGCGATCAAATCCTCAAACCTTTGGAAGGATAGTCCATTAGATAGCCACAACGACGGATGTTCAATCCACTAACTTCCTTTGATCCAAATAGCTAACCATCGCTGATCACCGATGGCCTCAACACTTAGACAAATTCTTGAAAATTTCTTCTTTTGTCGGCGAAAACTGCTCTATCTTCTGCTGACTTTGTCGGCTCCAAGACTTAATAAGATTTTCAAATTTCTCCCTTTGTCTTCCTCTTCGTCGCTTGATCGGCTCAATCCTCTTCGTTCCATCGGCGAAATAGTTCCATCAGCAGCTGCAACGGCGACCCACCATCCTTGATCTTCTTTCAATCGGTGAACTGATTTTGACCGGTATCGATGGTTGGAACTTCTCCCCGTCGGAAGACTAGTGCTCTAGGCTTCTGAAACGGTGGCACATGAACAACTTTTTCCACCGACGGATGTTGAACACTTAGAAAATTTCCCGCAATTTTCCTTCCAACTATTCTCCATCGGGTATGCTTCCGCCTAGCTCTCCGCTACATCGGAAGTCCTTCCCACTAAGTGTTCCGATGAATCGACTGTTCAAACACTTAAACAAATTTGTGGAAGTTTTCTGTCATCAACTTCTGATCTCTGCTGGGCAGAAAGAAATCCTGCTTCTGTCCCTGCATCTTCGTGGTCCATTCAGGCCCATGCTGCAACATGAGCTCTGATACCACACTGTAATGTCCCCGACCCTCCGACCGGCGAAGAGGATGCTACCATGGCGTTAACCATCCGGGAAACCAGCCCCATGAACATGTGCATTCATAAAAACATTGAAATGCTGAAAAAAAATGCTTTGAACTAGAACATGCATATGTGATCATTTATCATACAGCAGAAGCAAACATACGTTCATACAAGCATTCTACATGTTCATCACATTCATTAACAGAAAATATGATTGCAGAAGTAAAATAGACAAGATGACTTATCTTATGAAGAACCCGTTCTGCAACCAGCTACGTCGCTGCAACGTTCCACCCAACCATAGGCCAGCGTGCTCCTTAATCTCTCAGCAACGCTGCCACCCTCGAGCTGGGCATGATTCTCCAAGGAATAAGGAACAAGCAGGCTTACACATAGCCAAGGATACACAAAACATAGCCAAGCCAACACAGTTGGGTTTATCAGGCCATCAAGGAGCTGGGAAAGGCTAAATGCTAAGCTGGTGAGCCCATTATAGAGCTAGGAACACCTACACCAGAACTAGCTTGACTTCTAAGACACCCACACACACCCAACACAAGGAATCAGTCCCTTCTCTGCTACACAGTCCCTCAGGCCCTGCATTCCCTTCCAGTGCTATTCAGGGGTTGCGAAGAAGAAAGCCAGCCCTCTAGCTATGTTTGTATGGTTTCCAAACACACCAGGTTTATCAAGCAAACCAAGCCCCCCCATCCCTGCTCCCAACATAGTCCGAAGACCAACCATGGCACTCATGCCAACAATCAACAATTATAGCTTAACAGGGGAAATGACTCTAAACAGTCTGCAGTAGCCCCAAAGTGTAACAACATACACACCCAACAAACAGCGGAAACAACAGCCCGTTCTGCACAAACTAAGCCATTGGGGAAAACTTACGCAACCCACACTAGGGAAGAAAATGCAGTCTCCTAACCTGTGCGTAGGGGAAACTTGCACCAGACCCCAAAATACAGAGGGAAAAAAATATAGGCACGAGCCACAATTCAGTAAGGAAAACTTACACACAGTTCCTAAGCGTAAAATTGCTTTCCACAGGAAAATCATGGGTGATAGTGACCGAACAGCTCCCAGCTTGCTGCGTGAGTAACAACACGCAGAACCCAGTGCGTGAGAGAAACTTGCACCAAATCCTGAATATGGATTGAAACACGCTCAATTCCTTTGTGTGGAAAATGTGAATGACAATGGAGACGGCTCCTCTCTCCTGGCTACGTGAGACCAAGCCGGAAAGAAGCCTGTGCGTGGGAACAATCAAACTATCGTGAGGAATGAACAGACAATTGTGGGGAAGGAACATACAATCGTGAGGAATGTGTAGTAGTCATTCTTCTGCCCAACGTGAGGTTCAATTCATTGGTGGAGTGTGCATGTGGGCAAGGACTGACAGCCCTGCCACACTCCACTCCCAGCCATAACTGCCTCAACTAACAACATCAATTTTTAATGGTGGCGGTTGGGTAAAACAAAGAAAGATGACACATGGATTTTTCCCTCCATTGGCCAAGGTTTGACGTTCCCCCACCCTTATCCTTGTGAAAATCATGCCCCTTCTCAATTTAGTTGCCGCGAATGTAGTTGGTCGGGGTTTATTTTAATTAACGATGCATATTTACATGGTGACAAAACTCAATATATGCCGCATGCCCCGATATACCATCGGTGACAATTTCAACCCAAAACATAGCATAACCAATCAATGGTGGGGCCTTGGCCTTTAGCTCCACACCATGATTATTCACAATATATACATCATGTACATCTAATGCAATTGGGTCAAAACCGAGGTATTACAGGTAATGGGAAATTAAACATGTATATTTTCTTTACTCACCACTCATTACTATACCATTTCTTCCAGTAGTGGCAATGTCACTTGGTTTTTCTCTAATTCTTGGAAAAAATGGTTTTGAAAAAAAGATTTTATAAAAGTTATGGAAATGGGGAAGGCACAATTTTTTTTTCGGTGGCAATGGTCGATCCATTATATTTACTAATTGAACCAATGTTATTATCCCTCCTTCCTTTCCTAGAAGCCCCAAAAACAATAGCGACAAGATGCACACCACTTCACTCCCTTCTTTTATCTCCCGATTTATCATTCATCCCTTTCCTCAATGCATAAAAGGGGGTGGGTTAATTCAATATTCATGAATCCAAATATGTTGGTCAAAGGGATATTGATCCCCTACAGAAGAATCTTGTAGTGCCAACAGTCACTAATGAAAGAACATAGAGATTAAATAATTAATTAGGATAAATCCTCTACCACTACTGCACAAAAATTAGATTGTGGTCACGGATACCCTTACTGATAGTCAGGGGGGTTACGACTACTTATCAGGAAATAACTTGTTTCTATATCCAATTGTGAATTGTTCTTGGTCTGGAACAGATAAGGATGAAACACTATGAATTTGCATTTCCTGGGTCTTGAGTACCTAATTTCCAAGAATGGTTTAATTTTTTTATATATAAAAGTTATGAAAATGGGGAAGGCACAACTTTTTTTCTATGGCAATGGCTCTAATTCTTGGAAAAAATGGTTTTGAAAAAAGAAAAAAAGGAAATAAAATTACAACAACAATGGAAATCCATGCTCAATAGAAAATATACAGTTTTCTTCCTCTCAAATATGACACACCATTTACAATACCAGTGCTGCTAATGCCAACCAGGATTCTTTGCTACTTGTGATTTAGGTTCAATGTATCCCTTTTATATTTCCCACACAGTTAAATTCCCTTCATTTCCTTACAATAGCAGCCTTACCTTCCGTCGTGCTGCCATTACCACCTCTCATGCTACTACGACTAATGTTGGTTCACCACAATGGAGATCGCTATCTCGTGAGGGAAAGTACGCTGACATGTTGTGTTAACTGAATGAACCTACCCATCCAGCTGGAATATATGAACTTAAGGGAGTAAAAGAAATAAGGAAATGGTAAAGGCTGTAAAATATGGATGGTATATTTTGTTCCTCTAAAAAAGGTCAGTGTAGGACCAATCAGTTATTGGCTAGGTGGTAAATTAGGAACTCACAATATAAAAAAAGAAAAAAAAATTAAGTAAAATAATCACCTGCAAATGTATTAGATGGAAAAAAAACCACCTGGAAAAAATACCACCTACAAATGCCAAATGCCAAATCATCCAAATCTCTACATCAAAGACAATTTATAAAACATAATTTTTATGTAGAGAATATCATATTTTCTGTCAAATTATATCATCAAGAGAAATCAAATAACAAACAAATTTGGGGAATGAACAATGAATACAATGCATATACCTAAGATAATAAAAAACCAGGATGCAATACAATGTTTAAATGCTGGGAAACATAACGACCTCCAATGGACAATGAAATACAACTGATATATCTAATATAATCGAAAATCAAGATGCAATACATTGTTTAAATGATAGGAAACACAACGACCTCCATTTTTTTGCAATACAATTTTTAAACCCTGGGAAAGACTAAGACCTCCCTTTTTTTCTTCACAACTCCTGTCACGATGTATTTACCATTTAGCAGATTAAATTTTATTTTGTTATTGAATTTTATGAGAATAACATTTGGTAGGTTAAGTTTTAATTCACTTATTCAATTTACCTAAATTGCTGGCAGATTGGTATTAAATTGTATGAGACAACAACTCTGTGAAGCTGACTGAAATGACTAATTAGTAAACCGTAACAAGACGCTTTGTCAGAAGGCTGAGATTGAGCCCAGGCTGCACCACATTTTTTGTCAAGGCCGTTATGATTGCGCTCACCTGGTCTGAGAGTGTGCTCGGAGCGCGCTTTTGCACGATCATGTGCGAAGCCTATCTATCACACCTACATCGATGTTAAGTATATATGCTAGTATGTTGGGTTAACTAATATTATTTAGCCTCTATTATTACTTGTAGAGTTATTAATGCTTGTTAACCTCTAAATCATTATGGATACAACTAGAAAAATAGTTGTTACATGCATGGTAGATGTTATGCCTTAGAATTAATATTAGGAATAAAACATGGTTCATTGACCTCTACGTGGAGCCTAGTTAACATAATGAATTATAAATAAAAATGAAATATCTCAAAGCGTGCAACTATTTTCGCATGAGGATTAGTCTCTCAATTTCTAATCAATAGAAGTAATATTAGCTTGCTGGTATAACACACACATACATATAGATGGTTGCCACTAGGAGTCAAAGTTGATGAGGACCCCAAGTTGTGTTGGAAAGCCCAAGGAGGACAAGGATGAGCATCCCCAACCATCCATAGTCATTGAGAGGAATCATGAACCGCCTAGTTCTTCAGGTGGTGAAGTATAAGAAGAGGCCCATATGGACAAGTGTCAATCACTACAAGGTATCTACAAGGGAGAATAAAACTGTGCAGAAGAAGAACAAGACACTGAGATTTCCACCAATTATTCAAAATTTCAATAAAGAGGTGAAAGAATGGAGGCATATGACACTTTGGACATGGATAGGAGGTCATTCACTGAAGGGTCCATAAGTCTCTATGTTGGTGACATTGAGATCAATTTGGAGGAGCATGCTGTAGGAAATCATTCCCATGAGCACGAAGATGAAGAAATTGCAACATAAGAGATAGAACAAGCATCAACTTCCTAGTCACCACTAGAGATTCATTGTGAAGTTGATTAGTCAGAGGAAGAAGAGAATTTTTGTTCTCGAGAACCACATTTCCTTGTAGGGACCTAAAATATGAGAGAAATGAAGATCAAGGAGGCCCTGAGAATTCTGCATGGCACTAATGCATTGGTGTCAGAATTTTGTTCGAGGATGGAAGAGAAATATTTCATTGAAGACATGGAGAAGATTCGAAAATCAGTGAACAACATAAGAAGTACATTCTTACAACTTATTTCCAATAGAAATCATCTTCTTCAGCTTGTGGAGATGTATCATAGTGCCTCACTAGAAGATAAAAAGGAGATTGGAAATCTCACTCATGAGTTGGAAACCACCCAATATTCTTTGAAGAGTACTCAAAGTGCACTTCAAAAATATGAGATTCAAATTGAGCATATTTATGAGAAGTTGAAGAGATCATAATCCACCTCCTACATTTCAAAAAACCAATCCCATATGGTTGATTGCATTCGTGGATCAACGGATTATCCTCATGTGATGTTGGAACATGAGGTACATTTTGATTTGCATGTTCTCGAGGAGGATACAGTTAAGAAAAATCATGACCAAGCATTTTCCATGTTCCAAAGAAAATATGAGTTTCCTCTAAGAGAGTACCACACACTAATGAAGGAAGTAGAGAAGCTCACTCTAGTTGAACCAACCAATGGATGAGGACATGCATTCGCTAGTTTTATGGATGCATCTTGAAGAGAATTGAGGTTGGTTCCTTGTTCATCATACCACACATCTATGCTAGACAAGACACATGGGGATGAATATTTGGTAAAGGGATTCTTTCTGTTGGTACCACATGAGGAGAAGAAGGCTCCTACATTTTATGTTGATGACTTGATGGTCAAACCTTAGGGTTTGACAAGTGCACCACTCCCTTACCAGTTTGATGAGCATCGGTAGAGGCATCTATCTAATGTCTCCATCATGCATAGAAACACATGGGATATCCACTTGAGTCATTTGAGTGAAACATGCTTCATGGAGATGATTTATTCCCATAGACTGTAGCTTATACAAGGGAAAGCCGATTGCTTTCCATTCGGTTAATCCAATATGTGTGTTTATTAATCTATGGATTAGGGAAATAAAGACATGTTGGAGATGAGTACCCAAGGGAGTAAGTCTCTTGCTTGCATTAGAGGAGATTCACTTGACACATCATTCATCTTTTATGACTAGCATGGACATATATAGATTCTATATGACACCTTTGATATACTTAGATGGACATGCGATTGTTACCTATGTCATTTGGATAACAATGATGTGAGTCTCAGTGCTAGTTTGCACATGGAACATAAGGAGTTTCATACTTGGTTGGAGAGATTCATAGAGATTTTTTTTTCATTGGGAGTGATAAAATTATAGTGTGGTGGTGGGATCCTGGTATCCTACATGAAGATAGAGCCTCCATGATGGTACTGATATTTGAGATCATGCAGTTGAGACAATGTGATCCTAGCATTCCTTGGAGTATTATATTGCCACTTGAGATAGTGTCATTGGATAACATTGTCTATATGAAGTGCATAATGGACTATTGTTTTAGATATGTTGAAAGTTGTAACCCTGTAGGAATGAAATAAGTAAGGGACTCTTCTTTGAATGAGACTCAATTTCAAGGGAATTTTTAATTGCTCCAATCAAATAAGACTTTTATGTACATGTAGTTCCATGGATGGTCATACATAGGGGCTCACCCCTAGTTCTATAATGGCCAAGTATAATATCATATGATATTCATTTCTTAACTCCCAAACTGTAAATTGAATAAGACTTTTCATGCTGGCAAGTATGGACATCAAATTTGTCTTGTAATATATGAAATGAATTGCATGATCGGAAGTGTCTTCATCCACAAAATCAACATTCCAGTTATTCATAGCATCACGATCCCTATGTATAAGAATCTCAAACTCATTGTAGTTTATATATTTATTCTCTTAAAATCCATAAATGATCTCCCACTCATGCTCCCTAGAATATCTATGTACATTTGAAACTTCTTATTGTACTGTAGATTCAATTGAAGGCAATGGATTATGATTAACATGCCAAGGTTGGAATACTTTTTTTCCCAATTATGTGCTATCTCATCGGATGTGTGGTATGTATCTATGCAAAAATCATGAAAGTGCTTGTAAAACACCAACTTAAACCAACAAAATTCTACAGATTTTTGATCTTGCTGAGAAGGAACATAATTAAAAAAGGATACACACATAAAATATATGTATTATACCATGGTAACCATTTATCCCAATAGTGGCATTTTCCATATGACAATGATTTTGCAACATCTATCATGCAAGGTGCTCTATATTAATAGGCTGCTTAGTATATGCATCAATAAGAGAACTGTTATTGTCAGAATTAATTATATCAATCCACATTTATTTGAAAACCTTCATTCCAAAATTTAGAACAACAAATCAACGACTACATTCAGAAAGGGGAAGATCTAGAAGCATATGATATTTTTCACGTGCACCTATGTCCTTATTACCAATGGTTTCACAAAACTCTTGTATGGATGTGTTGCTAGTTCATTTGAATTTTCAATAGATGAGACACATATCAACATATTGTGGAATGTTTATGATCCTCTTTTATATTTTGTTGCATATTTTTCTATGTAATTAATCACCGCATGCTTTGAAAGAATAGGTTGCCAAAATGTATTGGCTCTTCACATCATCAATTCTTCACGATTATGTGTATTCAATCTTTCATCATTTCATATAGGTTCATACATTTTTATCCATTATCATCAACATAAAGTTTTGACTCATCACATAGATCTCATGGTGCCTTATATTGACATAATCATCTTCTTGCCTTCTTTTGGATGCATGGTTTTTCATCGCAAGTTATGTTGCGCTCAACACAATTAAGAAGTTCTTCATAATCCATCATTGGACTAGTTTGAAATATTTGACATGTGTCCTTTGAGAAAGGATGATCATCACCGTTGTTTCTAACCTGAATATTTCTTTGGTGTCAATCACATGGATTCATTACATGTATACATATGTCATTTTTTTTGCATATTTGTAGGATATTCAGAGTTCAAAGTGGCCATTTTAGGTGAATAATTTAACCATATAAATCCATGCATATGTGGAGATTCATGATGTTTCCATTCAGATTTACACCAATGATTTGTAGCTTGATGAAAATGATAGAAAACATCATCTCGAAACAATGTATGTCTCAGATGCATATAATGTGCTACAATGTGAGGATTATCAATTACATTTTGATGTCTCAATTTTCTTGTTTCTCCTATATTTATGGGGAAAGTACCATGCAATAAATTATGCAAATATGGACACTACATTTATTATGTACTTGGTGTGAAGAATCTCATGTGACACCTAATCTGTTGAATCAAGTCAGATACTCTATGCGACACTTACTCAAATATGCACTTGTACCTCTGAATACAATTTCAGTTGTCATTAATAATTCTACAAATTGTGAATCTATACTATTTTGTAGATGTTATTGTAATTCATTCATAGTTGTAGGTAGTTTTGTTATATTATTTTAAACAAAAATAACAGAGGAAGCTTGAGTTGATGTCTCATGCTCATATTAAGTAAAAAGTATATAAAGTGAAGGTTCCTTCCAAACTTATTGTCACGATGTCTCGTAAGATGTTTTTCATGCTCATAAAAATGGACATTTTGTATATGTGGTTGCAAACAATCTACTTCACCTCTAGGTAACAATTTTGGAAATGTCATATTAAAAAATACCTCCATGTTTCACTCATTAATGGGAGATGAGGCAATGCTATGCCAATTAAGAAATCAGTTGATCCACTGTTTCAATTATTTTCCTCTAGATTAGGGTTATTTTCCAAGCTCGCATAAGCTTGACATCACTTGGTGTAATTGGAGGCCTTGCTATAAAAGAATATGTTTGTAATCCATTTAAGATATCATTAAGCCTCAGTAACCCTTCCAACATTGCAAATTCTGTAGTAGTGTTTATCTTTGGCAGAGTAATATTTTAATCATATGTGAGACATGTATTTCAGTTTCAGATAACTCATATAGTGCATTATTAGAAACTCAAACATCACGGTAATATGGATCATTTTGAATTTTATACGACAATGCCTCCATTACTCTTTATCTTTTGATTATGAGATCATAACTTGATCCTTGTAATATTTTTTTTTCCACACAACAATCATCAAATATAAGTCTTTAATATGTCATGTAAATGCCATAACACCATCCTTAACCTCTTAGGTAAAGCTAATGGTATGTCCTTTATACATAACTTGCAATATTGCACTTGTGCATGCTATCAACATCTCTTCAACTTATGTGAGAACTACACGGACTTGAGGTTGTGCTCCTGGATCCATATGGTTATGAGTTGAAAATCTATGACGATTTCCATCTCTTTTACATCTTATGCGCATTCGAATTGTATTTTTATTCAATACTTGAATTCTAGCATATGACTCTTAACTCATGTTAAACATTTGAACTTCAACCAATCAATCAATCATATCATGGATTTTTCGATGTGCAATATTCATATCTTCAAATGCTACTAGCTATTATACTTAATTTGAATTTCTTTAGTTCAGACTATCTGATCAATTTGAATTTCTTCATGTGGGACTCTATCAATATGTATTGCATTAATTTGTCTAGTGAGAGCTGCAGGTTGAGCTTGAACATAGATATTGGATAAACTTATTTTCTTGATCAAATTACATTTTTCTTCAAGCTTTTTCATCAAGTACTATGGTTGTATTGGTTTAATTTTCTTTTCTTTTTCAAATTGCTCTTTGTCATTTCAAATTTAATTTTATCTATTTGTTTAGTTGAACAATTTTCAATTGTTGTGACTAAATTTGTTGATGTTCTTTTACTCGTTCATAATTTTGTTTTCTCTCTTTTTCTTGTTGATTAAATGTCATTTTTATGACTTTATTTGTTGGTGTTCTCTATTTTGTTCATGATTCCTTTTTCTCTCTTCTTCTTGTTGATTAATTGTCATTTTTTGTGTTTTTCTTTTTTGATATGCTCTTTATGTTTATAATTGTTTTTTCTTTGTTTTTGTTGTTGGTTAACTGTCAATTGTGACAAGGGGTGTATGTGATTCCAATAAAGGATATCTGAATAACTAGAAGTGGACAACTACCACTTACTAAGCATTTCCAACTTGACAATCTGAATTGCCAAGCATGTTAGTAGAAACTAACATCTCCTACTAAATACAAGTGCTCTCTGAAGAGGTGGTTTTGGTTGAACACCAACTAAATAGGCTAGCAAAAGTTGAAGTCTTATACTAAGTGGGTGGTTTAAGGCTGAACACAAACTCTCGAACTTGGCACAAAGGGCCATAGGTTTCGTCTAGAATTTGGCATGAAGCCTCAGAGGTTCTCTAGAAAGTGGTGGTTTGGGGACCACTATCTGATGTCTAGAAGAAGTTGAATTCTTCTTCTAAATGTGTGGTTTGAGGCTGACCACCAGGATCAAGAGCTCAATTGAACATGCCATTTTTGGCTCACTTGATCCCACTTGATTCTTTCCAATGGTCTTCGTTCCCCCTGTTAGGAACAATGTGAGGAGAGGGGAGTCTCATGGAGTCAACACTAGACATATAATACATGAGTACTCTGGGACATGGTTCTCTTTTATATGTCTGGCTACATCATTTTGAATTTGGCCTCCCAAACTGGTTGTGGATTAGGCTCACTTAATTTTGCTTACTTGATGAAGGCCATGACTTCTTTTTTTCAAAAGGACATGGATTCGAAACTTGAATCCTCACATCATGTTCCTCCCTCTCAGGTACAAGATAAGAAGTGTTACAATATTCTGTTGTAAGTTTCACTCTTGTAGGTTTCTTTAGCTTCACACACCGTTTTGAAGAATGGTTATGCTTCCTGCAATGCTAAAAAGGATGAATATAAAAACACTAATATTTCATATGGCCAACTCATTCACAATGTTGGCATTTAGAACTTTGTAAATATTCTAACATAATTTCGTTGTTTTGGTCATTTGTTGGCAACTGATAAGAATCATCTTCAAAGCGAGGATTGTTTTGAACAAACATTAGTTCACAATGTTGAATCCTGGGTTGTACATCATATTCTTTGGATTTCAAATCCTACATATGATTGATCATATTCGAGAGTATCTTTGCTAATTGTGATTGAGTCGTCTACAAATGTAAGTAATAGAGTGTTCAACAACTCTAATTTTTATTCAGTTTGAGACATTAGGAGTACTGTGTGATGTCTCCTTGTGTAGGAAGGATCAAGTATAAATGAGTCAATCAAACTGAGGGCTTCTTTCAACTATGCCATTTACAAACAATATTTTAGCATACTCAAATTCAAAAGGCAAGGGATGCCTGTCTCAGCCGAAAATGCACCCACATATAATGCAATTCAACTTTTCTTCAATTTTGATACTATATAAAAACACACATGCAAGCACATAAAAAATGCATTATAACTTACAAACAAACAACAATTTGCAAGTTACACTCCTAAATATTGAATTAATGAATCTGTTATACCCGATTTCTTGAATGACGATGATTTGCTTCTGTAGTCTTATTCTTTTGGAGTAGCTATCAAAACAAGTTACAAACTTGCTTGGGTCCTTCAAATGGGAACACCGAACTAATATCAAATCTCCCCTGGAATCTCAAATTACAAATACATAGGAACTCAACCCTCCTATTCCCATAAAGATAATGTTAAGTTTGTCAACACAATGAGCCAAATTCAACTACTTTCCTCACAATATCTCCATTAGCAATATTAGCACTACATACTACTACAATATTTGGAATATGTAAGCAATCTAAGAAAATATTCAACAATAATATCAGTGAAAACAATGATTATAATAGCTCCTAAACTTCACAAAATGTTTTTGAACAAAAGCTTTCTTTCATGCCATGCGTTGTAGCAATAAAAGTAGGAATATCCACATACAAGTATAGGTCTAAAAATCTTTCATGGACTAGCTCTTGACAATGCCACAATCTAAATTGTAAAATCAATATTCCTTATCCTTGCTTCAAGAATGGAAGATACAGTGGGAAACCCTCACTTTTACTGAGGCATACTCCAAATTCTCTCAAATTCTTGCAATAAGAGGAGCATATTTTTTATCTTCACTATAAAACAATGTAGCAACACCTAGACATGTATTCAAATGCAAATATGTGTCTTTCTTCTCATAGAGGATTTAAATTATACAATCAAAATTTTACATCCTTCTCAACCACATAAAGGAGAACATACCTCTCACTACATCACTCATAAAACAAGGAAAGTAACTTGAGCAAAAATATTTCTTTCCAGAGTATTCACATGTCTTCTGACAATGGAGATAGTTTGCAATAACTCACAATAAAATTAAGACCATTGAACTTACAACACACGGTAGGAGTGGTCATAGCTCTCAAGAGAAATTTTGTAGGACTCCAACATGGAGGTAGATGAGGAGAGATCACATCATCAACCACAACTCCAAGAGAAGTCACAACACCCACACACTAGAGGAGAGAGGTCATAGCATCTCTGGTCTTTAAGAGAGGGGTCACATGCACCCAGAGAGAAAGGGCACAACTCCATGATACACCCTAGAAGTCTATCCATATATTTAAACTCTATGGATGAGAGAGTATTCAACGTACTTCTTCAAAACAAGAGTCTCCACTCCTTATCGCGGATCTTCAACAAAAGAAAGCACAATCAATAAAATAGTTATGGTTGAGGAGAGGAGCTTCACCTCTCAAATAGAACTTCCACTCGAATCATTGATTCTCATCACCACTGGGAGAAAGAGAGCCACCATCTCTGCCTTATAAACCCTCCACCATAAATAAATAATAAATAGTGAACAGATCGAGCTGCTAGAGGGTGAGTCTATTAACCACAATTCAAATTAATATATAACAAGGTTAAAGAAAATCTCACAACCATCTACTATAACATGGTATATTTCGAACCTGACTGTATTCACGGGGTTTATGTTCACCACTGTCACATAGATGTACAATCCTCATGTAGGTGTTGGTGAGGGAGATAGAGTTCCAAGGGGAGTTATAACTGGATGTAGCAACACGCAATAAGATAGGAATGCACCAATGCACAAAAAGTTAGGGCTTCCACCCTCCATGGTTCAACACACTCCATAGAGAGATCATATAGCTATTACACTTCAATGTAACATCAAACATCACTTGTAGAGATTTTCCATGAAGTAGCAGGCTCTCAATTGACCACACACAACACGAAATCACATCACAAGCCTTTTCCTGAGAGGAGAAGCACCAATATCCTGATATCACACACTTTCAATGCAAAAAATATCAACAAATTCAATGAAAGGTTCTTAGAAACCATAAGATGTAGTTTAGGGTTTACATTTCAATGCAACACTTCATCTTAGCAGACATAGCCTTCATTTGGAGTCTTTCATTTCTTTCACCAATATATATATAGCATATATTTCATTGTTAAATGATACCAAGATCAATACTGCACCCAGTTAAAAAAATACCAACACACATGCTCCAGATATGCCCCATGCTTCTTGCTCCACATAGCTCCAGTTCGAATTGAACACACAATAGAACATTGGTCTTCTTGTTGGTCTCACATAGCTACCAAAGAGAGATCCAGAAAGCATTCACACATTTCAATGTTATGAGTCTTAACCAAAAAACACAGTCTTCTATGATATCGATAATAGCTCCAACTCGAACTCTTCAATATAGGTGAATGACACCAAAATGTATAAAAATGTGGCTTTCAATGCATAAATAACTCAACGCACAACACTAAATCCGAAGTAGAATCTAATTCAATGGTGAAGAGGAGGTCTCAACTCTAACAAATGATCAAATGAGTAGACAAAGAGTAGTGAGATAGACCTGAAACACATAGCTAAAATTAGGGTTTGTGAATTATTAGAGAGAGGGCACAAGGAATAATGGACCTTCAAGGATAAGTTAGTAACAGATAGCATAAAGCACCAACTCTTCCCTCTCTTGAGTTGTGTTCACACTACACAACAAAATAGTGTAATAGATGAGAGGGGAGATAGCTCATTAGAGTGGAGGAACTGAGAATGAGTGAACAAGAAGAATGGCAAAAGATTGAGGAGGGCACAAAAGGCATAAGGGAAGAATGAATGAGCAGAGGGCATGAATGCAGGACTGGCATAACTTTTTCCATACATGTTTTTCTTTTTCTTTTTTCTTAGGATTGATGAGCAGCAACAAAGGCATCTATTTAATGCCTTCATCATGCATAGAAACACATGGGATATCTACTTGAGTCATTTGAGTGAAACATGTGACATGGAGATGAGCTATTCCCCAGAGTGTAGCTTACATAAGGGAAATTTGATTGCTTTCCATTCAGTTAATCCAATAGGCGTGTTTATTCATCTATGGATTGGGGAAATAGAGACATGTTGGAGATGAGTACCCAAGGGAGTAAGTCTCTTGCTTGCATTAGTGGATAGTCACTTTACACATCATTCATATTTTATGAGTAGCATGGAAATATATGGCTTCTATATGATTCCTTGGGTATACTTGGATTGACATGGGATTGTCACTTGTGTCATTTGGATAGCAATGATATGTGTCTCAGTGCTAGTTTGTACATTGAACATAAGGAGTTTCATACTTGGTTGGAGAGACTCATAGAAATTTGATTTTTCATTGGGAGTGATAAAATTATAGTGTGGTGGTGGGATCCTCGTATCCTACATGAAGATAGAGCCTCCTTGATGGTACTGATATTTGGGATCATGTAGTTGAGACAATGCGATCCTAGCATTCCTTGGAGTATCAAATTGCCACTTGAGACAATTCCATTAGATAGCATGCAGCAGTGGCAGTGGGATCCAGTAATTCCTTGGCATGATGGATTGTTTTGGATGATGTTCATGACTATTGGAGTACAGTAAAAGAAATGGAATCCTGACATTGCTTGTTTCGAGTTCAGTTGGAGAAACAATTTGGTTGTTAGCTTGAGAGACTGAGCCAACCTTCATTTGCATGAGTCTATGTACATAGAGCAGTGGTTCAATTTCCTATGTGGGAAACCATTTGATGTATGGATGCACTATGTTCCCGTTTGGTCGTTTTAGATTCTGCAAAAGACTCTTTGTGTTGATGGAATAAGGTGGCATGGGAATTTTTTTGGCAACCTTCATCCTGGTAGACCACCAGACAAAACAACTGAGCATCTCTTCGAATGGGTAAGTGAGGAGTATGCCCATAGTTCAGCATTTGCATACAAGGGAGAGGAAGAGAATGTAGTTGCATATGCATTTCTCCATTTTTGATAGAGGGTTCGTTTACTTGGAAGGTTAAGTTAGTGGTATAGTCTTCTAAACACAATTTTGCATGTGACCCATTGAATGATTTGATCCAATGAGAACAATACGAGATCATAAGTGGATAAAGTTTTATAACAACATTTTGTAGGTAGTGCATATGTTTGTCATCACCCCTATTTTCATTTGCTTGAGGACAAGCAATATTGGGAGCTTGGAGGATTGTAATGTCCTCACTTTTACAGGCTCCATGATCATTCCTTTAACCCATCCAATCCCTATGGGTTTAGGCAGAAAAATTAAATTATTTGGTTAGGGATTAATTTTGGTCTATGGTTATCTCTTTAATTAACGTACATGTTTGAGAAGTGATATAGTCCATAGTGTAAATATTTAATTATTAATAAATTGTGTGATGAGTGGAAATGCTTAGGTGGCCCAGGAGAGCACATAATAGTTTAGGTGGACCCTATGAGCCACAAGGAATTTGGAAGAAAAATAGTGCAAAGAAAGAAAGCCATTAAAATATGGAAAGAAACATAAAAGTAGGAAAGCACAAAAAAAATGGAAAGAAAGCAACCAAAAGCATAAACAATAGACAAAATAAGGAAAAGCAGGAAAAGCAGTATAAAAGAAAAGAGGAAAAAAGTTTCCTGATTTTGGAAGATAAGGATAAAGAAAAATTAGTAAAAGTAGGAAAGCAAGCAAAAGGAATATGGAAAGATACAGAGGCTAATTTTATCTAGTGAGGGAAAATTCATGGAGGCAAGTGGGTAAAATGCAAGAGAGACTTTCCAAAGAAGCATCCATATCCTCTCCCAAAGATTATTAATTATTATTTTATTCTTTTCATGAGAGAATTCTAGAAGAAAGGAAAAATCCATTAGAATTTTATAAAAAGAGGTTGAGCACTTCATTTCACATCTTTTTCTAGTGTTGATTTTGAAATTGAAGAGCTCTGATGCTTTTCAAGACTTGGGAGATGTTCCCCTTGTCACTAGTTGGGGGATGTGTCCCTTTTATACAGTGTAGCTAGTTGAAGCAATTCAATTAGTGATTGAGGAGTTGGAACCCCTCTTCATATCATTTAGGTTGATGTAGCCTATGATATATTTTGCAGTTCTGATATGTGCATCCAAGGTGTTGAAGTATAAATCCTTAAGAAGAAGGAGTTTAATGTGTGAGCTTGCAGTGCCTAGTCTAGTTTTTGTGAGCATTGTGATAAGGAGGGAACACATGTGCTTCATGGTAGCTACTGTTAGGTTCCATTTTGATCCAAGATAACCAATATCAAATGGATAACACACTCAAGATAAATGAGATCAAATTTGGGTCGAATTGGAGCTTGGGAGACAAGTATTTTTAATAAGATCTCATTTTCTTGAGCAATTGCTTAGCTTATTTATATGTAACTTCTCTAATACAATGTCCATTGTTATAAAAATATTTCTAGTGGTTTTATGTTGTTCTAATAGACTCTTAATATATTATCTTATTCTCCTATTGTTATTCAAGTGAAGTGTTGAAGATCCAGCGTTTCAGATTCCAAGAGTTTGATGTAATTCTTCAGTAAGCTAATATTGTATTGGAAGGTGATCTTTATTCAGATTGATTTGGATACTATAATTTCATTTATGATATGTAATCCATGTCCTATTAAATATTATATTTTAGTATTGATATTCAATTATGCAAAAATCATATATTCGAATGAATCTTCCTTCCTATGCTTGTTTGATGGTAGATTTTGACTACTTTTTAGCTTACAATCCATAGACTATCTTGTGGACCTCCAAATTTATTTATGTGAATTTATGATGCTATAAAAATCCAATTTGATCCCATCCCAGGCCTTAATATTGAAATTTGTGACCTTCCAGTGTTGTTTGGATTTGCTTGAAGATTAACTAGTTGGGTAGTCCCGGTTTTGCAATTATCTTTATAGCTTCCAAATTCTTCCCAATTTGAGTAAAATATTTATTTTAGTGTTTATATAGTAGGTTTGGATTTATATATAGGATATCCACTTCCAGTATACACTATAATAGGTTGTGTTCCACATAAGTCATGGGGCCATTTCCTTGAAGCCTTTGGTTTAGTCAAAGGAGTTTACCTATGCGTGATGCATCCAAATGATGTGAAACTGTCGAAGTTGGGAGTTTCATTTAGGTTGTTGAATACTTTCCTAATCCTTATCAGATACAAAACACATCATTCTGGGAAAATCCAGGGAATTTTAGTTGTGTTTGAGTTTTAGTTTTAAATTCCTAGTCCAAAACTAGTCATAGTTGAGCTAGTGTGCCTGGATCTTAATTTAGGTACATTACACATGGTTCATATCTGATGGAGGTGGTTCTAATGGTTGTATTTATTCCTTATATTATTGAAGGTGCAATGTAGGTGGCATACTTTCTAGTTTCGGTCAAAATCTGCTTGTGGGAAGGCGCACCAGTGGAGCAAATCTTTCATTTCGGAGCAACACTTCTCTTTCTTTCTCTATTGGTTTTTGAGTAGCCATATCTCCCTTCTCTGTAACATATCTCTATGATATTTTACAGCTATTTTAGCATCCATATATGTAATATCTATTAATTTCCACTTCATAGTAAAAATCCATAGTATTTTCCATTATTTGGTTCAATATTCATACACTAGTTGTTTAATGTAAAATTTTTCAAAAATAGGTTGTACAATCATAAGTATTTGTCTGTAAAACTTTCATAACCATCTCTTGAAGTTTGTTAATGATAATTTTGGGTGATTTTGGGAGTGTTATGGTTGATTTGAAGTTCTTTGGGTCAAATTCGAGTAGATTAGAGGGTGTTTGGAAAAGCTTGAATCTAGGATTTTTTCTATTAAAATTTGAACTAGTTTCTCTATGTCATCAAGGTTGGGTTAATATCTTTGATTTTCTTAAGTGGGGATATTACAACCTCCAAGTGATTACACAAAAGTGTTTATGTATATGTGCATATACGTAAGCACTTCTACATATGCACCTGGAGGTGCTTTCCATATGCGGACATATACATAAGCTTTCAGATACGGAAAGTGCTGCAGGCGCATATACAAAAACGCTTCCATATATATGCAATACATAATATTTCATATATGTGTAATGTGCATATATGGAAGATTCTTTACATGCAAATATATGGAAGGACTTCTGTATATATTCTTAGAGGCACTTTCTGTATATGAAAGATTTCCATATATGCACATATACAAAAGATTCCATATATGCGCATATATGAAGGGTTTCGTATATGCACATATATAGAGGCACTTTCTGTATATGCACATATATGGAGGATATTTTCATATATCCACGTATAGTGCTTCCATATATGCACTTGGAGGCGCTTTTCATATATGCGCATATACATAAGATTTTGTATATGCACATATGCATAAGCTTCAATATAAGGAAAACACCTCTAAGTGCATATACGAAAGCACTTTCGTATATGCGCATATAAGGAAGAGCTTCCATATATGCACATATACAAAAAAGCTTATGTATATGCTTCTAGAAGCGCTTTCCATATAGAGAAGCTTCTGTATATGCGCATATATGGAAGCTTCTATATATGCATATATACAAAAACACTATATACGTATATATGGAAGCTTCCATATATGTGGATATATGGACGATTCTGTATAATATATGGAAATCACCTCTAGACATATATACAAAAGCTTTTGTATACGTGCATATATGAAGCACTTCTATATATGCACATGTACATAAGCTTTTGTATATGCACCTTATTGTGCTTTTCGTATATGCACATATAAAAAAGCTTATGTATATGCGCATGGAGGCGCTTTTTGTATATGCAGTATACGAATACTTATGTAATATATGTGCATATACATCAGCGCTTGAATGTGCTTTTTGTATATGTGCTTGGAGGCGCTTTCCATATTCAATATATGTGCATATACAAAAGTTTTCGTATATGCACATATATAGAAGCACTTATGTATATAGGGTGCTCATCTTCTTAATCTATAAAAGAAAGAGGGTGCTCCACTATGAATCATTCTAGTTGTTTTATGTGACTTAGATTGCTATTGCAATTTATGTTTTAAATTACTATATAAAGATGCCAAATTTGACATATACACTATAACTTATATATCATGACTCTAATGTACTATTAGCCTATTAGGTCCTTTGGAAGCATTGAAAACCATTGTCCTCTAAATATTTGTTCCTAGGTGAGTTATAATGGAAAAATTAACTATCTATAACCCTAATGTGCATGCTATCTATTCCATTGGATTTGTCTCCTTTCAACAATACTAATGATTGTGTGTAACTTGTTTTTTGTGTACATATGTGTACTCCAAGGCACTTGTTTTAGAAGAGACCTACCAAAGGATATGCAGTTCATTCTCGTCACTCTCACTATGAGAACATCGATTTTTATATTGTACTTCTACATATTTTTAGAAATACATGCTACAAATTCGTAAATTGTCCAGTTGATTTTCCTTACATGAGAAGACGACAAAGGAAAGGAAGATCTAATTGTAGAGGTAAATCGAATGCATCTAAGATGATATCATTTTGTTAAAATTTTCAATGAATTTGCAGGTTTTTACGTCATACTATTCTTTGTTTCAAGTTGAAAAATGATTAATTGTTTTGTAATTTGAGGTAACACAAATGCATCCAAAGTAATATTGTGGGGTGATTCCATGAATGTGCTTCACGCTTTTTGGCAAGCAGGGTGCCAAAATACGTGCACCAAGCCGTCGATCGAGGGTTGGTTTAAACCCTCAATCGAGGTATTGCTCAATCGAGCTGTTGAAACAAAAAAAATGAGCCCGCGATCGGCCCAGGCTCATTTGCAACCATTACAGTAAAATTTTAACAGCTTGGTTGACGCTCCAAAGATCGACTGAGGAGATAACATCCGCTCTCCTTCCTCAAACGAATTCACACAACCATGTCTTTAAGTCCACTAGGTAGGTGGACCAAAAACCTTCCTCTATTTTTTGTTTTGTTATTTAAAATAATTTTATTTATTACTTGTTTTTCTAAATTTATATCAATCGACAAAGTTTATGCTGTCGATTTTATTTTTAAAAGTGCACTGGCAAGCAAAAATGCTGACAGATTACACATTTGGAAATAAAACTGGGAACATAAATGTTGTTTTTTTTTCCTATAGATTTAACCAAACTCTGAAAAAAAACCATTGAAATCTACATTTTTTATACCTAAGAACCTATCAATTACCAAGAACCATGTGAAAATCGATTTTAAATATAGTTTAAATATGTTTTTAATTTTTAATTTAAGTTTTAAATATATATGTTTATATCAATCGGAAACGTTTATGCTACCAGTTTTATTTTAAAATGTGTATTAGCAAGCATAAATGTTGCCCGATTTTTTTCAATCCTCTAAGAATTCCAGGATATTGAAAACAAAATACACATTTGAAAATAAAACTAAGAACCATGTGAACAAAACCAAGAGCCATGTGAAAATTGATTGAATTACTAAGAACCATGAATTATCTATTACCAAAAACCACGTGAAAACTGATTGAAAACACCGAGTGAAAACATGTGCGACAAAACTAATTACATTAGGTTAAATATGTTTTTAATTTTAATTTAAGTTTTAAATATCTATGTTTATATCAACCGACAATGTTTGTGCTACTTGTTTTATTTTAAAATGTGTATTGGCAAGCATAAATGAGGCCGGGTTTTTTTCAATCCTCTAAGAATTCCAGGATATTGAAAAAAAAATAAAAATACATATTTGAAAATAAAACAAAAAACCACNCTATAAATAAATTTTTAATAGTTGTCTTTTTTTATAACAATAATAACAAATAAATAGATTGACCACTTAAAACCAAATATTTAAAGGAGCAAAGAAATTTCCTGAGTTGTAGCTACCTTGTATTAAGTGATATGCTCATTAAAAAGGATTGTAAAAGAAATCTACAGTTACACATACTTATGTGTATCCCTATGTGTACATATAGATTAGTGTCAATTAGATTTCTTTATGTATATGGTGAATTAAGGTTAAATATGTTTGGGAGTGTTTATGATGTCGGTTTTATTTTAAAATATGTATTGGCAAGCATAAATGATGCCCGATAACACTGCTGGTTTTATTTTAAAATGTGTATTGGCAAGTAGAAATACTGCCCAATTTTTTTCAATCCTCTAAGAATGCCAAGGGGATTGAAAAAAAAACACACATTTGAAAATAAAACCTGAAACATAAACGTTGTCGATTTGTCCAATAAATTTCAATAAGATGATAAAACCATGTAACAAAAACCAATAACATTAAAAAAAATACATTTGAAACCTTTGAAATTGATATTTTTATATCTTTGTAACTTAAATTTTTATAATTTTAATTTACATATTTTATCTCTTTTAATTTGATTATTGAATTTTTAATTTCATAAAAAATTCTTATTTTAATAAATGTTGATTTCTTATATAAATATATGTTGAATTTTTTATTTCACAAAAATTTCTTATTTCAATTGATACATAGATATGCTAGATTAAGAGCCATTTTCCCTTAAGTAATTATTTTCCTATGTTAATGATTTGATGTAATTGATTATACTTAGCACATGCTCCTAAGTTTAATGAATATAAAAGTGATTAAATGTGTCACAATGGAATGTGATGTGCAAAGACTTCTTCAGAGCAGAGTTCATTGCTTCGTGCTCAATGGAGCACAAGAGGATATGAGGTGGACCCACAGAGCATGGCTTGTCAGCGTTCTTGTTCACTGAGGCATGAGGCCACACAAGGGTCAGCTGCCTTTGGAGACATCAACGGGAAAATTAATGTGTCGGTTCATCTTGACGATATAAATCCAGATCCTGAGGAGGAGGAGGAGGTGCACTAGGACACATGTACATTAAGCGCATATTTATTTTTATAGATACATTTTCAGTAAATTTTTAATATAGAATGCGTTCAATTTCACTTGCAAGTTATAATGTATATTTTGATTGACATTTGTGTTTTTGTTTGGATTGCAACTGCCCCCCGGGGATCTTATGATGACGAGGTTGCTCGTATCACCCTTTCTGATATTACCACCCAACGAGACTGGGTGCACTCATGCGTTTGTACATTCATGTAGGATTCTCCTACCATATGCTCATTGCTTATGATGCTATTAGTAATTGATGATCTACTGTTCCTCTATAGGAGAGTGGGACCTCTCAGTGACATCTGGATTTTTGCATGCTAGAGGAGAAGACAGGATGTTATGGGTCCCGATAAATGGGATGTGGTGAAAGCCGCCACAAGAGCCCATGACATCATGGGAACTTTGTTCGACATCCCTCTTGATCGTGTTCCTGGTCAACCACTTGGACTCATGGAGTTTATGCTCGAGGTCGCGACACCATATGTTTATGATAGATTTATTGGAGCATGGGGCATGTTCCCCCACCATGACAAGATCCCTTTATAATTTTCAAAACATGTATATGCAGAGTTTGTTCTAGAGATGCACCTAGATTACACCAGCACCGCATATGAATTCTTTTGTTCTGATAGGGAACGCAGCTACTAGCGTCCTGGAGCTCGAAGAGAACCTTCTTTAATGCCACCCACTCCAAGGTTGGTATTGGTTCTAGACAAGATGATTACCGAGGCAGAAGATGTAGGCCAGGCATCCTAGCTTGCTACAGAGGCCAAACGGGGGATTGTAGACTCATTGCTCATTATCATGGGTAATGTTATTATTGTTGTGCAAGGAGAGACATACAAACCACCCCTTGCACCTCCACAACCAGAGATAGAGTGTATGGAGATGATCTACTCAATTTTATTGATGAGGAGGCCTTACTTGGGTATGCTCAGTTAGCTCAAGATGCATATTTTTGGATGTATCACAGATGGAGTGCACCATGACAGGTATATTTTTGTACAATTATGTATGATTTCATGTTACATCATAAATTGAATGCTCAATAATACTTAAAGGGTGTTTTTTATTACTCCATTTAGGGGACCACATTCATGGCTGAGCTCTTTCATAGTGACCCGTTGGTTGTTGGTTCTGAGCGAGGTCCACCCGCCCGTGACAGACATGAGGACCACTAAGGTCCTAATCTATCGGAATCAGTTGTGGAGGTAAGTTATAATTTACATATTCCAATTCAATCTATGTTTATTAATCTCAATTTATAATTTATGTTTTAATTATAGATTCAAGATTTTATGTTTTAGATCCTAGCTTTCAAGTTCAAATTGTATAGGGTAGATGCAAGGCCATTGCTCAGGGTGATACACATGAGGACCGCCAAGTTCCTAACCAACCAAACTTGGACATTGAGGGAAGTTTATGTAATTCAACTCACATTGTCACGTTCCCGACCCTCTGACCGGCGAAGAGGGCGCTACCATGCCATTAACCATCTGGGAAACTAGCCCCATGAACATGTACATACATGTAATACTGAAATAAAATGCTTTGAAGTAAACATACAGAGATGCATAATTATTCAATATATAGCGGAAGCAAAACCATACATTCAAGCATTCAACATGTTCATCATAATTCATTAGACATCAAATATAATTGTGAATATAATTGCAGAGATGAAATACACAAGGATACTTATCTTGTGAGGAATTAGTTCTGCAACCAGCTACATCGCTGCAATGTTCCACCCAACCATAGGCCAGTGTGCTCCTTAATCTCTCAGCAACACTGCCACCCCCGAGCTGGGCATGATTCCCCAAGGAATAAGGAACAAGTAGGCTTACACATAGCCAAGGATACACAAATCAGCCAAGCCAACACAGTTGGGTTTATCAGGCCATCAACAAATCAGCCAAGCCAACACAGTTGGGTTTATCAGGCCATCAACAAATCAGCCAAGCCAACATAGTTGCGTTTATTAGGCCATCAAGGAGCTGGGAAAAGATGAATGCTAAGCTTGTGAGCTCATTGAAGAGCTAAGGACACCTACACTAGAACTAGCCTAACTTCTAGGACACCCACACACACCCAACACAAGGAAATCAGTCCCTTCTCTGCTACACAGTCCCTCAGGCCCTGACCTCCCTTCCAGTGCTATTCAGGGGTTGTGGAGAAGAAATCCAACCCTCTAGCTCTGTCTATGTGGCTCCCAAACACACCAGGTTTATCAAGCAAACCAAGCCCTCATTCCCACTCCAACACAGTCTAAAGACCAACCACTACATACATGCAACAAAACAAGCAATTCACAGCTTGGACAGGGAAATCCGTTTCCTGAGTCATTCTTGGCCCGATCGTGGAGAAAATGACCCAGTACGAATCCACAACAAACCAAAAAAAAAAAACGAAGAAGAACCCACATCAAACCACAAATCGCGGGGAAAACAACAGCCCTGATCTCAACATTGAAGCAACAGGAAATACACATCCCAAGTTGGAAGAAAAGATCTGACTCTCAGCCTGGACAGGGAAAGCATATACACAAACCCCAAGTCGATATGAAAAACACACACCCACAGCCCAGAACGTGAATGGATCCTTCACAGGGAAATCATGGATGACATAAAATGGATCCCCAGCTAGCTACGTGAGGAAACAATCCCAACCTGTGCATGAGGAAAACAACCCCAGCCTGTGCGTGAGGAGAAGAGAACGACTCCCCTGCGTGAGGATGGGAAAAAACAATGGAAGAATGGAGAATGGAGTATGCAGAATGGAATCCTTTGCTTTCCTTGCCCATGTGAAGTGAAAGGGTCTATTGGTGGAGTGTGCGTGTGGGCAAGGGCTGACAGTCCTGCGACACACCACTGCCCACCAATAACTGCCCCAACTAACATCAGAATTTTTAATGTGGTAGTTGACTGATGAGACAAGGAAAGGTGAGTAAGTCAAAAGGGTGGGTGACAACTAAATGGGTTTAACAGCTGACACATGGCTTATCCCCATAGGCTCAAGGTTTAATAATTCCCCCTCCTTATCCTTAGGAAAATCACGCCCTTTTCATCATGGTTTCATTGACATAGCTGGTTGGGGTTCATTTTAATTAAATGCATACTTACATGATGCCAAAACTATAATGTACTGTATAGCACGATATGCCATCGGCAACGATCTTCAATCGCTGGAACATAACACAACCAAATTGATGGTGGGGATTTTGCCTTTAGCTCCACACCACGATTAATTACAATATATACATCATATACATTTAATGCAAACGTGGTCAAAACCAGGGTGTTACATTCCCCTCCCCCTTCAATAGCACTGTCCTCAGTGCTTTACAAAATTTGAACAAAATGCTACACTGGTACCACCTCAGTGTTCCGTAGAATTGAACAAAAATGGATGTGCCAACTGCATGTAATCCTCTAGCTCCCACCTCTAGCTCCCACGTAGCCTCTTCAGGTCCATAGTGCTCCCACTGCACCTTTACCTGCCCTATGGCTCGGTTCCGGAGCATTGTGACCTTCCTGTCGAGGATGCGCATTGGCTCGATTTGGAACTCTCCTTCGGGTTCCACCTGAATCACATCCCAATTTATCACATGGTTAGGATCATGTACATATTTATTAAGCAAAGAAACATGAAAAACATTATGAGCTCTAGTGCTAGTAGGCAATGCAAGTCTATATGCAACTGGCCCTATTCTTTCAAGCACTTCAAACGACCCATAATATCTTGGTGACAGCTTGGCACAACTCCCAAGATTCAAGGAACTCTTCTTTGCTTGCACTCTGAGGTAAACATGATCCCCAACACTGAACTCCCTGTTCACCCTATGCTTATCTGCATAGCGTTTTTGTCTGTCCTATGCTGCTTTAAGATTCTACCTGATATTTACAACCTCCTGCTCCATTTCCTTGAGCAGTTTTGGACCAAGCACAACACTGTTCACTGAATTATCCCAAGTCACTGGTGTCCTACACCTTCTTCCATACAAAGCTTCATACGGACTCATCCCCAAGGATGCCTGCTGCCCATTGTTATAAGCAAAATCTACCAAGTGTAAGTAATCTTCCCACTTGGTTGGCTTGTCCATCACATACATGCGAAGCATATCTTCAAGCACCTGATTAAATCTCTCTGTCTGACCATCAGTCTGAGGATGGTATACAGTGCTGAAGTTTAGCTTCGTACCCAAATCCGCAAATAAGCCCTTCCAAAAATTGGAAGTGAACTTGACATCTCTGTCAGAGACTATTGCCTTAGGAAATCCATGCAATTTGAAAATCTCCTTCATGAATATCTTTGCAATGTCATCAGTCTTATGCGTAGACTTAACCGATATAAAATGCGCTACCTTTTTCAACTTGTCTACCACAACCATGATGGAATCATGTTGTTTCCAAGTCATCGACAATCTCGTAATAAAATCCATGGAAATAACTTCCCATTTCCATTTTGGAATTGGCAAAGGCTGTAACAAACTTGCTGGGTGTTGATGCTCAACCTTTACCTGCTGACATTTCATGCACCTTGAACTGTATTCGGTCTTGTCCTTTTTCATTCTTGGCCAAAAGCACTATTTTTTGGTGGTAGCAATTGTCTTCCGGTATCCTGGGTGACCAGAATACGGAGCTTGATGGATTTCATCCATAACAACTCTCCTCAAATCTGCTACATTTGGAATATAAATTCTACGTTTATAAGTAAGAAGTCCATCTTCTTCCAATTTATATCCCTTATACCTCTTCTCAAGACTTTGCCGCTGCAATTTGTCTTTTACTAGCTCATACAATTCATCTCGAGCAGTACGATTAACAATCTGCTGCCTCAAATCTGATTGACAAATACTAAGAGATGCCACATGCATTTCCTGCACCTTCCTACTGAGCGCATCAACTACCTTATTCTGCCTTCCCTTTATGTGCTTGATTTCAAAATCAAACTCACATAAAAACTCCAGCCATCTTGCTTGCCTAGCATTCAGAGTAGGATGATCAAATAGATACTTCAGACCACAATGGTCTGTCCTTAGTTCAAATCTTCTACCCATCAAGTAATGCCTCCACATCTTGAGGGCACTATGGCTACAAGCTCTAGATCATGAGTGGCATAGTTATTCTCATGCTCTTTCAACTTTCTTGACTCATAACATATCACGTGGTTGTCTTGCATAAGGACTCATCCAAGCCCTTGTTCGCATGCATCGGTACACACCACAAAATCTTTCTCTGGATCTGTAACTTTCAATACGGGTGCACTGGTGAGATGATTTTTCAACTGCTGGAAGCTTTATTCACACCTCGATGTCCATTCAAACTTTATCCCCTTCTTTTGCAAAGAAGTGATGGCATGTGCAACTTTGGAGAATCCATCAACGAATCTCCTGTAGTATCCTACAAGTCCCATAAAAGATCTTACATCTGTCACATTTCTTGGAGTAGGCCAATTCATAATGGCTTCAATCTTTTCAGGGTCCACAGATATACCCTCTTCTGAGATAATGTGACCCAAATACTGAATTCTATCTCTATAAAAGTCACACTTGCTCAGCTTTGCATACAGATAATGCTCCCTGAGCAATTGCAATGTCAATCTCAAATGCTCTTTATGTTCTTCCTCATTCTTAGAATAAATAAGAATGTCATCAAGGAAAACAAGAACAAACTTGTCCAAATACCTGCTGAAGACACGCTTCATAAGGCACATAAATGTAGCTGGTGCATTTGTGAGGCCAAATGGTACCACTACAAACTCATAGTGTCCATACCTTGTTTTGAAGGCTGTCTTATGAATGTCTTCATCCTTGATTCTCACTTGACGATAACCAGACCTCAAGTCAATCTTGGAAAATACCTTTGCTCCTCTCATTTGATTAAAGAGGTCATCAATCCTAGGCAAAGGATATTTATTCTTCATAGTAACCTTGTTCAATTGTCTATAATTGATACACAACCTAAGTGTACCATCTTTCTTCTTTACAAACAGAACTGGTGCTCCCCAAGGAGACACACTCGACCTGATATACTTCTTTTCCAACAACTCTTGCAGTTGCATCTTCAGTTCTAGCATCTCTGGTGTACTCATCCTGTAGGGTGTCTTGGACACTGGTGCTGCTCCTGACACAGGTTCAATTGTGAAATCAATGTCCCTCTTTGGAGGAAGCCCTGGAATCTCATTAGGAAACACATCCTTGAATTCCTGTAACACCTAATAGTCCTCCAACCTAGGAGTCTCATCCCTAGTTGCCTCTAAAATACGAGCTGCATACAACTGGCAACCCTTCCTACAGAACTTCTTCAACTGCATTGCTGAAACCTGCCTTACCGAAATCACCTTTGGAATACCTTTCACAACTACTGGGTTCCCTTCTTCATCCATGCATTCGAAAGTCTTATTATAACAGTCAAGCCTTACCTTGTGAGCTTCTAACCAATCCATTCCGATGAGAACATCATAGGAACCGAGTGGTAGAACATTCAGATCTACACAAGTGACCAATCCATTCATGACCAATGGACATTTCTTTACCACTTCACTAACCTTTCTCTTAGTTCCAGTGGCTAGCTAAACTAACCAAGATTTTCTATGCTTTACTTTCTTAAAAGCACAAATCTCCACTACTCTAGGAGTAATGTAACTATGAGTAGAACCGGGGTCAATCAAAATAGAAACAAATTGCTCAACAATCTTACCTGTAACTTCAACCACAGTTGACTGGTGATCTGCTTGGCGGTCCTCCAGTGCTGCATAAATCCTAGGGACTACCCTTGCTACTTGATGCACTATTTCTGTTTCTTGAATGTTGTAAGCGGGCCTTGCACTCTCATTCTCGAGTGGACAATTTCTGCACATGTGGGGTCCTCCACATCTCAAACATTGAAGTAGTCCTCTATTCTATTGTGGATCTTTAGGCTTTTCTCCTATCAATCCAACTGGCTTACTTGCAACTTGGAATGGCTGCTTCTGCTGATTACTAAAGTTAGAAGGTTTGAAACCTTTCTTTCTTTGGTCAAACTTCTCATTCTTCTTGTCCTTCCATGCCTTATGGTAATCAAGTTTACCTTTTCTTTGCTCATAGCAATACTTAGCCTTCCTTATTGCATCTTCAAGAGTTCTAGGTTCATAAAACTCAATTTTGTCTTTGTAAGACTGAGGCAATCCACTCAGAAAACGCTGGAATTTCACTTTTTCATCTTTGATGTACCTGACATACCTCAACAATTCCAAGAACTTATTTGCATACTCTTCCATGGTCTGTTGTCCCAATCTCAGCTCATGGAGCTCCTTAATCTTGTCATCATAATACCTATCAGAGAGGTATTTCTGCTTGAAATACTTCCTGAACTGTTTCCACTTAAGTCTCCTTTCACTGATCCTCTTTACTTGCTTGAAGTGTTCCCACCAAATGGATGCCCTTCCATTCAAATTGAATATGGAAAATCTTGCCTTCGTGTTTCCCGAATAATCCTAAACTTGGAAGTACTTCTTTATCCCAAGAAGCCAAGCTTCAGCCTCTTGTCCAGTCTTTACCTCACCGTCAAATGTAGGAGGTTTAGCCTTCTTAAACTCATCCCGAGAGCAGTCCTTATGGTGCCTCCTTCTCCTTCACTTACGAGAAGAAGAGCTTGAATCCCTGATGGATTCTTCGGAGTCAGATGATCCACTAGAAGTCCTTCTTCTTCTCCGGGTACTGCTCTTACTACCTTCTGGTTTTACTGTACCCCACCAAGAGTCTATCTTTCTTTGCAAGTCTGTTAAACTCTGCAACATAGCAGCATTCAACTGATGTTGCTCTTCCTGGGATTTAATCAAGCTTCTCATGGTGGCCACAATATCTGGCGGTGTCTCTTGGAATCTCCTTCCATTAGACTCTATGTCATCATTTCCATTACGGACATTTTATCCCATGGAATCTCGCACACGCTCGTAGGAATCCCGAGCATCATATCCGTCATGGGTTCTCATAACTAAACCACGACATACTTTACTAACCACACTACCTGGAATACTACCCTTGAAGGTGACTATGATTCTGCAAACGTGTTAGTAACACAACCGTTAGCTCCATAGCATTTATATAAATAAGAATTACTTACCTTATCCTGGAAAAATCATAAAATTACAATTTTTCCTAAACACAAAATTTTCTTCCTTTTCAGCCCTGAAAATCCACTTGAAAACTCAAAATTTCCTTTGTCATATCGGGTCTCTTCCCAACTAAACATCCGATGTATCGGGTCCTTAGCTGACTACGCTTCTGACAGCTCAGCGGTCTAATCTTCATCTTTCTTCCGATGCTCATCGGCTGTCCAATCCACTAAATTTTTTCGACGTTTCGGGCCGATCTTCCTCTAGCTTCTGACACATCGGTGGACTGATCCTCTAAATTTTTTTGACATATCGGCAGACCAATCCTCTAAATTGTAAATTTGAGCATATAGATCTGTAGACAAAAACACAACTCACAAAGAAGATCTCACAATTTACTCAGCCATTGAAGAATGAAACAGTGCAAAAGGCTTGCAGCTGTGAATGCTTTCATTAATCAAAAAAGTAATCCAGATAATAATTACAATGATGTAAAATGGCTTTAATAGCCACAAGCAATTCAAATCCACATGAGGAAGTTCGAATTGATGACTCTACTTGACTGTAGGTAACCAAGACTTGTCTAAATCACAATTGGAGTTCTAAAACACAACTAACTCTTACATTTAGTATTAAATAATGGTTAACTGACTGTGGTAGGTGAGAAAAGCGCCCCACATGTGTGCAATTAATTAAACCATTATTTAACTGAATGTAGAGAGCTAGAACTGAATGTAACTGACTCCTAACTTGGCTTGACTAGTCATCAACTGAAGTTAACTAACCTTGGTTGGTTTCGGCACTCCCAGTTGCTTCCTAAATTGGAGGGATTGATCTAGGAGACTCCTAAACTTATGCAATCAAGTGCAATAAGTGGCAGTGAGCCTCAATTAGTGGTCCCCACACTTTGGTAACTGAAACATGTGCCCCAATTAGGTTAAGTTTAACCAATGGTGCTAATGACTATAAATAGACTGGATGGACTCCCGATTTAGACATATGACCAAATTTGGACAAGGGAGGATTAATAATCCTAACATAAATTTCTCTGACGTTTTGGGTCGATCTTCCTCTGGCTTCCGACACATTGGCTGACCGATCCTCTAAAGTTTTTAGACGTTTTCTGTACTTAGAAAAATTTTCGAAAACATTTCTTCTACCTTTCGTCGCCGCATCGGCTGCTCGATCGCCTAAATTTTTTCGACGTTTTCTATACTTCGGAAAAAATTCTTCCTTCATTCACCGCCGCATCGGCTGCTCAATCATCTAAAGTTTTTTGACTCTTCGACTTCCTTCAGGAGATCCTTGCCAATAGCTCGGCTCTGCTTTAGCGAACAACTTCCGACAATGCTTCGGAGAACTTCTCTCGAAAGACAGCGGAAAACTTTTCCGATATTTCCCGAACTTAGAAAAATTTCCAAATTTTTTTTCTTCTCCTTTCTGCCGCCGTGTCGGCTCCCTTCCAGCGAGCCTCGTCGACACCTCAGCTCTGTCTTCACCTTTTTACCTCTGGTGGCATCGAAATTCCTTCCGTCTAAATGAGCCGACGTTTCGACGGACTTCAGCTGATCTAAGCTGACGTATCGATGGTCTTCAGCTGAAGCCTTCTGATGATCTCAACACTTAGAAAAATTTAGAAGTTTTTTTTTCCTTCGCCATTCCTCGTCGGCTGTGTCTCGACTTTACCCAGCCGAGACTGTCGGCTCCTCTCAGCTAAGGCCCTCGGCTCCATTTAGCCGAAAACACCGACAAACTTCCAAACTTCGACAAATTTCTGAAATTTTCATTCCGTGGGTTCCCTGTCGGGCGGACTTCCGTCTAGGCTATCCCATGTATCGGGTGAGCTTCCAGCTAAGTCCTCCAATGTATCGGATGGGCTTCAGCCTAAGCCATCCGATGATTTTCTCACTTATAAAAATTTCTTTGAATTTTTTCTGTCATTCACATTTTCTCATTTCTTCTCGCTGGGCAGAGGTAACCTGCCTCTATCACTAATTCTCACGGTCCATTGAGGCCCATGATGCAACATGGGCTCTAATACCACCAAAATGTCACGTCCCCGACCCTCCGACCGGTGAAGAGGACGCTACCATGCCATTAACCATCCAGGAAACTAGCCCCATGAACATGTACATACATGTAATACTGAAATAAAAAGCTTTGAAGTAAACATGCAGAGATGCGTAATTATTTAACATACAACGAAAGCAAAACCATACATTCAAGCATTCGACATGTTCATCATAATTCATTAGACATCAAATATAATTGTGAATATAATTACAGAAATGAAATAAACAAGGATACTTATCTTGTGAGGAATTCGTTCCGCAACTAGCTACGTCGCTGCAACGTTCCACCCAACTATAGGCCAGTGTGCTCCTTAATCTCTTAGCAACACTGCCACCCTCGAGCTAGGCATGATTCCCCAAGGAATAAGGAACAAGCAGGCTTACACATAGCCAAGGATACACAAATCAGCCAAGCCAACACAGTTGGGTTTATCAGGCCATCAACAAATCAGCCAAGCCAACATAGTTGGGTTTATCAAGGCATCAAGAAATTAGCCAAGCCAACACAGTTGGGTTTCTGAGGCCATCAAAAAATCAGCCAAGCCAACACATTTGGGTTTATCAGGCCATCAAGGAGCTGGGAAAAGCTGAATGCTAAGCTGGTGAGCTCATTGAAGAGCTAAGGATGCCTACACCAGAACTAGCCTGAGTTCTAGGACACCCACACACACCCAACACAAGAAAATCAGTCCCTTTTCTGCTACATAGTCCCTCAGGCCCTGACCTCCCTTCCAGTGCTATTCAGGGGTTGTGGAGAAGAAAGCCAGCCCTCTAGATCTGTTTGTGTGGCTCCCAAACACACCAGGTTTATCAAGCAAAGCAAGCCCTCATTCCCACTCCAACACAGTCCGAAGACCAACCACTCCATACACTTAGCAAAACAAGCAATTCACAGCTTGGACAGGGAAATCCGATTCCTGAGTCGTTCTTGGCCCGATCATGGCCAAAACGACCCAGTACAAATCCACAACAACCCCCCCCCCAAAAAAATGAAGAAGAACCCACATCAAACCACAAATCGTGGGGAAAACAACAGCCCTGATCTCAACATTGAAGCAACGGGAAATACACATCCCAAGTTGGAAGAAAAGATCCAACTCTAAGCCTGGACAGGGAAAACATATACATAGACCTGAAGTCGATATGAAAAACACACACCCATAGCCCAGAACGTGAATGGATCCTTCACAGGGAAATCGTGGATGACAGAAAATGGCTCCCCAGCTCACTGCATGAGGAAACAATCCCAACATGTGCGTGAGGAAAACAACCCCAACCTGTGCGTGAGGAGAAGAGAATGACTCCCCTGCGTGAGGATGGGCAAAAACAATGGAAGAATGGAGAATGGAGTATGCCAAATTGAAGATTGCAGAATGGAATCCTGTGCTTTCCTTGTCCATGTGAAGTGAAAGGGTCTGTTGGTGGAGTGTGCATGTGTGCAAGGGCTGACAGTCCTGCCACACACCACTACCCAGCAATAACTGCCCCAACTAACATCAGAAGTTTTAATGTGGTAGTTGACTGATGAGACAAGGAAAGGTGAGTAAGTCAAAAGGGTGGGTGACAACTAAATGGGTTTAACAGCTGACACGTGGCTTATCCCCATAGGCTCAAGGTTCCGACTCACATGCCAAATATCACCATTGATTCGAGTCAAGTAAGTTTCACATCCATCAATTAAAATTTTCACTTCTTGTTGAATATTATACATTGGTCAAAATCTAACTATCTTACAGAGTTCACAATTTTAACTTTTACAGTATGTTGAGATCAAGGCCTTCTTTGATAGTTTACCACCTCAATGCCAAGGGTTTACTGCAAGTGATGGTGATCACATGGCCAATCAAGGGCCTAGTGGTGGTAGCGACCATTGACTTGATGATGTATAAATTTTTATGTTTTGAAAATTTTGTTATATATGTACATATATGAACTTTTATGATTTGAAATCTATGGATTGTTTTAAAGTATATTTTATCATATTGAAATTCATGTGTATTTTGTTACAATTTGAAATGGATCCTCTTTTATATTACATCTAGATATAGTTATTATGGTTATGTAAATGTTTTGTCGATTCAATTGCAAATTTAATGTACAATGATTACAATATAAAGGTTCAATTTCAATTACATTATAATCACAAATCCAAGATTTATAATTCAATTGCATTACAATTTAAAATTTAAATTACAATTACATTACATTCTACACATTACAATTCAATTAGAATTTACACATTGCATTTCAGTTACAATTTAAGATTTAAAATTAAAATTTCAAATTTAATGTGTAATTTCAATTGAAAATTCCATGTGTACTTACAGTTTACAAGTTCAATTTCAATTACATAACATTTGCAAATTTAAATTTTAAGATTCAATTTCATTACAATGTAAAATTTTAATTACAATTGCATTACAGTCTACATATTACAATTCAGTTACAATTTACACATTGCAATTCAGTTACAATTTAAAATTTAAAATTTAATATTTAATTTCAATTGAAAATTCAATGTGTAGCTACAATTTATAAGTCCAATTTCAATTACATTGCAATTGCAAATTCAAAATTTTAAATTCAATTACCTAGATGCAGGTGTCCACATGTCCTGTCGACAACGTAGAGCGCCTCGGGCCGAGAGTTGGCAATGTGGCACCCTACATGCTGGGACTTCAAAACTTCCCCCATGTAGTTAAAGGTTCATAAGTGCAAGGAAGAAAGCGTAATGTCTAGAGAAGGTAGATGGACTGTGTAGTTAATGATTTCATCCTACGAGGAAGAAGTTGTCCCGTCTGACGATGGAAGGGCCACCCTGCAGTACCACCTACAATAATTCTCCTCTCATGGCCTCAGAACTGGAGCGTGTGGTAGACAAGCTTAAGAAGTGGGAAGAGGATGTGCGATGGCTCATTCTCTCACTCCTGGTTCTAGTTAGCATCAAATTCTTTCAACATTCTTTTGGTCCTCCTATTTGGTTTTCTTCACAGCCAAGCCTTCTGGTTCCTAGCTTGCACTTGCAACAACATTTTCTGCCCTTGGTTCTGGCTAGCGGGGCTTTTTCTCAGCCTTATTATGCTCTGTTCACCTGGGTTTTAGGTTGGAATCTGCAACATCATATTCATCTCATCGTGTCTCGGCAACGTGGAACCCCTCGCAATGGTGGCGGTGGATGAAGTCATGCCCAACGTGGCATGATGATGGAAAAAGGGTATGAGACTAGCATTTCCATGCATGTTAGAGCCCTAATTGACGAATGGGCTTCCCGCTTAGTCACTGAGAATCTGGATAGGGGTAGAGGGGGTGGCCAATTAAATCATTACTGGTTTATTAAAAACATGATGATGATGGAGGAAATGTTGAGTAATTGGAATTATACTTGTAGCTCTGTGCTCTTTGCCAAGACCAAGTTGATCGAATTGGACACCCAGCTCAACATGTTGGATGCTACCTCTACTTGGAAGCGACTGGCCATTGGGATTTGCACCATGAGTAACAAATAAGTGGAGAGAGGTAGCACCAATGGGGGATTGTCAGTGGAAAGGAGCTCGGTTCCTACACACACAACGGCGATGAACTCCCCCTTTCTGGTGCTAACCACCATCATACCGTTGATCAGTAAGTGCGTTCGCGAAAATGAGGAGCATGTCCTTAAGTCTTCTCCTCTTCCCTCCAAGCTTCCTGATTCAACTTCTAATGAAGACTTCCATGGTGGCTGCCCCATCCTAGAGGAAGTCCCCCCCTAGTCTATTGATGACGAGGATTCTGAAGCTGGCTTAGCCTCCTACTGGTTCCATTTGATATTTTGAGTTTTTTTGCTTTAATTTGCTTTCCAGGCTCTTGTTTTATGAGTCCATGAACAATGTCACTGTTGATTTTGCACATATAGTTTGGCCTCCATCTGTTGACAGTTTTTTTGTCATATAAATCTAAGCCAAAGTACAATTTTGACTAGTTGGGGTGGTGGTTCCATTGTTTCAGACCACCCCAAAGACCTCTATGGGATGTAAATTTTGTTTCCATTGTTTAATATATTATGCAGACTTACAAAACAAAATTAAAATTCAATTACGTTACGGTATACACATTACAATTTAAGCATTGCGATTCAGTTACAATTTAAAATTTAAATATTAAAATTAAAATTTCAAATTTAATATGAAATTTCAATTGAAAATTCAATGTGTAGTTATATAGCTTAAAAGTTCAATTTCAATTACATTACAATTACATTAAAGTCTACACATTACAATTCAATTACAATTACATTAAAGTCTACACATTACAATTCAATTACAATTTACACATTGCAATTAAGTTACAATTTAAAATTTAAAATTTAATGTGTAATTTCAAGTTGTGTGTATATATGATGGTTTTGGAAACAAAACATACTATGCTAAAAATGGGGATTGGGGATTTTGTATTTGCTTACTTTGAACTCAAAATCAAAGACATTGATATTTAAATTATGATGTGTAATTCCAATTGTAAGTACACATTGAATTTTCAATTGGAATTACACATCAATGTCATAATTTAATGTGTAATTCCAATTGAAAATTCTATGTTTACTTACAATTTAAGAATCAACTTCAATTACATTAGTACAATTTAAAAAATCAATTACAAATAACAATTTGAGGATAACCATTGGAGAAGAGAAACCCATATTATATTAGAAATGCTTATTTGTCATAGTTGATGGAGCACTTATCTTCACAATAAATAGAGGATCATTGTCTATATGAAAATTTGTTATTGCAAAAGCTCATAGATAAATGAAGACAAATTAAGAAATAATACTCATATGCTTTTGCATTATCTTGATACAAAATCAAATCTATGTAGGACCATACATGAGTTACTTGCAATGGATGATGTACATGTTAATTTTAGAAAGTTGGTATTACAACATTTCTTTCAACAAGTCAACATGACAACTAGGTCAATGTTATAAGTGGCATGTGTAGTTCATTCATCTAGCCAATGGGTCATAGGAAGTCTCCGTAATACGATCATGGTCAGCTTTTGCCATATTCCATCTCTTTGGCTCGCCTTTCTTCACCTTGATTTCTGTTAGGTGTATCCGAGTTGCCACCAAAAAATGGTTGTAATTGCATGCTATACATTCAGGCATAAAATATCTGTAAATAATATAACCACCATGTTTTTTCACTCTTTCAAAAAAGTGTCCCATCAAAACCAGGTCTTCAATCTGGTATGTGAACTCTCCATCTTGATAGGGTAGCACCAACCTACTATTAATTTTTGTGCATCACATCAAATAATAGGCCACATTTTCTTGATTGTCGGGGGGTGTAATGGCAACGAAAACATCACCTACAAGAGAAATTACAAATATTATTCAAATTTATGACATGCATTTCTACAGGATTTGCATTTGTGTAATATATAATGAACTAATTAATAATGAAGTCTTGTACCTTCACTAACCACATCAGAAACTCGATCACGTTCTAGTGAGACCATTACCCTGTCAGTGTGCATATCTTTCCATGTTGGAATTGGATGTGGGCCCTTTGGATTAAGAGGGACATATTTCCATTGTTTCACGTATATATCATTTTCACAATGATGAATCCCACATCCATTTGGATCAATGCAAAAATCACAAAAACAAGCATACTTCCTCATTTTAATGGCGAATATGTTGTCCATGTGTTTACTCTATACATAATGTAATTTCCTTGTACTAGGTATGGTCTCACAATACCACGACATGGATTTATCCACATCACTAAGGGAAGCATCCCAAAAGAATTTGTGAATGAATGTTTCCACAATGTTTAGTCATTGTGTGCAAGCTTATGGATTTGCATTGTGTAGAAATTTAGAAGTGACCAACACGTTTCGGGTGGACCCTCCACCCATTATCAGGATCATTCGAAGCTATGGCACAATAGAAAAGAAGAGGGAAGTAGAATGTAAATATAAAATTAAAAACTAGCCGTTAATTATAAACTAACCATTAATTATAAAAACTAGCTCTTAATTGTAAAAATTATAGAAAAAATGTTTGGGGATAAAGTTGATAAAAATAATGTTGAAAAATAAAATAACATAATATAGTAAATTTTTTTTATTTTTTAATTTATTTTTTATTTTTTATTTTTAACCAAGGTGGAGAAAAGTCAAAGGTTAAAAAGATTAAAAGAAATAAAAAGGGATGGAGAAAGTTATTCAATTGTCTATTATAGTAGTTTAAAAGATTCAAATGAGGCAAAATGGGGGTTAATTGGATAATTAATAAATATTTGTTTTAGAGTAAAATATAGTTAGAAGGAAAAATAAATAAAAAAATAAGAATAATTAATAGAAAAATTGAAAGTGGAGTAAAAGAGGGAATTAAGGGTTTGACGTAATGAAAGAAATATTAAAAACATTAAAAAAGGAAAGGGGTTAATTAAAAAAAGATGGAAATGTAAACATTCATAACCAATAAATTGATAAATTAATAAATTAATTACAATAAAAATAGATAAAATAAAATAAAATAAAATAAAAATAATAAAAACCTTGGGTGAAAAAGTAGGAAAGAAAGAGTAGTGAATAACTGAGTAAGGTATCAATGGTGAGTAAGTTGATGGATTATAGGTTTCCAAGGCTGACTTAGTTTATAGCCATCTTCTTGATTAAAGTTGTTGGGATGTTTTTCAATTTTAATGGCTTATGTAATAAGTCTTGACGAATAATGAGAAGTGGAGGTAAGGATTTTAGTTTGATCAAAGCAATTGCGATGTTTAGACTTGTAAGAGTGTTCAACGATTGTATATTTTTTAACTCGATTATGATTGGTATCGATAATATGTTCTTTGAGACGGTTTTGAATGGATCTACCTGTTTGTCCAATGTAGGTTTTCCCACATGAACAAGGAATTTGATAGACTCCTTAGGATAGGTAGGGGTTTGATTTATCTTTAGCACTCCTCAATAATTGCTTAAGAGTCTTGTGGGGTTTAAATATGGTTTGTTATGTTCTTTTAAATTAAAAGTTTAGAAATGCGATATGTGATTCCATGAATATAGGGCAGAGAGAGAATTGAAAGGGGTGATGGGGAAGGTTTGGGCTTGGGATGCAGGACTTGTTGAAAAGTTTCGTTAATGAGGTATCTTGAGTACCCATTGGTCATGAGGGATTTAGTAAGGTGCGCTCTTTCTTGATTAAGATGCTGGGGGGGCTAGATATTCGAACTGCTTTAGTGATTGCAGTTTTGAGGAAAACATATTTTTGAGAAGGGTGGTGATGGGAGTGGACATGGAGGTAGCGATCGGTGTGGGTTTTTTTCCGATACACTTGATAAGAGAGAGAGCCACCTTGTTGTTGGGTGACCAAGACATCAAGAAAGGGAATGGAGTCACCTTGTTGGATTTCCATGGTAAATTTAATGTGAGGTAAAAGGTTATTAAGTGGTTGTGAAAGTTGTAAAGGGAGGTGCGTTCGTGTGGCCATATAACAAACGTATCATCTACAAATCGAAACAAACATTTTTGTTTGAGGGAAAAAGAGTTAAGGGCTAGTGTTTCAAAGTGTTCCATAAATATGTTGGCAACAACAGGGGATAAACAAGATCCCATGGCAGTGCCTTTAGTTTGTTCATAGAATCTACTTTTGAAACAAAAAAAAGTAGAGGAGAGACAAATTTCAATCCACATATTTCTTTCCTACTCACATTCAAGGAAGTTTTCTTGCATACTTTCATCCCCACAATGAAGTTTCCTTGCATTCATAATATGAAACTTTATTATTATTATTATTTTTTGTTGAATTTTTTTATTCTTAGTTTTTATGGTATAGCACCAATCATAGTTGAAGGAAATCTTTGTGGAAATTAAAATAAATAGAAAAAATAGTTGAACCAAAACTTTGGTTACACTTTAGAAATGTTGAAATATTAAATGCATTTCTATGAAATTAATTGAAAAAATAAAAAACAATAGTCTTTGCCTATGGTAGGGAATTAAAAAAAACAATAGTCTCTGCGAGTGTTGGAATTTCAGTTCATCTTTTCCCTTGAAACCAATTTTTTTGGCATTTTGAACTTTTATCTTTCCCGTGACACAACGTTTCTGTGAAAAAATAACCTTTCAACAATGAAGTTTATTAAAAAAATACCTTTCATTAATAATGTTTTTATTAAAGAATTTAATTTTCAATTAAAAAATATGTTGTATTGAGTTGAATTTTCAATTAAAACATAACAATACACTGGTTTACCCATGTTTTTGGTTCACCACGTACTTTGAAAATCGACATCACTATATATGAGGTGGAACAAAAACACCTACTCATAATGACACACAAAAGTCAAAAGTAACATGTCCCAACATTATGCATTTAAAGTATATAAGTGATAAACTTTGGAAACAAACTTAGCCAAATGTAATGCAACATACCAAATTTAACAAAGTTAACATGTTGCTTCCCAAATATAACATGTTGCTTCCCAAATAAATACTTTAGCCGTAGGCATTGTGTTGAAAGAGTTGAAATGCCACGTAAATATAAATGCCCTTTGTAGAGGCAATTATTTGCACATATAGAAAGCCAAAGCTGCAACAAATCTTACAGGGAGGTGCACTTCTCTATGTAATGTCCACGATGCACTTTAATGAGAATTTGATAACATAAATTTATTGTTTTTTTCTTCATTCATAAATGAAAGCATTTAGTTTTCTATAATAAGTAATGCATTTTATTTTAATTTTATAAATTTAGAATACTGCAAACTTATATAATTTGACATAATAATTTAAATATATAAAAATTCCTCTAGTAAAAACAATTTTTTGGGCATAAGTTTTACTTGATCATCATAATGAGCATGTGTTTAATGCACTTCATAATGAGCATCATAATGAGCCATGTGCTTAATGCACTTGATATCTTCATAATGAGCACGGTTTATTACATTTGATATCTTGACCTTAAATATAGAGTGCCAGTCATGTGATAAAATTTTTCCATCAAAATTAACAACCATGGTGTAAAACCCTATTTCCATGCCTTTGTCCAATACACAAGTACGTAATATCCAAATAACAAAAACTAATTCATGATTAAGAAAAGCATAGAATAGTTTCATTAAAATTTATTTTTAGATTATTATCAAATTTCTAAAACATTAAAATTAACATTTTACCATAATTTGTAGTGGCATTGAAAGGAGAGCATTTTCAACTATCTAGAGAAATGGGTGTCGATCTTCATTAGGTGCTTCTAGAAATAAAAAGAAAGAAAGCATGTGTAATATTCTACAGTTGATGAACTGTTGATGCTTGGTGGGTGGTTGGGTTAATTCCTTCATTAATAAAGTTTAAAATCAATTTCTCTAAAATGGTATCTACCTAGCTCTTGAAGTTGCACTTTTGGACTTGGAAATTGACTTATCCTCGGAAGGAAGTGCATAAAGGCCAAGGTAAAGGACTGAAAGGGAGGGAATTTTCTGATTTTGAAACAACCCTATGCCAACATAAGAAAAAAAGAAGAAATAGATTGAAAACAAAGCCACCCCAATTGAAGGAAAACTCACATGCCTAAACTTTAATCAAATACGAAAATTTCAATCAAGTGAAACATAATCTTAATAATTACATATATATTAAAAACCACCTACCATAAGTGGTAAGCCACTTGTCTAAGTATACACTTATCTTAATAGGACTATTAATAAAAATTAATGAGAGTTTGTGAAAATAAGTGGGCATAAAAAATAGGTATGGAGCGAATTGTTTGCCCGTTCTTTAAGACTGTTGGTTAATTTTTTTTTAGAGTATTTGATGAGAAAAATGCCTCGTAAGAGCATATGACCATCAAATTCCAATTCACTCTTTTATCATGTTTCAATATTTTTTCTGGATCATCTTCTTTGATGTCCAAAGAAGCATCTAGAGAGCCAAAACATTTTCTTCTGCTTGCTCAGGATTATCTTCTTTTCATGTCTAAAGAAGCCAAAGAAGAAGAGGCAGACAAACCATTTCCTTCTACTTGTTCAGGATTATCTTGTTTGATGTCCAAAGAAGCAGAGGCGGCCAAAGCTTTTCCTTCTACTTGTTCAGTTTCATTTCATTAACATTTGATGCAATCCTCCTCCTTGGATGGCTAAATTATGTGGGGCTTTATCCATACAAGGTAACAAGTCCTTTACCAATAGCTGTGGATGGATCATGCGTGTCCAAACTTACATTTTTTTTCCAAGTGATAGAATCAATAACAAGAGTTGATGGCATCATTGCCAAATGATAATAGCCGCACACCTTTCTTTCTTCTTCGTTATCGTCATAAATCTGCCAGAAAATGAAACTTGCCCTTAACTCTTTGGTGGATGGTATATTTGCGATAAGCCATTTCCCTTGGACAGCAACTTCAAATCTTAGCTGCTCAAAACTGCCTTTGAACATCAATTCGAAAGATGGGCGATAAAGTGCTTCCAATCTATCTATGTTTTCATCGTCACCATTCGATAAAGCCCACCATTCGATAAAGCCCAGGCAAAATTAGGTTGACTATACCAGTGTGCCGATTGTTGATCTCTACTGTATATAGTCACAGTCAATTTCATGGCTATCATATTGAGCATATAATAGCTCTATTGCTTCGTCTAGGTTCCAGTTAGTTGCATGTAAATACTGCCACACCTTGTCTATGGATTCCCACACTATTTCAACAAAAGAAGCAATCTGTTCTTGCATCTCTCTCGACGTTTCCATTGAATGAATTTACTTACAGTGAAAACCACAAGAAATATAAGTATATAAAAACATTCAACAACGATCTAGAGCAGGGTTTAAAAAAATATGTATATTGAACATTGAACCAAATAAAGATTTCGGAAACGAATCCGCAGAATTACCTTGTGGAAGGAGCAGGATCGCGCTGATGATTGATGCCGGTGTGGAGGTAGTGGTTTTGGGCAGCCATAGAGAGCAACATATTACATATCTAATGGTACAACAAATGCACATAGAGTGAGCTAAACTTTAGAACATTAGTATTTTTGTTGACAAATGCACATAGAGTGAGCTAAACTTTAGAACATTAGTATTTTTGTTGGTGAAATTTGATGATGAATTTTTTTTTGAAATTGTGATTTTGATTACTGAAATTGTAATTTTGATTATAAAAATAGATTCAATACCTTTAATTTTTTGGACATCTTGATTATGCAATTTCAACGAAACTAACTAAATTTTGATAAAACTAAAAAATCTATCCGCATGATGAAACTAGCTAAATTTTGATAAAACTAAAAAATCTATCCACATGGTCTAGAGTCTGCGGAGAGCACTCCTTATGACTCCAGGTGCAGTCTAGGTGATAGGGTACCTTTTCTCTATCAAGACATCAAAGGATTATTGAATGAGGGTAATAAAACATAAGTAGAGCAGTTCGGGTTGTGGGCCATTTTAAATCAGAATATGCAATAGGTTGATCTGCCGCAACCGCTCATGGATGAGACGCTACCTCTACCATTGGAGAACACCTGGAGCACCTTTAGCACCTGGAGCAACACTTCGAGCCGCCACACGTGGGAATCAGAGGTCACCTACTGGGGGCCCGGTGCAGTTCTTTGCGGGATATGGTCTGGTGCGAGACACTGGTTACGCCCTCCCCCTTAAATAAGAGTTTAGCTCAGATAGTTAAAAAACTTGACAAAAACATAGTTTTTAAAATAAACTCTAGACTATTTGCTGGAGTAGTATACGGTACAACTAAATGGCTCAGCAGAGAAAATATTGTGGAAAGTGCAGTTTAGAGTGCTCAAATTGCAATTTAGAAGATCTGGGTTGTTTAAAATTGACCATTTAATCTAGAGAAGATAAATGCCATCGTTAAAATTGTATAATTACTGAAATAGAAAGCAATTTTGTTGCATAATTACTGAAATAGCAAGCAATTTTGTGCAGCTATTTTAACCAATTTTATTGAAAAATTCACCGAAAAAGCAGGGCAATTTGGTTGTCTTTTATCATACGCGTTATTTGTTAATCAGTCCAAACATCCTAATTAATTTCAAAATTTTGAATTTAAATTTGAATTTGTTATTAAAGACACAATCTCATATAAGATGAAGCGGGACAGACTTTCCATCTGGATGGGAGCCTGTCAAATGGACATCAAAGAATCAGAGATCAGATGGTGCCTATTTGACAGGCTCCCCTCCCAAGGAAAAGTCTGTCCAGTAAATAAGTTTAACGGATGCCAGACTGCCAACGGCAAATGCCAAAATTCGAACGGTTCGGAGGCGCTCGTACAAAGAACGGAAACGGCGTTGGGTTGAATGTATTGCCACTTGTCGGGTGCCATTTATTCCACGCGCCCTCCGTAGTAATTGCAATCGTTAAGTCGTTTCCAACTAACTGAAATCTTTTTGCTAACTGAAATCTTGAATTGTTTTTCCCGCTTTGGCTCAATTTGGTCTATTTACTTGACATTCTCGCGACTCTGTACTCTGGTTTTCCCCTCTGATTTGTGAGGCGAGTCGATCAAAATGGCAAATGATACTGCTGCTAACTGGTGCATGAATTTAAGGCTTCTTATCAGCGAGAGAAGTGGGAAGATATTATATGCAGAAGCCGGAAAGGATTTTGTAGATCTTCTTTTTAACTTTTCTCACGTTGCCAACGGGTTCTGTCATGAAATTACTTTCAGGGTTTAAACGTGCAAAGAGGGTTGGCTGCCTCACAAACCTTTACAACAGTGTAGAGAATCTCCAGTCTGTGTTTATGCATGCCGACGAATCTCATTTACTGGAGCCGAATGTTATGTCTACCCACTCTAATGACATCCTTAGAATACAGTCGGCTCCCATTGTCTATTACGTTTGCGGTTTTCAGTCAAGTTACGGTGTCTGTTATACCCACTATATGACCAGTCAGAGAGGTGGCCGCTGTTTCTGCGGTCAAAATATGGTCTATCCAGTGCAATTGCATAACCCCTCCAATGGAAATATCACTAATGGAGGTTATCTGAAGGAGATGGTTACTTTCATAATCACCGATGAATTGGAAATCTTTCCCGCCTCAACCATTATCTGCATTAATTTGCTGAATAAGCTTAATGTCAAAGATCTCTCGGATTTGCGAGAGAGAAATGCAAGTGTTGGCCCCAATCAGGTACAGTCGTTTATAATAGTTTGTAATTTGTGTTGCTTGTAAGAAGGTGATTAGAAATTTTTGGTTCAGGCACTGGAGCTGCTTTGGGCTACTCTGGCTTCAACCACTCCTTTGGACGACGTTTTCGGTGCTGCGGCCTCCACATCTAGCTGAAGGCTATGGTCGAATTAGGTAACCATGATTTGAAGCCCTCTTTTAGGTTATCAGAAAGATCTTAATATGTTTTTTTATAATGTTGGTTTTAAGGATGTCGTATTTGATATAATTTTTTTCTTTGGTGTTGCAGTAGCATAGGCGTCTCAAATATAGAATTGACGAATATGCTACACAGTTTTTGACTGTCGTCTCAAATATAGTTTGAAGAACTCGGCAGTTTATGCTGGAAGCTGTAAACAGAACGAGGCCTCTATGGATGCTGTTGAGTTGGTTTACATTTTGAATTCTATCTGGTAACATCTTGTCCCACTGGGACCGCGCTTTTTTTTCTTTCAATTCCTTGTTGAACATTTGAAGTATTTTCCTTCAAGTATTATGAGTCGTTTTTATTTTGAATTCGTGATCGAACATTGAAAATCTTTTCCTGGAAGCAATATGGTTGCAGCCACAAATGCTCTTGATGTATGTGCATATACAATTGATATGACTTTTTCGTTCGGTGCTAAACTTGGTCAATCTCATTGGTCCGTCCAGAGGTTGATCATTTAACAGAATGCAAACTGATTCATTCATTGTTTAGAATATGATCTCATCATCTTCATTCCAAAATATTTTTTTGTTAACTTTGAGTCCAACCTCATAATATAATTTTTTACATGAAGTCTTCCGATGTCATTTTTTCTGTTTGAAGGTTTTCTACTTCATGAGGTATTCAATAGTGGTTTGATATTCGTTTTAAAGATTGCTTTAGGTTTTAAAATGATTTTCCCTTTATCAATTTCTGGTAAATTAGTTTGCATTGGAATCTTGTCATTGATTATTTTTCTAAAAGCAAGAAACATGGAAGACTAATGTATATGTGAAGATGGATGCAACTCCAATTTGTAAGCCATATTTTCAATCCTTTGCAACACTTTATAGAGACCATAATACTTGGATGCTAATTTAGTGTGCTTTTTTGTTGCTTTAGGCACATCTGTTTATATGGTTGGAGCCTCAAAAACACCCAATCTCCCCCTTCAAATTGCCTTTCACAATTATGTGAGTTACTCCAACAAGAAAACATTTCAATCCAAAAATTACCAATGGAAATTTGATCTCTTATCACTTACAATAATTTGGGGTTTTTCACGTAGTTTCTAAATCGTTTCCATGAATGTTGCAACTACTACTTGATTCAAAAGCAAGTAAAAATATGATCTAGATAGAAAATAAATGGGCATGCTTTGTGAGTCTTTCCATCAATACCATGATGACATCCATGATGACATTCTTCCCTTCAGACTTTATTAAACATGCAAATAAAATACAATCCAATGAGACCTCTTCTCAATGCTGATTTGGTATGGCTAATGGTTGTAGAAGACCTAGGGTTTTAATTGTCTCTCTAATATTTTGTTAGAAAACCAAACATTTGGCCATAATCTTTTGAACATTAGTTTTAAGACCTTAGAAAAAATTCTTCTTGATCTCACGGTAAGTTTGCAAGACCCATAAATGTCAAATGTTATTAGTTGAGAGTCCAAGAGGTTCATAGCCCCAATAACGGATAATAAAGTTTTTTGTTGTGTGGCTCATGCATTAGGATTATATGGGGTCTACTTTAGCACATCTTTTGGTATGTGAGGCATTGTGTCATTCTGTCTTTTCGATGTGTAGAGGATTGGGCAACTCAAAGTTGGAGATGTCTTTTTTCTTATATCCAAGACATCTCATAATTAAGTGCCTTAGTTTAGATGTTAATTTCTCTCTCACACATACACGACATTCGATGTGTTGTCCCCTTGGGAGGAGGCTCCTTGATTGCTCCCTTGAGGAGGTGCTGGGTTGGTCAGGGCTTTAGCAACCAATTAATAGTGGAGGAGGGAACGAGTTCGTGAGAACAATAGGCTACTTTGTGGCTTCTTGGTGTGCCAATAATTTTTGGAAAACCTCCATCTTGGGGCATTCATGAGTCAAGTGATTGTCTCCACAGAGTTTACGCATGAATTTCACTTTCTTACCTTTCATACCTCCATCAATGTTATTATTGTATGTATTATTACTCTTGCTCCCATTCTTTTTATTCTTTCCTTACTTTTTCCTTTCGGGTTGTTGGTTCCTTTTTGCATTGGATATCTATATTGACAGAACATTGGAGGGTTGATTAGGAACAAATTTCTTAGTGGTAGTTTGTGCAGCTACAAGGGGTATTCATATTTAAATAAAATTGTCCCATTTGTGTAGCAACTTGATTTACTACAACATTTTCCATGGAACCAATCACACCATTGTCATGTGGCCTAGTCTTGGGTTGGGTTGGATTGGATTCAAGTCTACTCTAGGAGTAGTGTGAAAGATTGGGTACAATATTTGAGACTAAGAATACACCAAGTCCAATTGCTAGGCTTTGATGATGGCTTTCTCTTCATTTACGACCATAGACAGAGCAACATGTTTCTCAATATAGGGTTGCAAGGACTTTATGAACCAATTTGCGAAGAATTTTTAAGGAATATGTGCTTTAATCAAATGACGCCTTCTTTTCAACTCATGAATATGATTAGAGATGTGTGTAGATTTATCTTGTTAGGATGTTAAAAGCTCGGTACTAATCTTATAAAAGTTGGTAATTGAAAATGATTGAGGAAAGTCAATAATATTGCGTCAAAGTTTTGAAATAAGATTCTCGGTAGCTCTATATACCATTTTATGGATACTCCAATCACAGTTCTATGGAAAAAACAGAGTCTATTACTATCATAAATCAATGAATTAGATGAACAACAAAGATGGAAAGTTAGAACATGAGTAGCAGGTACTTCTTTCCCTTCGAATTTGGGTATCAAGCATATTTAGTGTTGTTAATAAAGGTATAGGGTTCCAACTTCTTGGGGCATTTATTACTCATTGGATTTGATTAATAAAATATTTCTTTGGCATATGGGTGTTCCCCTGAAGAGGGTAACACTTTTTGGCAAGAGGAGTACATAAATATAAGAAAAATAGAGCTCGAACGATCTTTGATTAATACCTAGATCAAGATTTTAAAAGTTTGATTAAGGGCTTAACCAAGCACTCGATCAAGGTTGAAAGAAAGATACTATTAACTTTAATAAAAACAAAAAAACGACCCATGGCTTATTCCATTTGCGTGGCTGTTAAATAAGATTTTCGGTAGCTCTATATACCATTTTACGGACACTCCAATTAAATTTCTATGGAAAAAACAGAGCCTATTACTATCATAAATCAATGAATTAGATGAACAACAAAGAGGGAAAGTTAGAACATGAGTAGCACGGACTTACTTCCCTTCGAATTTGGGTATCAAGCATATTTAGTGTTGTTAATAAAGGTATAGGGTTCCAACTTGTTGGGGCATTTATTACTCATTGAATTTGATTAATAAAATATTTCCTTGGCATATGGGTATTCCCATGAAGAGGGTAACACTTTTTGGGAAGAGGAGCACATAAATATAAGAAAAATAGAGCTTGAACGATCTTTGATTAATCCCTCGATCGAGCTTTCAAAATTTTGATCGAGGGCTTAACCAAGAACTCGATCAAGGTTGAAAGCAAGATACTATTAACTTTAATAAAAACAAAAAAATGAGCTCGATCGAATGTTTGCAGCGACCACATAACTGTGCGTTTACAACCACCATCAACAACCAAACTATCCACCTCCTACTACCAATCAACCAACCAATGGCCTCCACACCAAGAGGTTAACAACTTCAAACTAAATACATCTATTTCATTTTTTTATTATTTTTAGTAATTTCAATACATTTTTTTGTTAATTTCATTTTTTTCTTTTTAGTAAAATCAATTTAGTTTTCTTTTCATTGCATGATTTAAAAGAAATAGAATTAGTTTAGTTCAATGAATTTAAACAACCATTAACCTTAAAAATTGACAAGCATAAACCCTTTAAGAAGTAACCATAAACTGACAACTGCCTTAAATTGACAATGGTTATGTTGTGAGGTATATTTTTAAGTGTGTAACTTGCACTTGTATTGAAAATAAAACCTACAGCAAAGACTTGGATAATTTACATGTATTTGTATAAATTTTGACCGTTTAGTGACTTATGAACACTTTATATTTATAATAATCAAAATTTAAAAATTCATAATCTTCAACAAATTATATAATAATTCTATGTTTCGACTTTACGGTGGGTTTTGGTCGGAATCCGTTAATTTTTTTTAGTAAAATCCAAACTTGAAAGTGTTTAAATTGTGTTTTTGAATTGATAAATAAATTTACCACCCTTGATTACCCCAATGACACCCAAATTATGCAATTTCTATAGCTAATATATGTGATTCTAAGATTTATTTAGGATTTCCAACACCACTTTAAACAAAATAAGACGAAAAATATGCTAAAAAAAGGTTGAAAATGTAGAATATTTAGACTACATCATTGTGAACCCACCTATATCTCTTGACACCAACACTTCCAATAGTTCCCTATACAAAATACCATGCCATTATTTGACTAGCTATGCTCACAACATAGTCAAATTAAGGAAAAAAACAAAAGAACATAAATGAATGAATATAATTCCACAAGCCCATGCTCCCAATTTAATGTCACATCCAATGCACATTGGAAATACCACAATATACATACTCATAGCCTCTAGCATCCACAAGATACTACCTTGAAAAATACCAATAATATCAATAGTTGTAGTGCTATCCTATTCCTAGATAAGGTATGTAATATATCCCTACCAACACTTTTATGCACACCCAATGAATTTTATTGACCTAGCTTCCCCTGTCCTATAACTTTGATCCACTAGACACACACTAGACACATTCCTCTAGCCTTGTATGTGACCTTTTTGTCTCAATTCACAATCCCACCACCAACTAATGGTGATAAAACACTCCTCCTTTAGTCTTAATCATGGAGGATAGAAACTTTATTTAAGGCATAACTTCCTTATTTTCCTCCCTTATTTTACTTATAGTATCCATATTCCCAATTTAAAGGGCATGCTCATAGTTAGTGATATCAAAAGCATTTGCTTAAGGTTTAATTGCCTTAATTTCCTCATCCATCCATGGAATAGTCCCTAAGCCCCATATGTGATAAACATAACCTCCTAATAGAAACCATATACCACCAAGAGCCTGCCTAAGAACCCTTAAAGAGGATATGTGTGGTTGTTTGAGATAGTGGTCATGGCCCTATAGCCTGACAAGCTTTATTTAGGGAATAAGGTATTTTTTCTCCTCTCTTGTCCATTGTATAATCCTTGAGATCCATTCTTATTGCGCAACACATGCTAATGATGGCTATATTCCTAGTTAGAGGCATAAGGTTCCCTATAGAGGTCTTATGTGGTTGTTCAAAGACCGGTTCATGAAGATTGATATTGGGAAGATTTAAAGAGGGAATAATCACTTTATGTTCCTTCCCTAACCATGTTTAAGGCTCTAAGTTCCATATATGTGGCTTCTAATTTTTCTTTGAGGAATGTCACCCATGTCATCCTTGTGTAATCATTAATGAGCAACATGAAATAGTGATCTCCTTGCAAGCTTTTAGTTTTGGTTGGTCCACAAAGGTCTGTGTGTATTATTTCTAGAGGGTGTGAGGTCATATGTTCTTTTATTTTAAAACTGGCTCTGGTTTACATACAGAGTTTAGAGGAACTACAATTTTTGGTAGATCTCTTACAGCTTCCTTTATGCTAATTTTGGCAAGATTGTCAAAGCTTAAATGTCCCAATATTCTGTGCCATACTTAAGTAGCTTTCATCTACCATACTTAAGTAGCTTTGGTTTTCATTTTCCAAGATGTATACATTGTTTGTATTTCTCATAGCAATGCCAACGACCTTTCCTGATTTCTTACTCTTGATTTCACATTTTTCTGAGTCAAATATATAAATGTGTCCTTGGTCACATGTTTGATTTACACTCAAAAGATTAGGCTTGAGGTTTTTAACCAACAAAACATTTTCTACTTTGATGTTGCCGTTGACAACAACTGTTCCTTTGCCGATTATTTTGGACGACAAACTGTCTCCAAAAGTGACTTTTCCCTTATTCTCTTTTAAGGTTATGAATTTTCTTGGGTCACCAGTCATATGTTTTGAACAACCACTGTCCAAGTGCCATAAATTTTGGCTTTCGATTGCACATAAAGCAATCATGGAACTCTCTTGTTCTTCCCTTTCTCTCCAATACTTCTTTTGTTCAGTGTTCTGATATTTGATTGCAAAAGTATTCCTTGTAGGAATCTTCACTTTACAATCTCTTGCCATATGTCCATGGTTATTACACTTATAACATTCTATATATCATATTTTTGGAGTAGTGTAAAAAGGTTATAATTTCCCTTTGACTTGTTACTTGATGACTTCTTCTTATATTCTGGAATCTTTCTTTCAGTTCTGCAATTTACGACTTTATGACCAAAATGTTACAGAAATAGCAGTGACCTAAAAATATATGTAGATATCTATTTGGTCTCTTGGGAGCTATATTATTTCTATTTTTATTGTGAGAAATTAAGCCTGCTTTCTTGGGTTCTTCCCTTTTAGCTGGAGTCTTTTGTACTTCAGCATAGCTTTTCTTGCTTCCTTCTTGATTGGTGACAAGAAATTTTTTTGGCTTCTTCTTCTTCTTTTTAACAAACCCCAAACTAGACCTATCACTTGATGGTCTTTGGCTACTCAGAATGCCATCTAGAATCCTTGAGTTATTCTCAAATTTTGATTTGATAGATTCTTCATGAAGCTTTCTCTTGGATTGCATGATTTCTTCTGCAATCTTTTCAAACTCTTTTATTCTTCTTTTGAGCTGTAAGCTTAGGTCCTCCTCAACCTTTTTGGCATCTAGAAGTTGAGCTTCCAACTGACTGATGATAAGATTTATTTGTCTGTTCTTTTTCCTACATTTCTCAAGTTCTTCAAGGGTGCTTACAATTTCAGCTCTTAGGGCTACTTCTCCTTCCACATCTAAGTCACTATTTGAGGCTTGAGTATGTAGGCCCATAAATAAAACTTCATTTTCTTCAACTTCACTTCCATCTGAATCTTCACTGTCTTCCATGGTGTAAACAATTTTCTTTCTCCCATAGGATTTTTTCTTGTTTCATGTTTTACTCTTTTTGAATTTCAAAGTTTCCTTTTCTTCAGTCTCATCTTGTTTAGTGTAGGTGCATTTAGAGGCAAAATGTCCAATCCTTCCACATTTAAAACACTTTAAAGGTAACTTCCCCTTGTATTTTCCAGTCCCTCTCTCAAGTTTATTAATGAAAAATGCTTCCTCATCATTTGGGTTTCCTGATTCATTTTTTAGGGAGGATTTAAAAGCTGCTTCTTTTCTTGAGGATTCGTTTTGTCCTGTTCTCATCTCCGATACGCAGTGAAAATTCCATGTAACTCATACATTGTTACCTTTTTAAGATCATCTCATTCTTCTAAGGTGGATACCTTTGGGTCATATCTCATTGATAATGTTCTTAGTACCTTGCTTACTGCTTCCTTTTATTTTAATTTTCCTCCAAGCCCTCTCATCACATTAACAACTTCGTCTACATGAAGAAGGTATTCACCAATGTTCTCTTCTTTTATTTTAAGACTTTCAAATGGGCCTTTATATGTTTGAAGTTTGGATTATTTAACCTTAGATTCTCCTTCATAGATAATTCTCAACTTGTCCCAAGCTTGTTTGGCGGATGTGCATTGCATAACTTTAGTAAATACCAAGTTTGTTAAACCACTTAAGATTGCATTTAGGGCTTTGGCATTACCTTCACATTCACCTAGTTCAACTGTGTCTGTAGGGTGTTGGTTTCCTATCTTAAGGTCCTTTTCAGTTGCTGCCCAAACATTCCATCCTAGGGACATCAGATGACACCTCATTCTTACACTCCAGTAAGCATAATTTTCTCTGGTAAATAGTGGAGGTTTGTTAGTGGCCAATCCTTCTTATTGATCCATTGTAATTATTGGATGAGATCTACCTTCCAGTGGTTCAGCTATTTGTGAAGGAACCTACTCTGATACCAATTGTTGGTTTATCCCATAATACTGAGAGGGGGGGGGGGGTGAATCAATATTGTCACTTTTTACTTTAAAATACACAAAAATAAACAAGCAGAACACATATTTTATTGTGGAATCCTCAAAAGAGAAAACCGCCAACACAAACTCATTAATAAGATGAGTATACAAAATTGTTTATCTGCTGCAATAGAAAGGATGCAAAACATACCCTAGGTTTTACCTGCATCTACAGACTAGGATGCTACACCACCCATATGGTTTTCTGCCTGCTACAATAGACAAGGATGCTACGACACCCTATTCTCTAGCTACGATTGGAAGTAGGCTTCGACCCCCTACAGACCTGTGGCCTGCCCTAGCACCACTCAGCCACCCTAAACTGAATTTCTCAGTCTTTTGGAACAATTTTAAAAACTATTAACTTTGGGCTCTGTCAAAATTTCTAACAGAGACGCTTAATTCTTTACACATTCATTTATTTAAATACCTTATACCTATTTCGTATCAACGCACCTCTCCATAACTGTGCTATTTCGTTTTGGATCGTGATTGTTCACTTACAAACAACCAACCATCCAACTGCTCAACCGTCACATCATTTCAACAAAGACACCGTTTCTTTTTTTCTCATAACTCAAAATTCATTTCCGTAGTCCTGTTTATCGTTTTCTGGTGCATCCATAATATTCTTCACCAGATACAATTTGGAAAGTTGATCTTCTCTATTGATTTTATTTTAAATCATATTTCCACATCAATTTTCTGTTTCAGCGATTTCCCATCGTTGATTTTCATCGGGCTTCTCCATGAGCGTTGATCTTCAGATTTGCGGGATGCAGGATGTAACTTTCCCAAAATCGATTTTCCGCAAACTTCTTTTCGTACTTCTTTTTTGAACCATTGATCTGTTTTAGGAGAACTAACTTCAGCTGTCTGATCTCTCTAGATTGTGGGATGCAGGATGTAACATTTCCCAAAATCGAATCTTGACTTTTTGCGATCTTCTTTCTGCAACAATACTTCCACATCGTTGATATTTTCTGGGTGTTTTCCTGACCGTCTATTTCCATATTGCGGAATGCAGATTGTGGGTTCATAGAATCTTTAATCGTTACTTCCACAATTCCCTTTCTAGATTTTTCTTCCGCATTGTCGATCGCTTTTGGTGGAACTAATCTCAACCGTCCGATCTTGATCTCTTGTGGAACTTCATCCTCTCGCCTATATTTTGCGGAACTGATCCTCGGCCGTTGGATTTCGTGCGGGATGCTTTCTGACCGTTGATTTTAGATCTAATTCGGATCTCACCATGACTTTGCGGATCTGCATGATTTATTTGCAGAAATCCCAGTTCATTCAGCAACAACATTAGATGATTGATCTTAGTCATTCAACTTGTTATATGGTTATTCGTTTTCCATTCACCCTGCAACATGCAACATGTAACAAGGTTATTCCTTTGTTATTCTGGATACATGCAACCTTCAGTCTGCCACCATATATTTAACTTTCGTTAATAGTTTTGACATCAATGACAACCATTTTCTCAACAGTTTCTACATGTTCTAAGGGGTTTATCCACTGCTTTGAAGTGAAAAATTATGGAAAATCCTGAGCTATAGCCTTATAAATATGCCTAAATAAGAAAAATATGATAAAGGTTAAAAGCTGATAGGAATTGACGACCTTGATGCATAGCGTAGAAGATCAAAGGCCGAAAATCATTTCCGCTAAGGAAAAATACAGAGCGTAAGAGCGAAAAGGCAAATATTCAATCGTGAAAGTTGGTAAACCTGATTTCCGTTTTCTGCAGTCCGAGATACGATGGTCAAGGATGGCGCCGGGATAAATCAATGGTCCAGGAGAAAGTGGGAAGCAAAAAGGGCGTTAGTAGAAAGGGCCAAAATTTGGTTATAAAAAATTGGTAATTCTGCCTTACACTTTTCGCTATTCAGCGGAAAGGAAAAAGCGAAAAGTGGAAGATATAGAGTTTGGTTGTGAAAAAGATGAAATTTCGCATGCTGTGATCCGCAGGATTGATGTTTTAGAAAAATTCTGCCAAAAATCAATGGCTCGGAAAGGAGCAGAAAGGCGAAAGAGGAAGTACAGAGAATTCAGTCATGGAAAGTTGGAAGCCCGCTTTTTGCTTTTTTCCAGCCCGTGAAATCGACAGTTCAGAAATATTCCACACCTTTGATCTTAGATCAACCGTCCGGAAGGGAGCGAAAAGATGGAAAGTGGAAATATAAATATTTAACATCATGAAAGGCAAAATCTGATTTCCGCTTTCTGCAACCCGCAGCTTGATCTCAGATCAATGGCTTAGAGAGTGTTTGCCTAGGATCGATGGTGCGAAAAATGGCAACATGCACACATGGATAAGTATATCTCCCGATGTGTGAAAAATGGTAGACCCTGCAGCTTTCAACGACCCAGATCAAAGGTAGAATTAGATCTATAGCAGAGATGAATTCCATTGATCTAACACGTGCGGATAAATGAACATTTGAAATCTGCGGAATGTGGTAGGTTTTTAAAGGATGAATGGTGGAGATCTAAGCAGATTATTCATCCATGGCCCATGATGATTTCACAATAAGAACTAGCAAGGGATAAGTCAAGTTGGAAAATTGCGAAATTAGGTACGAGCTTTGTTTTTTGGCGGCTTAGATTAAGTTCCAATCTGGATCAACGGTCAAGAACAATTTCGCAGGTGGAATATGTAAGGAGGATTAAAGTTGTTGCAGGTTGTTTGAAGATCCTTTGAATAATCGTTTTCATCAAGCGAGCCTGAGTCCTAGAGGTCGAGTTTTCCATTTTTATCCATCATGCGTAGCCCAACGTGCTTTCCTGATTTGCTCGTGATTACGACGAATCTTCCAGGTCGAAATTTGTTAGGATTTTGTGTGTGCAGGATCGATTGCCATTTTTTTGTAACTGAATTTGGCTATGTTTCGAGGTTGGTCTTGGGAGCCCATTACACTATAAATAGAGCTTAAAGAGAGGAAGAAATTGTTCAACATTCATATTTTGAGGCTTTTGAGCTTGGTTTTGTAAGCTATGCAACTTTCTTGGAAGTAGTAATGCAAGGTATTTCATGAGTGTCTGAGATTCATCATTCTGTTCAATGTTTAGTTTGTGTTCCCTTGTATACTTCATTTCCATGTTTGTGTAGCTTCTACTAATGTGTTTTTAGTTGTATGCAAGGAAATTTTTCTCTGTTTAGTGCTTCCTGCATAAAATAACGTGTTTGTTATGTGTTTATGGTAAATATCTTGGAATTCATCCTCTGTTAGATGATCCATTTCAATTATCAACCTTTATTGTTGCTTTTGCTAAAGGTGTTTCAGGACATTCATCCACAGATAGGTGCCTCCTGTCTCATCGGTCTTCTTCTCATTTCCCCCTTCCATCTCTCAAAGATATTTTGTTGAATATTAGCACTTATTTTGCCTCATATTACGAAGGTTATCACTAGTCATTATGCTATAAGCCCCTTGAATGTTTCAGGTTTTGACTCCATTGCCCAATGGTATTTAATATTTTTCTGTCTCACTCTTTAAAATCCAAACAACCCTCAACCCTCAGAAAACTATCCTTTTAAATGTTTGTTTAAAGCTATATGTGCATGTGAATGACCCTGTGACAAAGAGAGAGCCCTCTCTGACTGTATAGGCTAGATTATAGTCTAAACATTTGTTTGAAATGGTTACCCCAGTGATTCTCCTACCACAACCATAGGAAAATTATTGGGTGATAACATCTTGGCGCCATTGCCGGGGACTGATTGCTATCATCTCCTCAGGGAAACAACATTGTTCTACTTCTACAACTTGGTTGAGAAACCGATCATAGACACATGTTGTTTGTACATGCTTTGGCGACTTCACTCAAAGTTTTTGAAAGGTGACTTCACTGGGAAATACTAGCATCTAGAAGAACCAACACGAGGAGCAATCCTGATACTGGATCTTTCCAAGAGTTTTTTGATCCATAAAGTCTGATTCGAAGGGCCAATAAGCTGCAAAGGTTAGTCAAAACTCTTTCCTTACCTATTGAAGGTGTTGTTTCTGTAAATGATATATCTGAACATTGTGATGAAGAGTTTGGGATAGCTTTCCCTAGGACTAAATCTGAGTCCAACCTCTCTAAAGTGTTTTCTGACACCTCTGCATTTGAATTATCCCGCATTTCCTAGTCACCCTAGACCTCTGAGCATCTAGGCATGGATCTCCAACACTTTCCTGACCTATAGCGCCCCCTATTTTCCACTAAAATAATTGAATTAAGCTCCACTTCCAAGCGCAAACAACCTACATCATCCAGTTTCACAACCCCTCATAGCTCTGCAGTTCCTCACAACACACTGATTTTATCTATCACACCACCTTCTATCCCTCTTGGAAACCTTGCCTTACCTCCAAGGATGGCAAATAGGTTTACCCTGATACTCCTCCCTATTGCTCTTCATGACCTTCCTCAGGGGTATTCCCAAAGGCTTAAACAGTTTCATGGGGAGAGGGAGTATTCAACTGAGGAACACTTGGGATGGTTTTCAGACAGGGTAGACCTGGAGGAAGTATACCATGATGATGTTAAGATCATACTGTTTACCCCAACCTTGGTCGGGAAAGCAAGAAAATGGTACAAAAACCTCCCAAACAAATCTATTCTAAGATATTAACCCTTTGAAGATTCTTTCAAGGACAAATGGGCATACGAGAAGAACGCTAAGCTATATCTATCCCAATACCATTCCATGAGGAGGATGGAGAGTGAATTTATCCAAGAATTTCCTGAAAGATTTATGAAGACGTATAATTCCATCCCTGCCCAGTTCAAACGTCCCACTGGTTCTTCCCAACTCCAATATGTTGAAGCCTTTGATAACGAGTTTACCTTGTGGCTAAGTGAAAGGAGATCATCCTCCTTAGCATATATGATGAAAGATGCCATAGAGGTAGAGGTAAACATGAATTCTACTAGAAACAAAAAAAGGGATGAGGGAGAATGGAGAAGAGATGAAGGAGAAAGAGGAGAGAGAAGAAAAGATTAAGAACTTGAACAACCCTCTACCTCTAATTCACAAGAATCCAGAATGGACGTGATGATATAAACCATGGAGAAGTTGATGGAAAGGCTCACTATGGATAACGTACCACCTCCCAAGGAAAATCTAGAGCAGCAAAATAGAAACCAAAATGTGAGAAGACCCCAAGTCCTCCAGAACAGGCAGAGAGACCAGCGAAGCTATAATGTCCTTAAAAATTGAATTTTTTTTATTTTATAGGCTAGTAAAAACTACCTAGACGGAACATTATTCACTTGCAAAACTATATCGTACACTTTATGTACCACTATTTATTCGTAAGTTGTTCTTACGTTCTGTCTTATACTTTCAGTCATTATTTGTAATGTATTTCACTTACGATGTCGTACTGTTGTTTACTGCTTGGTCTTATGTTTGAACATCTGTCACGTATGTGTCATTACTGGATTTTAAATGCTTCGTCCTTTCTGCATAGTCGTACTTGTTATTTATAAAGTTCTAACTTAACTTTGTTTGTGGAAACAAAGTGGGCAGAGTGGCGGGACTCGTTCTCCCATGATGGTTTGAGAGGTAAAGGTGTTTACTTGTTCGCAGGCTTACTTAGTTCTCTGAACTAAGGCACCTACTTTACTTCACATGCAGTTCATACTTTGCGACAGGATCTTGTTTAAAGAGTACTGGAAGTCTTGATCCTAAAGAATCCTACTGCTAGTTGCCTTTGGTTATTTGCTGACTTAGAATTATAACCAGGTAAAATACTAATCTCATCAACTTAGCTATCACCGCTAAGTTTCCTATACACTACTTATGCTTCAATATGGTTTTATATCTCGTCGTTTATATCTCAGTATATTTTATGTTCTATGTTTATTTTTATTTTAAAACTTATTAACATCTCTTATGTTTTCTATGTGTAGGTTATTGTCTTGGCTTAAAGACATACCTTTGATTTTTATGAGGGTTAAATGTTTAACATGGCATATTCCATATGTCATGTTCACTAAGCATTAAGCTTAGGGCTTATTTGCATTGTATTAAGTTAAGGCTTTAAGCCTATGGTATATATGTTATGTAATCTATAAGCCTTGTGGCTTGACTTAAGACTAGCGCATACCAAGCCTGGACTATGCACTAAACCTTAACATTGCAATGTATTAAACCTTGCAATATTACCTTGTGATAAGATTTGGGGTGGCGACATATATTATAAGGTTGAAACATATGGTAAAGGGGTTTAACTCTTGCATGGAAATGTAGACCAATACTAATTCGAAGTTACCAAACTATGACATAGTGGGTTTTGGCTTTGGTGGTGGTAACCAGCTGGTGCCATTAATGCACCTTGGTTTTCATGGAAGCCCTCCCTTAGGCTTGGCTCACGATGGTTTGGTCATTTTGTTTACCATTTGGGGTTTGTCTTAGCTCTGTGCAGAGGATAATGGAGGCGACCTCCAAAATGGTAAGGTAAGCTTTGCTTGGGGTTTTCTTGCCTGCTATTTTATTTTGTTTGAAACTTCTATCGTTGCCATGCTTCTGAATCGTGGTTTCATTATTGGTTGCAGGTGCCGAGGGATGATGAAGAAGAGTAGCATGGATCGAGCTATGTCAAGGTTTTGACTGTGAGCGAAATGCAAGGTAATCCTTGCCAACAAGCTTAATCTTGTTGTCTCTCAGCCCGTCTGCATTGTATTTCATCATTTGATGTTGGGGTTCTCTATGGGGTTTGAATTCACCTTCGGGATTTGTAATGCACAGACTTGGGTTTTTATTTTAATGGTGTAGTGGCTTTGGTCGTGGAGCAAACTCGCGTTTCTCATGTCTCTGTGTATTTAATTTTGGGTTTTGTAAATTATAAAAGGATCAGGATTTTGAGCCATGGGCTGCACCATATCTTGCAATGGTGCCATAGCCCATTGGCACGCCTATGTGGAAAAAGACTGCGATGATGGCATCATTGTGTATAATGTAGATACTCTGTGTTTTAATGATGGAACTGGTTATTATACTTACTGTGTGTTGTGGATGGAATTCATGCTGCGTTAATGGTTTAATATAAGGGTTTATCAAATGGCCTTCTCCTTCGTTTGGGGTCTGTGTATAGAGTATTTATATTTAGTTGACAGTGTGGGTTTAAAGGCAGAGCCATATGTGGTTTAAGCCTTCCCCTTAATGGTTGCGATAACTCTAACGTATTTCGTTACTGTTTGTATTTTGTTGATTAGAGTTGGGGTGAAATATTTAATAGAGTTAGTTGATAATTATAACCATACTGTGCATTTTCATTTTCCATGTCGTGGATTGGGTGAATGCTGCGCATGGTTTCAAATGGTTGTTTTACTGTTTTAGAGATTTCGTGGATTTAGTATATAATGTACTTTATGTATATGCCAGGGGTGCAAGCCCACGATGGCCTTCGTCGCCGTGGTTAGACTTTTAAATGGACTGTGTAATATTTGATTTGGCCAAGGCTGTGCTTACAACATAGGGTAGAAAACAGGGTCTTACGACCTCGCTGTAGCGTAATGGTTTGTTATTGTTTATTTAATAGCGTTGCTTCTATTGGATGTAGCCCGCATACTTACTATATAACGTGGCCTTGGAAAATGATAGCCATAGGGTTTGAATCCTATGCATGGATAATTGTAATGCGTTGTATTTTATTTAGACGAGGGTTGGGCTTGTATGCCCACAGGATTCGCTTCCTGTTCCTATTTGTAATACTTGGGTTCATAATTTGATTTCGATATGTTCAATACATGATACGATTCCTATGTATGATGTATTTTTTAATTCGTTAAAAGGAATGAGATTGTATGTTATGTAATTTGGTTTAATGTTTAGGAATATGTGAAATGGTTGTTGTGAACCCACAGGGTCATATCGTGACCTCTGTTTAAAAATGGCAGAGTTCTTTAATTAGTTTAAATGTTTACTTGGTTAAGTTATAAGTAATAGTTATGAGAGGCCTTTTAAAGGTTCGTGCATGCGATTATGGTATGGTGTAAATTAGGACTGTGGGTTTTATATGTGAACATATTTGTGAATATTTGGACCAAAAGGATGGTCACGACATTCTTATTCATTTAATTATAATGTTGAATGATTTTGCTATTTAGTTTGTAGTTAATNGTTTTTTTATCTTGGATTTATATGTAGAGATAGCTTTCAGATTTGTTTATGTACGATGACTTCATCTATATATATATATATATATATATATATATATATATATAATAGTTCAGTTTATAAATAGTAGCTTAGGTTATCTAGTTTGTATATTTATTTATTCAAATCTTGTTTTAATATTAATCTATTTTAATCTAAACATGTCTCTACTGACAAACGGAATATGCCAGTAGAGTAAGCAAGGAAATCAATACAACTATATGGTAATCTGAAACAAAACCTAGTTTTCATTAATCCTAGTTTAAGTAATGAAGATAACTTCAAAAACTAACTTAATTGCACAAACCCGGGTGAAAACATCACGAGAAATCATTTGCAGCCTAGGGTTACAATTTAAGAAATGTAAACCCTAGAATATATAGACAGAGACAATCATTTCTAGGGTTAGAAATATAATATGAACCTTTACATAAAGCAGCCAATATTTATGCTAGAAATGAACTTGACCTACTAAGATCTCATACTTGTAATTTTTGAAGCTCCTTTAGTGGCTGAACCTGCACAATTTTAAATAACCAGTATTAACAATTTAAGACAGATCTGACCTCTGTTTTGATGACCAAATCACTTGGGAACTACCATGTTCCACCCAACCATGACCCGGAACCGTTCCTGGTTTTAATTCGGATCCCCCCGAGATGGACTCGAACATGCAAGTAGCTTAGAGCTCCTAAGGTAGGGTTTCCTATCTGGTATATCAGATCTAGATCAGTTCTCCTTTTTCCTTCCAGGAAATATGTTCTCCAAGAATTACTTGAGAGAAAACAGAAAGAAAAATGACTCCTCTAATGATAGATCAGAACCCCAAGCCTTTCGTTGGCTTGAGTCTTTATAGACATATTTTTCAGTCAAAGGGATAGTTAAATCAAGAAACCTTGGTTTCTTGATTTAACCCTTTTCAATTACTTTGGGTAATTATTAATATTTTAACTTAGGAACTTTCTTCTAGTTCCTAGTTAGACTTTTAGGTTTTGGACTATTTATTATCTTTTAATAATAAATAATAATTGACAGAGCTTCTTCTTCTCCTTCCATTTATTAATATTATAATTTTATTCAACTCTTTATACATACCATGTATAAAGTACATAATAATATAACACTTCTTAACAATGTCTTTGGGCATCATATACCATGATCCCTAGACTTAATGACACTTCTTCATTATGGTCAAGTAGGTAGAAGGTTTAGGTCTACTAGGCTAGGCAACTCTAAACATCATTGCATGTTGGATTTCCCTCGTATAACATGGTAGCTCTTCAGTACTTTGATGAGAATACATAAATTAGAAATTTCATTTAATCACTTATAAATAAGTATGATGAGATCAATATTTTTCTCGATTCGTTTTCACTCGAAAGTTTATTAAATTATTTTCAGTAAACCCTAGTGCTTACCAGAGCCCATACTTAACGCTTTAACAGGGAGTTACAATTCAGTGCAATTCCAAAGCTCCTCGCTCAACACTAATGCTACGATGTACTTGTATGATACACCTAGGGATACAATTTCCAAGGATCCGATGCTTCAGAGCTTATGCTCAACATCAACATGGAAGGCTCCAGGGCTTATTCCCAACACATCCAATTATCTTTTCATGTGTTCCAGAGCTTCTTGCTCAACACAAAGGTAAGTACTCATGTGCTCTAGAGCTTCTCGCTCAACACAAATCATCAATCACTCCAATGTTCCAGAGCTTCCCGCTCAACACAAAACATCAATCACTCCAGTGTTCCAGAGCTTCTCACTCAACACAAAACATTA